>JAZHRO010000078.1:57910000-58106889 GCA_037157565.1 Thalassia testudinum
GAGTGGCTTACTGAACTCCAATGGTTCTAAGTGGCTTCCCAACTATCCTTTACTGAGATCATCTTATCTGCTGCTACATTAAACATGCGTGAATATCGGTCTTTCAAAGGACCCAAGCTAGACCAGTGGTCTTGCCAAAAAGAGAAGTGCTCACCATCTCCTACCACTGATTTGAAGTTCTGCCAGTTATCATGCATGGCTATCTAGATTGATTTCCAAAAAGGGGAAGGTCTATTAGGAGCTGCTGTGCATTGGGATACATGAGAATAGCCATATGTATCTTTGACGACCATGGACCGGCTTCTTTCATCATCTTCAAGGAGCTTCACTGCCCATTTAAGTAGCCAGGAGTCGTTGAACTCCTTTAAGGAGAGGATGCCCAAGCCACCGTTCTTTTTAGGAGAGTAGAGCTATTGCCATCTACAGGGATGTAAAAATCTGCCCTCAGATTTGACTCCCTTCCAAAAGAAGTGCTTTCGCATCATGTCAAATCTTTTCTAAATTGATTTTGGCGCTTTGAAAATAGAGAAGTAAAACACCGGGATAGAGGTGATGACTAAGTTTAGGAGGATCAGCCTACCTCCTTTAGATAAATAGTTGCTGCTCCAACTTTCAAGTTTAGCAGCTACCCTGTCAAACAAGGGGTTCCAATACTTCTCTTCAATTTGGTTCCACACAGAGGCAACCCCAAATACCTTATTGGCAAACTAACAATAGGCATGCGTAGATTGGTTGATATGGTCTCCCTTTCTTGGTCGTTCAGTACAAAGCAAGTCAGAGAAGACTTTTCCTCGTTTAGCTTCAGCCCAGAGATGTCTCCAAATAGAGAGACCATAGTGTAGAGGGTTGTTGCTTCATTTCTTCCGCCTTCCACCAAAAAACGCTGTCATCCGAATATTGTAGAATTGGTGCCATTGCTCTAGAACTTGACAATGAATAGCCTTTGACAAGCCCTACTAGTGAGAGATTGCATGCAAAACATGCAAGGGTGTCTATAGCCAAGTTGAAAATGAGAGGGGCTAAGGGGCAGCCCTGCCTAACTCCACGTTGGGGTTGTATCCAAGCTCCACAAGGTTTGCCATTAATTAGAGGGGAGAAAGATGAAGTTACAATCCATCTCTTCATCCATTGAATCCACTTTG
Source organism: Thalassia testudinum (assembly GCA_037157565.1). NCBI lineage: Eukaryota > Viridiplantae > Streptophyta > Magnoliopsida > Alismatales > Hydrocharitaceae > Thalassia > Thalassia testudinum. The sequence continues at coordinate 57,911,143 of JAZHRO010000078.1, forward strand.
GCAGGAACCCTCTCCTTTTCATAATCTCCCAGAGGTACGACCATAAAATGGAATCGAAAGCCCTGCTGAAGTCTATTTTCCACATAAAGGCTTTGCATTTCCACCTATGCCAACCGCTAACCATCTCTTATGCTATGATAAATGACTCTTGTAGAGAACGGTTAGGAAGAAAGGTTGATTGAACTGGATTTATTAGTTGCGAAAGGACACCTCTTAATCTGTTCACCAGAATTTTACCTATAATCAGGTATATGGAGTTCATCAAGGCAATTGGCCTGAACTCCTGTAAACTCTCTGCACCTTGCCTCTTTGGCAGTAGGAAGAGGTAGGATTTGTTGATTCTTTTGAAGCCCGAATTGCCCTCTTGAAACTCCTTGATGACTTCCATTACATCCATTTTCACCACCGACCAGAGTTCTTTGTAGAAGAAGACTTGAAAACTGTCTGGGCCTGGGGAGCCTTCAGAGTTTAAACCAACTATTTTACTCTCAACCTCTTCAATCATGATAGGCTTAATCAGATATTCAACTTCAAATTCGTCAATCCGAGTGAAATCATAATTTCTTATTCTCTAAATCCCTCTTTCCATTGCTTTAGAGGCCTCCTTGTAAAATCCGATCGCTTCTCTCTGAATGTCACCTAGGGAAATCAACACTTGATCACCTGACCTCAAGGAAGAGATGTAATTAACCCATCTTCTAGAGCTAACAACCATGTGGAAAAACTTAGTGTTGGCATATCCTTCTTTCAGCCAAAGTTGTCTCAATTTTTCTCTCCAATCAATTTCTCTTTTTAGGTCTTCTTCTTGAATAGTCTCCTGCTAGTTTTTGCATTGAAGTTGCTCTTCTTTTGTTAGTTGCTCTCTATTCTCCTTTTCATCAAGCAAGTTTACATTCTTCAAAGCCTCCATTCTCCTTTGGTCTTGCATGATATCTATGATTTTTCTATATTCTTTCATAATGGATTTCAGTTCTTTAAGCTTAGTTGCCAGCCTGAAAGTGGTCGAGCTATCCACATGCTTAGATGTCCACCAGTTGCTGATCATCTCCTTACAACCTTCATCCCTGAGCCAAGATTTTTTGAATTTAAAATAAGTACCTATTATGGAATCTTCACCACTCTCCCAAAGCAAAGGAGTATAGTCTGAAAATGGGCGATCCAGCCCCTTTACTAAGGATAGTTGATGTCTTTCTAGCAATTCTACATTGGCAAAGAAGCAATCTAGCTTCGATTTTTTACCACTCCCATTTCTCTATGTATATTCAACCCCTTAGGAAGGGTAGACTGATAGACCCAATGCTAAGGCAGTCATTTGGAATCCTAAGGCGCCACCATACAGTTTGCCACTTCCCCTATCATCCTCAGTTAAGGTGCAGTTAAAGTCACTCCCCACTAGCCAAGGCCGCCCTTCAACCACTTCTGTAGCTTGAGATAGTTCCTACCAAAGAGAATTTCTCGCATTGTCAAGGCATGGACCATAGATGCAAGTTATAATCAGCTCTTGATCAATTTTCAGATGTCTGAATTTGTAGGTGATAATATATTGCTCTCTCCAAACATTTATTAGATGCATTTTTTAGCATTTCCACCAGATTGCAATGCCACCAGATCTCCCTTGCGCATCTATAAACTGATGTCTGCCTCGCGTCCTTGCATCAGAGTGTGCCACAAATGCTTGCATTCCTCTTCAATATGTGTGTCCTAGAGCAAAGAACAGTCTACTTCCCATTCTCGAAGATATCAAGCAAGCAAAGGTTTCTGAACTCCATTGCGTAACCCACGCACATTCCACGTGACGACTTTCATTTATGTGTCTGATCTACCCCCTTTGAACCCACCAACCTTCTCTCAAGGTTGAGAACTTCTACTATAGATTTTTCATTGAGCCTTTGAACCCCACCTACTATTCTTCCTCTGAGTTTATAGGGGGAGTGACCTAGGTTGATTCTTGAGGATGGTCCAACCCCATACTTTATTCCTTCAGGAGCCTTGAAGGTGAATTCTACATCCTAACCCTTATCAGGCATTGGTCTATCTGTTGGAGATGCATTCGCTGGAACAATTTCCCTCCCTTTAGGGAATTCAAGCATCTCCTCACCACCCTACTGATTTCTACGAGTCCCATCCATTTTCTCTTCTTGCGAAACTAGATCATGGAATCCATTTATTTTCTTAGACTCAGGACATTCTTCCTAACTTGGTCTGCTCTCAGTGTTTCCCCCTTACACCCTAACCACCTCTACATAGGATTGCCCTCCCACTTGCTCTTGCTTCTCTTCTCGGTGATGGAGAAATTTGACATGAAGGAGCCAAGAACTTCCTCCATATCTAAGAATAATCTTGCTGGGGACCTGCCTGCCCCGGGTTAACTTTACTTCTACTGATACAAGCCTTCTATCTCACCCTTGCAATCCCATACTTGCTCCTTCTTCTACTGCTGCAAAGCTCGATATAGCATTCGACACCACACTGCTAACTCTCACATACAAAGGAAGTTCCCTAATCTTCAGAGTTCCCTTTCGCTCCTGTGCCCTCTGAAGTGGACATTTCTATATTGCCCCGTCAAACGGGGAGACATGCCTCCACAATACATTCAACCCTTCAGACATACTCGTGCGGAAGCAAAGATTCTCTACATCTAGCATGCCCAACCTAAATAGCAAGAAACGTGATCGACCCAGCATCGCTATCTTCCACCCCTTAGAGGATAGGGATGAGGAGCTCACCAGTTTCTGAGCTTGTGTAGATGTTACGATTCCCGTCATGGCCTCACCAATCAGGGCTCCTCACAAGATCATCTCTGAGTCACTGACTTCCTTGGATAAAGGAATCTCCAAGTAAAGTACATGATTAAAACTTTTAGGTGAGGGCGGAGTTTGAACTTCCTTTTTATTTGAGACTTCTCATCGTGCTAAAGTCTCTATCAAGATTGATGAACCCCTTTCTCCTACAAGCATCCTTCTTGTGCCCCTACCCATCGCAAGCCAAATAGAGGATTGGGGCATTACAGGCCGCGGCCATGTGGCCTCTTCTTCTACATCTGTAGCATATTGTCTCTACGCCTCCTCTTCTTCTATACCACCTCCCACCTTTATCAACGTGGCCTCGGCGAGAAGCAAACGAGCGTCGACCTTCTCTATCCCTCTAATGCCAGCCCTTGGATCTCCAAATCCTCCAGCCATCTTCCTCTGCACCTCTTCCTTCATATCCGTGCCGCCACATCCTAGGGTTTTTTTCCTTCACTTTGTCTTCTATAAACTATAGAATTACCCTATTTTAATGTATTCCTCTCATAATGGATATTCAATGAGTTATGACTCTCCGGTGATTATGTAGGAGCATTTGTCAATTAATCCTGGCTAATTAAAGCTAGTTATGGCCCATGATGATGTTATCATCATATCCCCATGCCTAACTTTTGCTAGTCCCTTAGCAAACTCTTATGGAAAGAACTAGAGTTCTAGACCATGCTCTAAAGTTCAAATGCCTAACTTGCTTTATTCTTTTAGAAATTAGGTCAAAATGCTAATAGTAGGCCTAGAGGTACTCAAGTATCAATCAAGATCTAAACCTGCTAACTTCAGCCTGAGTCTACCGTGAAGGTTTCTAAGGCCCACAAAAACTACCCAGAGGTTCGTTGAACCTAGCGGTTCAAGCACCCGTGCGTAGATGTAGCATGTCTAGGTTCAGTTTGCTAATGCATTTTTTTGTAAGAGAGAGATAGAAGGATTTTCATTTGGAGAGTTTTCTCTCTTTTTCTTAGATTTCCCTAGATTCAGCTTTAAATTAGCCTTAAATACGATCTGTATCAGATTCCTTGTCCCCACCATCAATCCTCGAAGGGTCCTTGGCTTTCGATGCTTTAGGATAGCACTGGCCATGGCAACCCCCAGAACTCCTGGCTTTCGACACTTAGAGATAGTGCCGCCCATGGCATTCTGTAGCTAAATTCAGGCCCTAACAATCAACATTTTGGGATAATCCCCCGCCCATGGCACTTGAACCAACACAAGGTGCTTACATGCCCTCGATAAGATATTTAGATATCCTAGAAGACAAGCACCGAGAAGACAAGCACCGAGAAGACGATATGTTATTACGCATCTTCAAGGGAAATTTCCCACCTTTCCATGCCGGGAACTCATCCAATCAACTTGTGTTGTCAAGCTATTTCTAAGCTAGATCTTTGAGATGGCTTTTCATAACTGAACACTTTTGGCAGATTCTTCTTTGTTAAACGCAATGTACCAGACTTAGTGTGTGATTTTGGGTCCTTAGGTTACCAAGTCTCACAAACCAAAGGGCAGGCAACAGGGCCGAATAATCCTTAAGCCTTAGCCCTAATACATTAGCATCGCATTTTCCTCAACTTCTTGAGGACTAATCCAAATCTTAATGGATACGTGAATGTTTAAACCCTAAAACAAGCCTAAAAGGCCTAAGATCAGCACTCAAACTAATCTCCTTGTCTCTTTGTTATTTCAAGACGTCATTTTTCTTTTGATTAGGTCTAGAACTTAAGCACATTTCATAATCAAGTGTTATGACTATCATTTTTTCTTATTTTTTACTCCTTTTTTACATTTGAATTCTCCTCTGTTTTCCTCCTCAAGAAAGATTTGCAATTATTTCTCAAAATTTTCTCTCCTTTCTTCAATTGTTTTTCTTTTTCAATTTTTTTATTTTTTTATCATTTTTAAATATATATATATTTGTGAGAACCCTTCAGAGAATTGATTTTCTATCTGTTTGCACTTTAACACCCCTCAATGCCTAAGTTTTGCTATGTCATTGTAAACCAGGAGGGTATAAATTTAGTATGGTTTAAGGATTAGAACAGGATCAAGGGTGGATGAACGAGTCAAGATAACTATTGTGAACAATTTCAATCTTTGATACAAGTACCAAAGGTGGAGTTGGCTATTCTAAAGTTGAACTCAAAAGTGTAGTAGGAGTATAGCTCAAAAGGATAATCAAAAGGGTCTCAGGTTTTAGAATGACGGGTTACCTCTCGTTAAGCACTAAATTCAATGCCTTCAACCGAGAAGAAAGTGGTCAAGGAGATGGGGTGGTCAAATCAAATGAGTTGTGTAGAACAAGAACCTTGATCAATAGCCCGGTTGGTCTAACTAAGTGTTTATTTAGATCGACAGGTTGATGATGCAGCCTAAACCCAATCAGTCTAGTGGGTTGATCGATGTGAATCAGTAGATACAGAGCCCACCGGATTCTTTAAGGCTCAAATAGATATGGAAATGAAAATCTAGCGTTTGGCTGAGTCAGTTCAGACTGATCAAAGTATGGATCCTCAAAAGAAAAAGTAACTGTAGAGGATGTATGAACCCTACTAGTGAGATCAGAGAAGGATAAAGAGTGATTAATGGTCTGATCAATGTCCGAAACCCGATCAAAAGATGGAGGAGAATCATATGCAACCGGACCAGAGAGAGGTGAATCAGAGCAAAAGTTAATTCCGGTGGTAGGTCAAGGTTGGGATCGGATTTTGGAAGGCTCAATACGTGGATCAAAAGGTGTAGCTTCTTTAAGGTCCAAATTATTAGCTTTAGCATCAGAATCAAAGAAGGGATCATGGATGCTAAGGTTGTAAACTAGTTCATAATCATCAAAAAACAAAGGTTCTCCAAGGTCAGAGTATGATTCGAAATCATCAGAAAATTTGCAAAGATCGGTTTCTAAACCAGATTCCAGGTCAGGATTTCCACCATGAATGAATCACGATGCGTAGAATCAACAACCTGACTTGGATCTAACCTAATTTCAAATTCTAAGCTCAAAGAGGTGTCCTTATTAGGCACAAGCTTAGGTTCATGGCTCTTAGGATAGACCCAATCGAATCCTAGCTCTTCCAACTCCTATGTTTCTGTATCATAGATCAATTTGACTTCTAAAAATCAATTCGTATTTCTATGGAGGTTGGAGAGGTGTAATTATCAAACACAGGCCCATAATCACAGTTCAGATCTAAAATCTAATTTTCTTCACATTGGCCCTCTTGATCATCCCAAATAGGATTTAATCTATATTCTAGGTCAAAGATAGGAATTGGGTCACCAAACTCTGGAGTAGGTTCAATTGGGATGTCAGAATCATCCTCGAGAATTACCTTAACCGGATAAGGCTCGAGAATTACATTCTCAAGAAGTTCTAATTCAGGCTTATCATCACAGGTGTCTGGGGAATCTAGGCTTGATGGACCAACTTCAAAGCTCTCCAAGGCTAATTCAGAATCAGGAACACCTGCAATTGGATCCTCCCAACCCTCATTAAGATCGAGAATAGAGGTTGTTATGAAGTTTGAATCTGACTCCGTTTGGGTTGGGGGCCTACAACAACCTCTATTCTCAAACCCAAGTTCTAGGAGATCATCAATTTCTGACTATTGATATGGGTACATTTGATTTATGACTTGTTTCAACATGGTTATCAATTTTTCTCATTTCTCAAGGTCATCTTAGCACTTTTTCCAAAGTCATGGATTTGTCAGACATTGAAGATACTCGAAATTATGGAATCGTTCTATTTCAATGAATCCTATCATGTGAATATCCCAGGTTGAACCATTTGTCATCTATGTTAATATCAGTTGGACATGATTTGTAATGAAGGTTGTTGTTGTTGTCACATTATCCTGAATGTGCCTAGATGGATCAGAGGTTTTGCAATATTCATCATGATGTCTAAAAGCAGCCTCGATCATCTTCTCTTTTATAGTCATTTGGGATTCAGGTTTCCTACAAATTCTTCCTAAATTGTCAGGTTGCATTTTCAAATCAGGTGGGTAAATCAAGATATAGAATCAAATTCAGGTTCAGATTGAAGTGATTGGATTAGATTAGAAATCTCCAAGAAGATCAGTTCTAATGAGGGCTTCTAGGTTAAAAACTAGGGACTTTTCCTATGTATGTGCTTTAGAGAATAGATGAGGGACTGGATGTAAATTGGACCCAATCAAGACACCCAAAGATTTTTAGATGACTAAGGCTTGTTTCAAGGGGGATGATACCTCTGAATCAAAATCCACATGCCTGAGAAGTACCTAGGCACCTAGGAAGGGAGAGCCCCACAAAAACCCCTACACAATAGAGCGTCCCCACAGGTTACAGGGTTTCCCCCACCCGACCTTCCTTGTCACTGCAGTTCCAAGTAGACCAGAATGTATGAATTGAGACCTTAAGTCTACCAATTTTAGCCTTCTTTGTGCCTTGGATTTCACTTGATTAGAAATTGATTTAATTTGTGACCTAATTTGAAGGTTGGTTGGCCCATAAAGTAAACCAACTTCACCTAACCTACCCTAAAAGATGCAAAATGAAATTTGAGTCATGAGCCAAAGATCACCCTGAATTGACTCTCAGGTTATTAGGTCAATTTTAGGGTTCAAATGAATTTAGAGCCTGATTTTAGGGTTCTTCATATTAGATCTTTTCAAGCAAGGGTTTGGGTAGCACACAAATGCGGGAGGATTAATTTCCTTTAATTCAAGCAAGTGTGAAACTAACACTTCAAAACCTTAGAATAGAAACCCTAACCGTCTCTATTTCAAGTCAAATTTGATCTCAAAATGTACATGTTTGTTCACTTTTGTGGGGTTTTAAAGAATGTCACGTTGTAATATAGCCGACAAAGTGTTCAAACAAATAGAGAATTTTTATTACTTGAAAATCGGAGTATCCGAGGTCGAACACAGGGAGCAATTGGAATTTACTACTAATCTCAAAAGTAATTGAACACTCTAATTTACTCAAAACTTGAATTCAAATATGAATGTATGCGATTTAAAAAGTAATTAAGACAAAAGGGTAAAATTGGACGTCTGATCTTGTGATCAGATGTCTTAAAAGTGTTATTCTTCTCTTCTGATATTTCTTTCTCTGCAGCCTCTCTTTTCCCTTGCTTCTTTCTCTTCTTCTCAGCAGTCTCTCCTTCTTCCTTCTTCTTTCCTCTTCTGCGAATGCTTCTTCCTCTTCCTTGGTCTTCTGTTCTTCCTTCTATCTTCTTCTGATTCTGTGTTGGCTTTTTGTGAAGGCTTTTTCTGCCTTGGTCTCTTCTTTCTTCTTCTTCTCTGCCTTGCTCAGCCTCTTCTTCTACTTCTTCTCTTCTTCTCCCTCGCGGCTAAGTCTTTCTTCCTCAACATTCAACCTACCTACACAGAGAGCAAAACCTACCCTTTTCCCTCTACCCGAACGTCTCTCTCTCTCTCTGCAATTCACTCAAGGATGCCCTCCCAGAGCCACGGGTAATCGGGTCGGAATTCGCACCCGGGACCAGGCGCACCTGCAGGTGGGTGATGCGCGAGGAGTGCTCAGGATGGGTCGGATCGGATCCCGCCAGATCCGCGAGGTGAAACCGTGGACGAGGCGAGCGTAGGTCAGGTGAGGGACCTCACCCCTGTGCATTCGGAGGCAACGAGCGTATAACACAAATTCAACTTATACTACAGTGGTGCCTCGTGGATTTCCGATGTGGGACTATTGGTTCTGCCCCGCTCTCGCGCGCGCCTGTAGAACCTTCGTGCAATCGCCACAGCTGCAGACGCCGTTGCGCTCCTTGCTGGACTTAGATGGATTCACAGGGCTGCCCCGAATATGCTGCACCTGAAGCCTGGAGAACCTGACGCCTGGAGCTGGCTTGAAGCTTCTTCAACCGTCATCAATGGCGGAAGGGGCTTCGATACTGTCCCAGTCAAAACAAGCCTCTCGGCTTAATCAGACCAGCTGGGCACCTTCGCCGTGGCACGGCGAAGGTGGTGAGCCATGCGGCAGGCTGTGGGATGGCCTAGGCGTGCGTGCCTAGGTCAACCTGTTGCCAGGAGTGTGGGTGTGTTCGGGGGACTGTGGTGGAGGCGTAGAGGGATGATGGATGGATGGAGAGTGTTCCTTGTGGTGAGGCAGAGCCTCTGAGTTGGTCGGCGAGTCGTGTGGAAGGGCGGAATGGTGGGAGCGGCTCGCCGGAGGTCGGTCGGAGGTGAGGAAGATGGAGGTGGTCAGCGACGATCAAGGGGCAATTAAATGAAATAAAAGGGAGAAAAGGGAGAGGGGAAGATGGAGAATGTATTAAGCCTAACTACAGGGATGAAGGGGGATGGAGAGGCAGACAGTTGTACCTGCTGTCACCGGAGAAGAAGCTGCCCAGTGGAGGAAGACGGCGGCGATGACGGGGCTGAGGCGGCGTGCGCGGGTATTGCGCGACACGGAGGAGAATCAGGACGATGTCTCTGCCACTGGTTTTGTGGCAGAGCAAAGAGGGAAGGAAAGGGAGCTCGCCGGAGCTCACTAGGTACTTGGCCGGAGAGGAAAGAGAAGAATTTGGGGTGGAAGTTCGGCCAAGTCGAGCTGAAATTGGGCGGCCGGGTTTGGAGGTTCTTTTATAGGCACTGGGTCGTGCTTTGAGAGCGTAGAGGGCACGTCTGTGTCTCTGATGGCTCATCAGAGAAGGAAAGAGGTTAGATACCCAAATCCCTCGTGCGTTCGCACGAGAGATTGGGTTCACACCAGAGATTGTGATTGGCCTTAGATGGAAGGAAATTCCTCAGAGAATCTCCCTTCCATTTCTGGGAGGGGATCTCTGAGGAATCAGAGAGTAATCCCTCTCTAAACCTCGTCGGAGGTTGGTTCTGCCCTAACAATGGTGGCAGGACCTGATTGCAAAGGTGGCGATGAAATTAGGGGGCTCTCTGCAAGGATTTTCAAAAGATAGGGACCAAATTATGATTTGGGTGTACTAAATTGCAAAGTAGGTCAAGATGACCTCCCATTAGGTCCAAATTTTGGTACAAACCTAATTTGGACCTAAGGAATCCAATGGTGAAGTTGGATTTTAGGTTTGACCTCGTTTGACTAGATATTTTGTGTAAAACCCAAATTAGGTTACTTGAAGAGCTAGGACCCTAATCTAGGTCAAACTGGGTTCCAAAGGCCAAATTAAGTATTCTAAACCCTAGAGGATATTTTTTCATGATTTTTAGAGGGTTTAATTGATTTTTATCCTGACCGAAACCTTGTTAATTTGAGCGGGTCTATTTTAGGGTTACCAAATGTCATTTAATTCCTAAATTGCACATAAACCCATTTCTGATTGACTCAACCCACTTTTTATCTCATTTAGACCATTTGACCTATGTTTTGCCTATGAGAAATCCTGTTTATGTACTGCAATGATAAAATTGCAGTTTTAACCTTTATTTCATGGTTTCTTCTCAGAGCACTTATTCCTTCATTTAGGCCTTCTTCTAGGTTATGTAGGAGCTTTTATCTTCTTTATTGGGTCAAAATGAGCTAGTTATGCCTCATGATGAGGCTCTCATCAGTACACCTTGGATTTCAAACAAGAAGTGCATGGTCCAAGATGTTTAGAATTAAGTGTAAATCCCTAGTAGGTATAGGAAATCTGGGTAGGGATCTCTAAATAGAATTGTCTCAACTTCAATCGGATATTGCTTTGAATTCGTAAATAAGGAAACTTGCCTTAGAATGATGATTACTAAGAAAATAAGGCAGATGAATCCTAATTAATTTGTTTCCTTTTCTCTCTTCCAAAGATCAGGAGGTTGATTAGGGAAGAAAAGAAATTTTTACCTGCCCCTGGAGTGGTTGATTTGTGCAGAACATCTCTTCGTGATGTACCTCACAAAATCACAATCAAAGCAAATAGGGCGAGTTAGTGCTCAAATAAATATCAAGGAAGATAAGACTAATGTGTGAATTGTGCATTGTTCCCCAGCAATGGTGCCAAAATGTTTGAGGGCTATTGAGTTTTAAAGTCATTTCGTTGTAGCAAAGCCTCAATCGATCGAAAATAATTAAATTTATATGCTCAGAATCACAAAAGAGTTTGAGGTCGAACACAAGGAGCAAATAATGGAATTCACATAATAATCTTTATTCATAATTAATAATTAATTAAGCATAAAAATAGATATTCAATGAATGAAACTGATTAGAATTGCTATTCAATGAAACTCAACAGATCATGGGATCTAAAAGAAAAGAGAATCAAAATAATGGTGATTTGAATCACCACTTATCCTCTTAATTAATCATGCATTCAATAACTCAATTCATTCAAATCAGAATTCAATCTTAACTTAGGTTCTTAAATTATTCAACAGTTGTCGTGCTTGGGGAAGGGGATGGGAGGGTGGTTTGGCTGAACGTGGTTTTTGTACGCAGTGGCTCTCTACCAAAAAAAATCATTCTCCGATGTGGGGGGAACTTGTGGTTGATCCGACTTCGAATCTACTAGGATAATGTGGAGGTACATGAGCAGCAGAGGGCAAAGACTTTTGCAGAGGTGGTCCAAAACAATTCTATCCAAGAGAAGGGAGATGGAATCTCTACAGAGGAGAGACCAGCGATAAGAAGAGAAAGGAGCACCATGTTGAGGAACATGGAGGGGGCCTGATGATTGAAGCAGTTGAATCAATACCGAATGGGGACAGTATGCTGAGAGAGGCTCGCAGATGATTGTATCATTAGAGGAGAATACCAGAAGTGGACCTGGAAAATTGGGGGTGGAAGCTCCCTTCACCTTTAATACACCTAAAGATTTTCGATATGATGTTGGGACCAAAGGCAAAGGGAAAGGTGTATTGATTAGATCCCCATACAAACTGCAGAGAAAGCGAGGTGATGACAGGGTGGGGATGGAATTGAGCACGGTGGCAAGAGGGCTTGGATTGATGAGGACTGATGAGGGGGCAAGGAAGGGGAAACCTGACACAAGATGAGAGTTCTATCATGGAACTTGCGTGGGCTATGCGACAGGGTGAGAAGAGCCTCCCTTTCTAGATATATGAGAAAGTGGGATGTTGATTGTGCTCTACTACAAGAAATGCACATTGAAGAGGACGGGCAGAACTTGTGGAAGCTATTGATATAAGAGGGGAGATATGAAATTACTGTTGTGAGGGCCCAAGGCAGATCGGGAGGCATGGCCATATGGTGGAAGCTCACAAGGCTGCAGCTGACCGAGGTACTGCAGGCTGAATTCAGTATAACCTACAGATTTCAAGCAGTCCACACAGGATGTTTTGTGTATATCACCAACGTTTATGGGCCATGCAACGTGACCAGGAGGATTGCCTTATGGTCTGAGCTTATAGAGAGAGCAGAGGGGATATGGGACAGTCCATGGCTCGTAGGGGGTGACTTCAACTGCACACTCTCCAATCAGGATAGAGGAAGTGGGCACAGTGACCATTCTGCGCTTGGGTTTCAACTTGCGGTTCAAAGCATGGGATTGAGTACCCCTCTTCGGGTGTGGAATACACTTGGCGTAGTGGCAATGGGTAGATCTTGAAACTTGATCGTTTCTTTGGGAACTCAAGTCTTTTGAGAGGCCATTCCCAGACCACACTCCATTGATTTGGGATTGTGGTGAAGGTAGTTCAGTGGGCTCTTACTTTAAATTCAGAAGGTTGTGGTTGAGGGAGCCAGGCTACAAGGAGATGATTGCGAACTGGTGGGAGATGAAATAGGTGCCCAGGTCAGCGACCTCGAGGCTTGCTGCGAAGTTAGCGAGGCTGAAAATTATGTTGAAAGAGTATGGACAGACTGTCAGGGTGCAATGAGAACAAAGGAGGGTGGAAGCTCTTGCTTGGCTGTGCATGTTGGATGAGAAAGAGGCTATTGGTTCGCTGGCTGAAAGTGAGTTGTAGCAACAGAAACAAATGCAAGAGGTGGTTCTAGATGGGGACTTGAAGAAGGAAATGGACTGGTGAGAAAAGTCGAGGCAACTTTGGTTGCACGAAGGTGATGCAAATACCAAGTTTTTCCACATGGCTGCCAGTTCAAGGAGACACATCAACCATATCTCATCCAACCTCTCAAGAGACCAACGGCTCACCTCCATGGCAGACATTTGGGCTGTAGCAGTTACATATTTTTGAGACCTTTCTGCTGCCCCTTCCAGAAGTGCTTGGAAAATGATGACAATGGAGTAACCAAGGGTGGAAGATATGCAGGTCGACAGATTGGTAACCCCTTTTTCTGAGCAGGAAGTGATTGATGCCATCAATGGCCTCAACCTTGAAGGATCTCCGGGTCCAGATGGGTTTCAAGTATTATTCTACAAGGAGTTTTGCAAGGTGGTGAGAGGGGAGGTAATGGAGCTGGTCCACAAGTTCCAACAGGGGAATAGTGGGTTTGAGAAGTTGAACAGGTCATATTTATTCTTGCTTCCTAAGAAGCCTGGGGCGGAGAGGTTTAGTGAGTTCAGACCCATAGCGTTATGAAACTCCATTTATTTGATTATAAGCAAAGTACTAGCAAATAGATTAAGAGGGGTACTCCAAGGAATGATATCACTTGTTTAGTCAGCCTTCTTGCCAAATAGATCATTGCAAGAGTCCTTTATTGTAGCCCAGGAAATGGTGGTTGGATGGAGCAGGAGAAAGAAAAAGGCCTTCATGTGGAAGGTTGACTTTAGTAAGGCCGACAACTTGATTTCCTGGCCTTATTTGTGGGAGATACTCAGACATAGAGGATTCCCTATCCTATGGATTAAATGGATGAAGAGATGCATTACTACCTCGGCTTTCTCCCCTTTGATCAATGGTAGACCATGTGGTGCATGGATTCAACCCAGATGTGGGGTAAGACAAGGGTGTCCCTTTGCCCCATTGTTATTCAACTTAGCAGTGGATACCTTGGCTCATGATGTGCATACATCTGAATAGCCATAAATGTCTATTAATGCATGTTCTTAGTATCATATAAGCATCATGCATTGTAAATATTGCATAGCATGCATCATTATGCATTTAGGTCAAATTGGACAAATTATATAGTAATTTCTTCTTCTTGGTGGCCAGGAACAGGGCAACATTTAATCGAGGCTTCAAATTAAAGATCCAACCATACGAATTTGATTAGGGCAATGATCGGAGTTCAACAACTCCAATATCGCCCTAATCGGACTTCCATAGCATCAGATATAATCCGAGGAAGATCAAAGATTAAGGGCCAAGATGGTGTAAATCAACACTTCAGATGACAAATCTGACCACACGGATGGGTTCAGATTGACGATCACAGCCCAATGATGTGAAAATCGATCCAATTCAACATCCGTGGCACCATCTACAAGACATAGAAGATGGATGGCCAAGATGGCGCCACGTGGCACCATCCCAACCACCCAACCGGCCCAAGGAACCTCTGCTGCCCTCTCTCTCCTCAACCACGTGGACGATCTCAGCCATTGGATCAAGATCCAACTGCTGAGAGCTCACGCCTAAATGCGTTAACGCACTTCAAACACGTGTGTAGCGCGGTGGTGAAGAGCGCTACGAAGAAGAGGGAGGCATGGGTTCGAGCCCCGCCTCGCCTCAAATCAAGGCACGGGCACATAGCGGTCAAATTGGACCGTTGCATGTGGCGCAGACGGTGGATGAAGCGGCGATGTGGCGTAATCTGGGCTCACGGATCACGCGCATGCAATCGAACACACATTTGAACGCCCGATCGCACGTAGGCGTACGATGAGGCGCTATCAAGGAGAGTGCAAGATGGATTCTAAGCCATCTAATCTCATGATCGAACGATTGGGGATTTTTGAATGTACATAGGCATTGAGGCATAGGGAGAGGAGGAGGTGTGGTGTGTGCACGACCTATACCCATGTTTGGGGTCTTTAGAGATGCTTAAATCCGCCACTAAAGATCCTGAATTAATGTTTTCAAGTGTGAAATGACCCTTTTGTCCCCAACCTATACACCTATAAAAAGACCTATGCCCCCCACATTTCAATCATCCCTTCCTTCACCTCTCTCCTTCTCCAAGGCTCTAAAGAAGCTTGTCCCAAACCCGGGATGCTCCTTTAGAGTTAAAATCAAAGTTTTTCTCGCTCCCATTCCGGAAGTGGATTCCACGACGATGATGCTCTGCCTTTACTCTAGTTCTTCCCACTTCGTTCTCTGTCTTCTGTCTCCGCCCTTCGTCTTCCATGCGTCGCCCCGTCTAGCTCATCCTCCAAGCAGCCGTCGAGGAGGATAACTTCTCACCTCCTTTCTCTTTATTGCTTTTTAGAGTATATTTTACTAATTTCTAGTTGTAATATTCCCTGCTTTCTAGTTGTAATATGTTCCACTTTCTAGTTGTAAAACATCATTCATATTATAAAGGTTTCTAGCTATAATATATTCCACTCGCCTCACCCTTCTCATATTAAAAAAAATCTCACAGAAGTACAAAACCTCTTCTGATTCTTCATACTCAACCGGTAACCTGATCTTTGGGATTGGTACACTCACCAACACATAATTAAGTAGAAATTAGATCATTACGTAATCACTTGTGTGCCTAATTAAGTGGTGCATCAGGCCAATTGTTTGAGTTGTTTGGGCCACATCACTTCAACTAAAAACAACTCATCAAGTAGCTACCACATAGGTTCAACTTTTAGGGATTTACTAGACACTCCACATTCTTTTAAGCTGTAAAGGAAAACACCTTCACCTGTGCTTTCAAAATCTGGTGTGCCAACTGAACTTGATTGAATACACCTAAAGTTGAATCCTAAAAGCTACTAAGCAAAATTTAAACCCTAAAATTCACCACATCTAAAAAATAATCTTGTTTGAAAATCATTGGTTGTGCATGCATACACATATCAATCAATCATTAATGTTACAACCAAGATAAAGGACCCATCACATTCCAAAGTACATTCAAACCTAACCCTAATTAAAACAAAGTAGATGTTGGCCTTAAGGATTGAACTCGCTCTTCGGAGCCCAGATCGAGATTATTTTCGATTAGTCTGTTTCTACCGTTCAATCTGATGTCTTGCTAGGGGAGCAGAATCAAACAATCGTGGCTGGGAGGTACACTAGCAACCAAAGGCGCAAGCAAAAGGAAGAACCTTCTCCCCAGTTCCTCCCTCTAACTGGTTGAATTGATCAGAAAGAAATAGATCAAATCGTTTCTTCATCTCAAGATGGGTTCTCGGAGTCTGTAGGTCTTTAGACTAGCCCACTTAAGGACAGGTTTGTTTGTTTGTATTGCAGGGCACCTTTCTTCCTCCCATCTATCATGGACCCATCCACATCCTATTCGCACTTCAACTCCTACCCTCCTACCACTACTTATTCCCAAAATAATTATTATTCCAACCAGACTTATTCTCATCCATCTTTTAGTTGGGATAATCCTGATTGGGGATACAATTCCGGACCTCCCTGTTCAGGGTCTAACCCTGGACACCATAATCTTGATTCTTATCCTTCTCTAAGCAACATCGATTATAGATCACTGCCCCCATTTGGACAACCTAATATGATCTACAATCAAGAAGGATATGTAGATCCTTACCCTTCCCTAGATTACACTACTTATGGGTCATCACCTCCTTATGGGCAACCAGAAGTGACCTATTACCAGGGAGGGTATCAAGAACCTCAATTCCTTGACTTCCCCAGATTAAACCCAAACCCACCCAACCCTGAACCAAACCATTTGGTTCAGGTTAACCAGGTTCAAGATAAGGTGTTGGTTAACTTAAGGAATACCATACAATCTTTAGAAGCTTAGCCAACACCTTGCACTGAAGAATTGGAGTCCTTGATTAAAATGATTGACGATCTTAACAGGTATTTGATGGATTGGCTCCAGGATGTTAAGGATAAAGGCCCGGGTGAGTTTTTATTTAGGAAGTTATCGAAATTGAGGATGAGATTTATGATTGCTCTAGTCCAATCTTGGGAGGATTCCCAGGATGAACCCCTGACAGGAAATTCGATGTCAGAATCCGCTCAGGCACCTATAGGGGGGATGCATTTGTTGAGATCAGGGTTGACCAGATTGTTCTAGATCAATCAAATAAGGACGAATTGATTACTTCACATGAGATCCTTGAGCCAGGGTACGAAGAAACATATGTGTCCATGGAACAGAAAGTGATTGATGATTTTGAGGCATACATTAATGCGGATTTAGAATTCTTTGATTTTGAAGGTGAAGATTCATTATGCGAAGTCTCACCTGAGTTTACAACACATGATTTCAATGAGATGACTGGATCTGAGGAATCCGATAAATCATTTGATGGCCTTGAAATTAAGGAACTTGATCCTGTTGGGGCCCGTATGGTGGATTCAGATCCTGATTTCATGAAGGATTCAATTCAAAGCCTCATTCCTCAATTACACCCCTTTGAGTATATTGATGATTTTGTTTTTGAGATCACTAGACTCAAGTCAATTCTGAATCAACAACAAATCTTGGACTTGGATATTTTAAATGGGGTGATTAATATGCAGGAGGTCCCAGAATTTGAAATTCAAAATGAGGATAGGAATTGGGAAATGATGATTTGGGAAGCCAATTCCAAAGGAAGTAAAAGACCAGTCTAAGGGTGCCTAATTATCTGACACCAACCTTCTACCAGGACCCTTATGACATCTTTGACTCAGAGGATGTCCAACCCTATCATACATTCATTGATTATCCTTTTGAGCTTTATCTCTCTGTTATCCGACTTTTTGGACTTGGGTTGTATCATCACAAATCGCAGGCACGACCCTGCTTACATACTGATCTTAGGTTTTGGATAATTTTTATCCAGAACCTTAGATATACTCGACCATAGGGTATGGGTCTACATCACAGTTTGGTCCACATCTGTGAACATCTTCTCGATGCCGGTCCAAAGCTAAATTTTCTCATTCTGATTCTGACCTACACCTATGAATTCTTTATTTCTTCTTCTTTTTATAGTGTGCCTAGTTGAAGGCACTAAATTTAGCACGTATAAAGTTTCTTTTCATCTCAGAGCTGACCTACTATTCACGCAATTCAGGTGCTTTCTACTCTACTCCACTCTTTCTCATGTCTTTTTATTTTCAATGAGGACATTGCATCAGCTAGGCATAGGGGTTGGATTTATTTCTGAATCATTTTGTCAGCTCTGTAGAATTCTTGTAAAATCTACTTATTTTTCTCTTTATTAAAAAAAATTGAATTAGGAAAGAATAATTGGGCATTAGTAATTTTCAACCTTAGGAAATAATACAGTTGGATCTGAACACTTAGACCCTTCAGATCTTCGGGCATAATCATCCTGGGTGTCTACTAAAATGTGGATTTATTTATGGAGTCCTTGCCATTCTAAATTTACTTCAATTTGGTTAAATAAGTTGGGGCGATAAGCACACGACTTATCAGCCCACCCTCTGATTTGAGGGGATTTTAAGTCTAAGCATCTACACACTATTTGCACTAACTTGCTTTTTGATGATTTTTATTGAAATTAGGTAGCTAACGAACCTTCTAAGGTGGTATGGCTGACAAGTTATCTTAGGTAACAGCCCATTGGTAGATTATCCAGAGCTCAATCATACGACCATTCTTTTCCTACTGCCTTTAGGCAAATCTTAGATCAGAGAAGCCACCTACTTTTAAAAAAAAGAAAAAATAGAAAAGGAGAAAAGAAAAGAAAAAAAAGCAACACTTCACCGCACGAGTATGGCTGGCAAGTTATTGTGGGTAACAACCCAATGGTAGATTGTCTAGAACCCAGCTCAAGAAATGCACGTATAATTCCAAAACACTTAGGAAGAATCGGAGAAGTAGAATAAGCTGGAGAGATATACATTGGGTTTGCCCTTGTGTTGACCCCATAAAAATAAAAGTAGGGAGACAGCTACGGGTCAAATAAATATACCTTTAGGCAGAATTTCTTTTCAAGATCACCTAGGGGCATAGAAACCCGAAGTCCATTCTAATCACCGATCAGTGAGTCTATCACATTTCACACATAAGGACGCTTAGAACTTAGGGTTCTCTTCGAGTCTTGGATGGGTTGAGTGGCTATAGAAAGCTACTCCAAAACCCTAAACTCAAAAATCCAAAACAATTAGAAAAGAAGAAAAGAAGAAAAAGATCCTTCTTTGAATAAGGCGAAGGCTTGAGGCGGTTTGCATTTCGGCAGACACCCGAGCGCTGTTGCGTCTTTGTAGTTCAGGTTCTTAGTAAAAATCTTCTAATGTTGAAGAATAACTTTTGCCCAAGAAATCCGACCTAATTCTTTTATAAATAGAATATAATTTTGCTAGGGACTAGCAAAAGATAGGCATGGGGGTGTGATGGGCATACATCTAAATAGCCAAAAATATCTATTAATGCATGTTCTTAGTATCATATAAGCATCATGCATTGTATATATTGCATAACATGCATCATCATACATTTAGGTCAAATTGGACAAATTGTATACTAATTTATTCTTCTTGGTGGCCAGGGACAGGGCAACATTTAATCAGGACCTCAGATTGAAGATCCAACCATACGGATTTAATCAGGGCGATGATCAGAGTTCAACAACTCTAAGATTGCCCTGATCGAACTTCCGTAGCATTAGATATAATCCAAGGAAGATCAAAGATCAAGGGCCAAGATGTTGTAAATCAACACTTTAGATGACAAATCTGACCTCATGGATGGGTTTCGATCGATGATTGCAGCCCAACAATGTGAAAATCAATCCAATCCGATATCCATGGCACCATTTACAAGACATAGAAGATGGCCGCCCAACTGGCCCAAGGAACCGCCGTTGCCCTCTCTCTCCTCAACTGCACAGACGATCTCAACCGTTGGATCAAGATCCAACTGTTGAGAAAGCTTGCTCCTAAATGCGTAAACGGGCCTCAAACACGTGTGTAGCACATTGGTGAAGAGCGTTACAAAGAAGAGGGAGGTGCAGGTTCGAGCCCCACCTCGCCTCAAATCAAGGCGCGAGCTCGGAGTGGTCAAATTGGATCGTTGGATGCAGCGTAGACAGTGGATGAAGTGGCGACATGGCGAGATCTGGGTGCACGGATCATGCACACACAATCAAATGCGCGCTTGAATGCCCGATCGCACGCAGGCGCACGATGAGGTACTATCAAGGCGAGCACGAGATAGATTCTAACCCATCCGATCGCTGGGGTTTTTGAATGTGCGTAGGTGTTGAGGTGCGGGGAGAGGAGGCCCGGCATGCGCACGACCTACGCCCACATTTGGGGTCTTTAGTGACACTTAAATCAGTCACTAAAGACCCTAAATTAGTATTTCAAGTGTGAAATGACCTTTTTGCCCCCAACTTCTACACCAATAAAAAGACTTATGCCCCCCACATTTCAATCATCCCTTCCTTCACCTCTCTCCCTGTCCAAGGCTCTAAAGAAGCTTGTCCCAAACCTGGGATGCTCCTTTAGGGTTAAAATCAAAGTTTTTCTTGCCCTCATTCCAAAAGTAGATCCCGCGACAATGATGCCCTGCCTCACCCCCGGTTCTTCCTTCTTCGTTCTCTGTCTTTCGTCTTCCATGCATTGCCCCGTCTGGCTTATCCTCCAAGCAGCGATCGAGGAGGATAACTTCTCACCTCCTTTCTCTTTATTGCTTTCTAGAATAGATTTTACTACTTTCTAGTTGTAATATTTCCCACTTTCTAGCTGTAATATTTCCCTCTTTCTAGTTGTAAAACATCATTCATATTATCAAGTGTTTATTCTCTCTCTCTCTCTCATCGAATTCATTGTAATTATCTCGCTTTCTAAACAAAAACAACAAAAAAAATATTTTTGGATTTCAAATCAACGTAGTCCCCTGTGTTCGACCTGGAATTATTTTCGAGTTTCGGTAAAATTTATCTGTTGACTATTTTTCTTGCAAATCGCACTACAATGGCAGGTTTTCAAAACTCAACTTCTGTTTGCGATGATTTTCTGATACAACAACTCGCTTCACTTTTAAGCTTTCAAAAATGAGGATAATCAAGGGGTAAACTCTATCGAGAAGTCAGGCTTTGGCCCCTATGCTCCAATATGCAGATGACATAGTATTTTTTGTAGAAGGGGGTACATGAGAGGCGTGCATCATACATCATATGGTGACTATTTTTGGGGAGACTTCAGAGCTGAAATTGAATGGGGAAAAATCCTCCCTTATTTGTTTTAGATCGGATAGAGATGTGGACCACCAACTTTCTGAGATTTTGCACACGCTAATCATCTCATTGTCGATTGCCTATCTTAGGTTGCCACTAAAGAGCAGGAAGATGAAGAAGAGTGATTGGAACTACTTGTTTGAGAAAATCTCTGCAAAACTGGACTATTGGAGCAGTAAATATCTCTCAAAGGGGGGAAGATTAATTCTCTTGAACTCTGTTATCATAGCGATGCTGGTCTTCATGTTTTCAGTTTTTAGAGCTCCTAAAGCAATTTGGAAGGGCTTAGATAAAATGAGGAAATGCTTCTTTCGGAAGGGGGTGAAACATAAGGGATGCTTCCTCCAACCAGCAAAATGGGATAGTATGTGTGCACCAAAGAAGCAAGGGGGGTTTGGAATTAGATCCTTGAAGGAGTTTAACGACTCTCTACTGTTGGAGTGGGCAATAAAAATTTTTCAAGGGGAAAATAAATCATGGGTAGAAGTGATTAGAGGAACATATGGTGCTTTACATTCTGTGGCAAATAGACTTTCTCCCATCAAAGCATCACCATTTTGGAGCTCAGTGGTTGCAGCTATGAAGGAAAATTGGGACCTTTTCCAACTAGCCTGTGGGGATGGAAAATCCTTTCTTTTCTGGTTGGAAAATTGGTCATCTTTGGGTCTATTACATAACCAATATCCACGGGTATATGGCCTTGTGGGTGACAAAGAGGCTAAGGTTGCGGACTTCTAGAATGAAGAAGCAAATAGATGGGAGATACCAAAAATGGGCTGTAGGGAGGGGAGTCACACATGGGGGGAAAGAGCAAGACTGATGCAAGACTTACAAGCCTTCAAGCCAACAGGGGATGCTAACACATACAGATGGTGGGGAATTTTTCCACTGCCAAGGCCTATGAAGATATGGTTTCAAGGAGACAAAGTGAAAATGCTGACATCATTTGTGCAGGTTTATAGAAGCTGAAAATCCTATTGAAGATACAAATTTTTCTTTGGCTTTGCAGGAGGGACGGGCTCATCACTAGTGACTTAAGGCACCAAAGAATGGGGGTGGCTGCTCATACATGTTATCAATGTAGCTTTCATACTGATAGCGTGCGGCATATTTTTTCCTCATGTGTGATCACTAACTGTGTGTGGAGCAGGGTATGCAGTGGTGGGAAACCTATATGGGAGGACATGTGGAGGGATTTTATTAGGAGTGGGAGGCCTCACTTATCCATGGCGGCTATTCTGTGGTGTATTTGGCGTGCATGAAATGAGTGTCTTTTTCAGGGGAGACCTGTCAATTCAATAAAAATTGTACATGAGTGTCAGGCTCTCATCCGTCATTGGAGAAGTTGATGTAATTTCTTTTCTTCATTCTATTAATAATATCCACGGATGGCTATCTCCTTAGATAACATTCCTTATTTTCTCAAAAGAAAAAAAGAACCAGATCAGACAACGTATGTAGCACAGGCACAAGGCTCTCAGAAAGCCTTCTACTTTTTTTCTTCTGCTTCTCTTTCTTTCTCAAGCTTCTCTTCTTTAGCTTCTCAAAGCTTCCCTTCTCCTTCATAAGCCTTCTCTTCTTCTTTAGAGCCTTCCCTTTCAAAGCCTTCCTCAAGCACAGAGGCACGGCTTCTGCTCAGAAGCTAAGTGTCGCATGAGCACAAGCCTTCAAGAGCAAAACCCTCCCTTGCTCTCTCACAAATCCTTCTCCTCCTCTCTCAAGACCCAGCGTATAGTCGGATTTAGATATGGGTATTCGGGTCTAGAACATTGTCCAAGCCTACAAGCGTAGGTCACAGCCGAGGAGTGAGTGGGCGGGTAATCGGGTATGCATGGGTGTGTGGGGGTGAGGGACCCAACCCCTCGTGTTATTGGGCAGTGAGATGAGAACACAAATTCCACTTATGTGTACGCGCAAGTCCTGTTGTTCTTGATGTGGGACTATCCCACTCTTCCTTCTTTATGTGCGCCAGTAGCAGGAGGTGTTGTCTAATTGGAGTAGCTGCTGAGGGACTTTCTCACAATTGGAGGTCTGGGCTTCATCAAGTTGTCAAGCGTGACAAGTGAAGGTGAAGGCGAAGCCGGCAGGTGTTGGGTGGCGAATGACGGCATTGGGGAAGACGATCGGCAATGGCAATGGTGACCTACCCAAAAATATATCCTAGGGCCCAATTAAATGGCTAGAAACCTTCACCGTAGTGTGGTGAAGGCAGTGGTGGAGGTGGTTTGGTGTGAAGTGCAGTAGGGTGGCCGAAGCGTGAAGGTGAGCGGAGCTCTGGCCAACTGAGTCGGGGGAGGCAAAGGAGGGGTTGAGATGTTAAAGTAGATTAGGTGAAAGCAGAGTGGAGGTGTGCATGAACTTTTGCCCAACCTAATTTGGGTGGAACGGAGCAGGGGAGTGCTGGCAATGAAGGCGGTCGTGGAGGTGGTTGCCGGAGTCAGAGAAGGAGAAGGAGGAGGAATTAGGACCTAATGTTTAACCTTAACCTAATTGGAGTGTAGAGAGAGATAAGCCCTAAGCTAATTGGATGAATGGAGGTTCAGAGAAGCTTGTCGGAGGTATGCTGAAGCTATGGATGAAGGAGGTGGAGATGGAGCTGACAAGGAGGTACTTGGGCCGCCATCTTTGTCCGGAAGCACAATGAGGAGTAGAGGGAAAGCCTTCTCCCTATGTTATGTGGGAGTGGCCGACGAAGGGGGTTGGTAGAGCTCCAGGTCATCATTAATGGCTACCGAAGATGGAGGAGAGAGAGGTAGCATGCCAACACTAGACAAAGATAGCTTGGGTGGATGCAGCCGCTTTTATAAATGATGCTTCCCTCCTCTGAAATGCCCAATTGGAAGGAGTCCATAGCTACTTGAAGACTTGATTTTCTCGAGCTATGCCGGTGTAATTTCCAACCATGATTGGCCTCAAGAAAGGCCTTGGTAGACACGGATTGATCTGAGGATCAATTTCGCCAAATTTGGTGATTTTTTGTTGGGATTTCATCAATCAAGTTGTAAGATTAAATGAAGCAGTTTGGGTTTTTGAAGTGGCATGTTTCCTTCTCTGCTTCACAAGGAAGACGATGGCAGTTGGACTTGTTTGCTAGAGAGGCGAGAAGCTAGGGCCATTTCTAAAAAGAAAAGATGAAAGCTAAGGGTTTAAATGTAAGGAATAGAGGTCTGCGGACTAGAATGCAAGCTAGGTCAAGCTGATCTTTGATTGGGTCCAAATTTTGGTATAAACCTAATTTGAACCCAAGAAATCTAGCGGTGAAGTTGTTTTGAGTTTTGACAAAGTTTGACTGGGCAATTTACGTAGAAACCCAAATTAGGGCAACTTTCCGTCTGAGACTATTCTAGGTCAAAATTGGTTCCAAAGGTCAAATCAAAGATACCAAACCTTATTGAATTTTTTTCTATGATTTTTGGAAGGTTTAGATGGATTTTATCTTGACCTAAACCTCTGTTATTTAAGCAGATCTGAAATTAGGATTTTGGGTGCTGTATCAGTTCTCAAAGTACGTGAAACCCTATTTTTGTCTGTGTGGACCCTCCTGTTAGACTTTAAAGCTCATTAGGCCTTAGATTAACCCCTGAGAAATCCCATGATTATTCTGCATTCATAATATGCTATTAAAACTGCAGAATTTCCCTATTTTAATGTATACCTCTCATAATGGATATTCAGCGAGTTATAACTCTCCAATGATTATGTAGGAGCAATTGTCAATTAATCCTAACTAATTAAAGATAGTTGTGGCCCATGATGATATTATCATCACTCACATACAATTGCTCATTTGAAAAATTAGAAACATTTCTTTATCATATTAAAAGATTAATTGAGTTTAAAAAGCACTAAAATTGATCTAAGTTGTTAATTCAAGGTACTTGTAGCAAGTACTGGTACTGCTCATTAGTATCAGTACCTGCAGGGCACAAGGTTGGACCTTTTAATGGCCAAACTCAACCCAAACTCAAGAAGAAGATCACACGGTTGCGGAAATAATTGAGGACAAAGCAAAAATGCGACCAATTGTAGCAACACGAGATGAGGAAGATATACATGAAATTGAAAATTTGTTGGATGATTCACGTGATCAAGATAAAACCCAACAACATCCTTATCCTGAATGCTTAGAGTTTGAGGTCCAACTTGTGGGTGGAAATTCTGAGGATCAGGATGGTTGGTTTAAGAACCTAGAGTGTGAGGATGAAATTGAACATTAGGGAAAAACTCTTCAAACATTAGGTATTCTAGAGTACCCACAAATCCCCATCACATCACAAAACCCTCTTCGTCCCTTTTCACCCAACCATTGCACAAATTCTATACCCAACCACACTTCCTCTGTAATAAATCAACAAAACTCCTATTGGAGACCATTTAGGCTCACCTTGCACCACCAACTTGCCACTTTCACTGTTCATCTCTTTAGCAAGCCCATTTTCACTCTCTGAGACCTATACCTAGGGGCCCGGAAACTGTGTTGTTGTGGCCTCAATGTTTAGTTATTTTTTATTGAGGACCTCGCCTAGCTGAAGGCACTAAACTCAACACATGTAAAGACTGTTCCAAGCTGACCAGAGTCTCTCGGAAATCAGGTGCTATTCTTCTACTTCTACTCTCCTGCATGCTTTCATTTTTCACAATGAGGACATTACAATAGCTAAGCATGGGGGGTGGACAAATTTTATAACCTTTTTGTCAGTTGTTACAGTAATTCCCTGTTATTTGATTCTTATAAAAAAAAATGAAAATTCAAAAAGATAAAAAAAAGAATTAGGAGAAGAGAACTTAGGCATTTGGAAGTTATTAAATTTAGGAAATGATACGAGAGGACCTAAACACTTAGACTCTTTAGGTTTTCGGGATTAATTAGCCCAGGTGTCCACTCGAATGTAGACTTAGTCTCGAGTTCTCGCTAATTAAAATTCATTTTAAGTTGGTAAATAAATTAGGATGATAAGTATGTGACTTATCAACCCGCCCTCTGATTTGGGGGGACTTTAAGCCTAAGCATCTACACACTTTTTTTAGCATTGACTCACTTTTCAGTGGTTTCTTTGGAAATTGGGTAGCTAATGAACTATCTAGGGTGGTATGGCTAGCAAGTTGTCTCTGGTAATAGCTCATCGATAGGTTGTCCAGAGCCCAGTCACAAGACCATTTTCGTTGTACTGCCTCTAGGTAAATCTTAGATCAGGGAAGCCACCTACTTAAAAGAAAAAGAAAAAATATACATATAGAAAAAGGAGAAAAAAAATAAAAGCACACTTTACCGCACGAGTATGGCTGGCAAGTTGCTGTGGGTAAAAACAAAAGAAAAAATATATATATAGAAAAAGGAGAAAAAAAAATAAAACCACACTTTACCGCACGAGTATGGCTGGCAAGTTGCTATGGGTAACAGCCCATTGGCTGGTTGTCCAGAACCCAGCTCACAAAAAAATGCACAATAATTCCCAAAACACTTAGGGAAGAAGCGGGGAAGTAGAATAAATCGGGGAGATATACACTGGGTTCGCCCTTGTGTTGACCCCATAAATAAAAGAAGTAGGGAGAAAGCTACCAATCGAAAAGATAAACCTTTAGGCAAGGTCACCTAGGGTCGTAGAAACCTGAAGTTTGTTTCAACAGCTGCCTAGTGAGTCTTTCACTATTTTCTCAAGATGCTTAGCACTTAGAGTCCTTTTCAAGTCTTGAGCGAGTCAGGTAGCCGTAAAAAGTTATCCCGGAACTCTCAAACTCCAAAAGTACAAAAAAATTAGAAAAGAAGAAAAATAAAAAAATGTATCTTCCCTTTTCAAATAAAGCGAGGACTTAGGCGGTCTGCATTCTTGCAGACACCTAAGTACTGTTGAGTTTTCATTGTTTAGGACCTTAGTTGAAATTTTCTATTATTAATAAATGGCTTAGCCCTAAGCGATCTAATCCTAATTCTGCTTTTATACATAGCATGTAATTTAATTTTGTTAGGGACTAGCAAAAGATAGGCATGGGGGTATGATGCAAACACATCTATTTGGGTTAAAATGCCTATTCATGCATGTTCCTAGGCTTAGATTTGCATTTCATGTTATAAATATTACATAGCATGCATCATTATGCCTTTAGAGTAGTTGTATATAATTTAGGTTAATTGCGTCCTTTTTATGGTCAGGAGAGAAGGATATTTATTTTGGAGCCTTAGATTAACAATTCAACCATATTGATCTAATCAAGACGACGATCAGAGTCCAACACCTCCGGAATTGCCTCGATCGGAGTCCCGTAGCACCATATACAGTCCGAGGAAGATCAACGGCCAAGGGACTAAGTGACATAATTCAGAGCTTCAAATGACAAATCTAACCACGTGGATGGATTCGGATCGACGATCGCAGCCCAATGGTGCAAAAATCGACTCAATCCGACCTCTGTAGCTGCCCCTACAACGAAAAGAAGATGGATGGCCCAGATTGCAACACGTGGCGCAACCCAGGCTGCACATGCGTACGCACGTGCCAATGCATGCATGCAGCAGCGCGGGTGCGCATGCTCGCGCGAAGGCACGCATGCGCACAGCGCAGCGCCAATGCATAAGCGTGCGCGCACGACACGGTGCGCAAAGCGCGCGCCAGCGCAGCAGTAGTGTGGGCATGTGGGCTGTCTTCAGCAATGCTTACAACCATCGCTAATTGTTCACACACCAGCAAGGCCAGCTGCGCGCGCCAGCCGGCATGGGTTGCCTACAGCGACACTTCCAGCGATAGCCTGGAGGTTGCTAATGGTCCCATACCTATTTTTGCCTCTTCTCCTCCATTATAAAAGGACCTACACCCCCTTCCTTCCAAGCCATCTCTACCTACTCTACTCCCACCTACTCCTCAGCTCTAGCAAGCCTACCAACACTCCATTAGAGCTTACTTTCATGCTCCCAAGGCTCCTATTAGTGTAGCGAACCTCTGCCTCACCAAATATTCATCCATCTTCCCATCCCCATTCATAGGTCAACTTGGAGCCGTCCTCCCACCTCCATTCTGGTAGTAGATCATCTCCACCTTCTCACCTCCATTCCAGAGCCACGTCGAAGCTTTCCTCTACCCGACATCCTCCTGCATCTCACCTCCGTCGTCCCGCTCCTCACCTCCTTTGTCCAAGCTTTCGCCAGGCACCGTTGTCTTGCCGAACAGCCGATTCGAGAGTTTTCTTCTCAGCTCCCTCTCTTTTTATGCTTTCATAGTTTATTGTAATTAACATTGGAGTGATATATATATCATATTTGTTCCATATCTCTTGTGATTCATTCTCCTTGTGTTCTTCTTTCAAAAATACAAAAGAATAACAAAACCCTAAAATACCAAAAACAAACAAAATGAAGAGCAGCTTTCAATTAAAGTAAACGTTGCCTCCCTGTGTTCGACATCAGACTCCCTTGGAGTTTCGGTATAAATTTTATTTGATCACGAGTCTTGCAACTACGATGATGGGTTACTTGTAACCCTGATTTCAAACTCGTGAAACACGTGCGATCAAAGTAGTTGCCACCCCTTTATGCAATGACCCCAAGGTGATGGAGTGTGGTGACTCGATGGGTATAAGCATCTTCTCAGTCAGGAGGATGGGTTATACCGATCTTGCATCGCCAAAAGTTATGCAGGATCGTGTCGTGCCCCAAGACGTCGATTTACGAATTATAAACTATCAAAACATGAGTAAGGTACATGAACGAAATTAACTAAGAAATAAATTGTAAATGGATGAAGTGTTGATATAGTGCCATTTTCTGTACTCCTGTTACTGTTACTACTTATTTTGTTATCTACTCTACTCAGTTTTCACTGACATAGAGTTTCGGGTTCCGTACTCAGGTGTTGCTGAGTAGTCGGGTATAGCAATTGTCATCTGTCAGACTTCTATGGAACCAGGTCCCACCTGAGGAGACAATCCATACTGAGCCAGTGGCTCTTAGTAGTAGGTTCTTTCCATTGTTAGAGTTTATTTTCCTATCTTTGGGTGATTGTAGGAGACTCTCCTTACTTTCTATTTTATGATGAATTTTAATTATATTGTCAGCACTTTAGTTTTCTTTCATTTAATGCATCATGAATAAATGTTGGCTATTGACATTTTATGGCTATGTGTTGGGTGACTGTGATTTTGTGAGCATTCGTGCTAGTTGGTAGCACACGGCGACCTGAGTTCCGTCACTTGGCAGGACTCATGTCATCATAGATGGTAACCTTGGGTCCCCATCTTAGCTAGGTAATCCTTCCTAAGGTGGCCCTGTTGGCCACACTTATAGCACGATTGCTACTTCAATCCAGAGGCCTACTCAGAGCATGGTCAGTTCTTCTACACCCTCACTAACAGGACGAGTGTATACACTATCTCTGAGGGATGCACAAGCTTTGCGATCGGTGGTAGCAGGTATGGTGACGATTGACCAGTGTTTGGTTTTTACCTTATTTAACTCTTGTACTTCTCATCTATATATATCACTTGAGTTTTTTCTGAAACTAAAGAAACAACCAATACTACTAGACGAGTCGTTAGTCATTAGGGGCCCACAGGGCAGCTATGGGTAGTTGAGATAGTTTTCAGGGTTGTAAGGTGGACATCAGGGGCTACACTCTGCTAGCTGACCTGATGGAGATCGAGATGGAGGATTTCGATGCCATTCTGGGCATGGACTAGCTATTAGAGCACCATGCATTAGTGGATTATTTCGAGACGAAGGTTGTCTTCTCGATTCCAGGAGCACCTCAGTTTAAGTATTATGGTAGATCTGATGGCAGACCAGTTAGGTATATTTCAGCCTTGCAGGCAGCCAGGTTACTGAAGGGGGGGTGTAGCAAATACCTTGCCTATGTATCTGCAACCCCAGGAGAGAAATCAAAATTAGGGAGCGTGCCTATCTTATGGGAATTTGCTGATGTGTTACTAGAGGATCTCCCGAGACTTCCACTTGAGCAGGAGATCGAGTCTGAGATCTCTCTCATTCTAGAGACCAATCCTATATCGATTACCCCATACCAGATGGCACCAGCAGAGTTGAAGGAGTTGAAGATGCAGCCTCAGGAACTCCTTGTGAAGGGGTTCATTCGGCCTAGTGCCTCACCCTAGGGGGCACCAGTATTGTTGGTGAAGAAGAAGGATGGTACCTTATGTCTTTGCATTGACTACAGGTAGCTAAAAGGTAACCATCAAGAATAGATATCCCCTTTTCGCAGATCACTGACTTGTTTGATTAGCTTCATGGGGCCACGATATTCTCCAAGATAGATCTATGTTCAAGCTACCACCATCTCAGAATACGAGGGGATGTATCGAAGACTACCTTCAAGACTCGTTATGGCCATTATGAGTTCTTGGTGATGCCGTTTGGACTGACGAACGCCCCTGCCGTGTTCATGGACTTGATGAACTGAATCTTTAGACCCTATGTTGACCGCTTCATGGTGGTATTCATTGACGATGTCATCATCTATTCCCTCAATGAAGTACAGCATGAACAACATCTCCAACTGGTCTTAGATACACTGAGGAAGCACCGATTATATGCCAAGTTCAGCAAGTGAGTTCTAGTTGCACCAAGTGGAGTTTCTAAGACAGGGTGTCAGGTGCAGGGATTTTCGTCAATCCTTCCAAGGTTGAGGCAGTACTGAAGTGGGAGCGACCCGAGGCAGTGATAGATATTCATAGTTTCCTAGGTCTAGCGGGTTAATACAACCAATTCACTCAAGGCTTTTCATAGATCGCACTCTCGTTAACCCAGTTAACGGGGAAAGATGTTCCTTTTGTCTGGACCGGTGAGTGTGAGACCAATTTCTAGACACTCAAGCAAAAGTTGATTTCAGCCCATGTACTTACCATCCCAAGAAATGGTGGTGGATTTATCGTATACACCGATGCTTCACTCCAGGGACTGGGCTATGTTCTAATGCAACATGGGCATGTGGTTGCCTATGCTTCGAAGCAACTAAAGCCTCATGAGAAGAACTATCTGACACATGACCTAGAATTGGTGACCATAGTCTTGGCCATTAAGATTTGGTGCCACTAGTACGATGAGACCTTCGAGATCAACATAGATCACAAGAGCTTGAAGTACCTTTTTGATCAAAAGGAGTTGAACTTGAGATAGAGGCGTTGGATGGAGCTCCTAAAGGATTACAACTATTTGATAGTCTATCAGCCTGAGAAGGGGAATGTCGTGGCAGATGCCCTCAGTAGAAAGCTGCCAGCCAAGTTGGCAGCTCTTCAGGCATAGAGATGGACCAATATGGTTGAGACAGCCCAGTGGAAGCCTTTACAGGTGAGAGGACACCTGGGGTAGTTGACGATGATGAGGCTCACCCACCTTGATATGATCTCTCGTATAGTTGACCAGTAAATGGAGGATTTTGAGTTATAGATTCTCTGTGATCAGGTCCTCACAGGAGACCTCGGCAAGTTCACCTTTGTAGATGGGGTGCTCAAACTCCGCGGCAGATTATGTGTTCCATGAGATGAAGCATTTTGGAAGGAGCTGTTGTCCGAGGCTCATTGCAGTAGGCTCACCATCCATCTAGGGAACACTAAGATGTACCATGATGTGAAAAGGAACTTCTGGTGGCATGGTCTGAAGAAGGATGTGGGCGAGTTTGTGACACAGTGCCTGGTATGTTTGCAGGTGAAGGCCAAGCATCAGAGACTAGTCAGCCAGTTACAACCTCTTCCCATTCCCGAATGGAAGTGGGAGAGCATCCCATAGACTTTGTGACTGGTTTACCTTTGACTCAGAGGGGACACAACGCTGCCTGGGTAGTTGTGGATCGTTTAACAAAGTCAGCACGATTTCTGCCGATCAAAGTGACTTATGGTCCTTCGCAACTAGTGAAGTTGTATGTACAAGAGATTATATGATCGTATGGTGTGCCCAAGGAGATCATTTCAGATAGAGACACCCGTTTCACTTCCTAGTTCTAGGGAAGTTTTCAACAGGCCTTGGGCACACAGTTGAGCCTGAGTACATCTTATCACCCTCAGAGTGATGGACAGACAGAGAGGACCATTCAGACATTGGAGGACTTGTTGAGGTCCTATATACTTGAGTGGAGAGGCTCTTGGGAGGAGCACCTACCTTTGGTGGAGTTCACCTACAATAACATCTGTCATGCCGATATCAACATGGCCCTATACGATGTGCTGTATGGTTAGAAGTGAACCTCTCCGCTTGCTTGGGATGAGGTGGGCGTGAAGTGGTAGGTAGGTCCCAAACTGATTAGGTAGAGTAATAAGGACATCGAGCAAATTTGGAGGAAACTCCTTACTGCACAGAGCAGACAAAAGAGATATACAGATCGTCAACAGTGAGGTGTTGATTACGCAGCAATCATAGATCCTAATCAACCTAAATAATGTTAGAACCTAGCTTAATTTGTAAATATTGTATTCATATCTTGCATATCATGCATTGCACCATTTTATATAGAATAAGATGAGATATCTTGCTATTTAATGTTTTTGTTGTTATTTGCAGGAACCAAAGTGATAGAGTGGAATAAGGTAATAAAGAGAGAAGAAGACTGATCCAGACAAGAAGAGTGAGGAGGATAGCCTTATCCCTATCCTTAAAAACCCTAGGACAGCCTTCCTACACCCAAAACCACTTCCATTAGGACATCTTAGCCTTAGAACCCAAAACATGGGTAGCACTATCCTTGCTCTTATCCACCTTATCCCTCTCCCAAACACTTAGGAACAAAAGCCTACCTTCCTAAACCCAAAACCCACTCTCTAGAACCTTTCTCGACATCCAGATATTAGGTTGGACGTATAATTTCTACAGAAACTCAATCTAGGAAGCCAAAATTCGCACTAACACAGAATTAGACGTCCAAACTAATTTCCAAACATCCAATTTTATAGTATAAGACATTTGATCACTTATCTAGACGTCTGGAGGTCTTCTTTGGTTCCTATTTTTGGTGCTAGAAGCCCAAGCTTGCCTCTTTTGGCCTAGAAACCCCACCAAAGACCTTAGGAAACCTAATTAGAGACCTCCTAAGCCTATCCCACTATCCATACCTTTAGTTATCCTATCCCTAACCCAATTAAACTAGCCCATAATTAATTAGGTGCATCTACAGTTGATTGTGTGCACCTGAACCCAATTAGACACACCAAGGATCTAATTGACTTATACCTAATAGGATTACCTTAGCCTAATCACACACACACACATCCACTTAGACTTGACCTAGACCCAATTAGGTTCACTCTTATCCAATTAGACTCTCCTAAGCCTAATTAGGTCCATACCCATCTAATCTAGGTTGACCTAACCAAGATGTACCAAAACCCACACAACATCACTCTACGAAATTTAAACACACACAGCTTCCTTTTCTATTCCTACCAAAACCAAACCCTAAAACCTATGTGTCAAACCTAGATCCTAAATAGGTGCTAACTACCTATTTTAAGATACCCCTTCCCATTTAAGCAAAAATAAGTGAGGCCATTCCATTCCATTCTCCTCTCCACCTCAACTTGCAACCACCAACACCCTCCCTTCCACCCTCCAAGGCCGTCCTCTTCCTCCTCCTCTCCAAGACGTCCTCCATGGATGCCTAAAGAAGGCCCTCCAAGGTGCTCTCCTCCAGGGCTTCAAGGATGACTAGAAGAGGAAGGGTCCACCACCCTCTTCTCCACTTCTTCATGGATGTGACCTCTTCTCTCTCCTTGGAAGATGAGCCCATGCCCTCCTTCTCTTTCTCCTCTTGGATGGCCAAGAAGGGTTCTTCATAGCCTCTCTTAGTTGATCCTGGCATTCTCTTAGTTTAGTTATTTTTCTATATTCTTTTGCAACTTCATATAATTAGTTAATGCATGACTAGTTTTTCTTTGAATTATTAGTGATATGCTTTTGTTTGTCATTGTGAATACATGCCCATTAGTTAGGTTAAGATTAGGTTTTTGCTAGCATATTTAGATCTAGGTTTCATTTTGCTTTTCAAAACAAAGATCAAAGACACCAAAAAATCATAAAATACAAACAAGACCAAAAAAATTAGGTTAGGTTAGATTTAGGTTAGAAAAGTGGATCCAAATTTAAGACTCGTTTCTCACGCCTCCCAAAGAGAAACGATCAGGACTCAAGTTATAAAAGAAAAAAATCTCTACACGAGTTTTGTTAAAACAAGTATTTTTTATTGAGGGTTTAGCACAACTATACAACAAATCCAATGTATTTCAAAACACATGCGAAAATAACTTGTCAAATGACGCCGTTGCTGGGGAGGCAACAGGCAACTTTTTAGATTTGGATTTGCTTAACATATGTTTATGTTTGTTTTGATTGTAGGTCAAGATGAGGATTTGCACATACATCGACCCGTGGTGAAGATCACAGGTATTAGTCTTGATCCTCTATTTGTTTGATTTCTTAAGTTTAAGAAAAAAATCAAATTCAAATTTTCGAATTTGAATTTCAAAAAAATAAATCTTTGTTTGGTTTATATTTGACTTGAAAACTACATAAAATACACCAACTCTATATTTAGAAACTCTACCTGAAATTTTCAAAAATTAATTGCTGCCAAACTAGAAATTAAAAAATCTTGACATTCGATCTAATATTAAAGTTTCAAATCAGCTTTCCAACGCCATATTTTATTTAGAAAAATTCACACTGTAAGAATTTTAAACACTCACATAGTCTAAGGGGGTCAGAATAGTCTATACATTGATTTTAGCTAGCTTTAGACATTAATTTTAACCACTATATAAATCAGATTGATTTGAAATTTGTGATGTTGGAAAGCCACTGAAACTTAGTTTTTTCTATAAGTTTTCAAGAATTTTTGAAATTTCTTTGATACTGCTTCAAACTAAATTACTCGCAGGGGGTCCATCTAACCTATTTGACACCCTGAAACTAAAAAATTCTTGAAAAATTGTATGAAATAGTAAAAATCTCCAAAAAAATATTCATTGGAAGACTTATTGAAAATGGAATATCTATGTCAAATTTCATTATATTTGGTTTCTTTTATTGATCTGGGGAGTGATTTCAAGCCAAAACAAGGTTTGACTACGGGTTTTTGGAAGAGCATAAACCCTAGGACATAAAACTTTAGGGTTTAATTTTTTTCCAAAGACCTAAATTGACTTGACTCAACTTAGTTGCCTAGTAGGTGAGGTTGATTTCTTGATTGGCCCCCTCACCTACTTGAATTAAACTGATTTACATTTCAAGTTAGGCAACCACCTAGGTCAATTTTGCTTAGTAGTGGTGCACTATGATCATTGTTTTCTCTGATTGAGTTGCACCACTTCTACCTTGTTGGACTCAAAACAATCATCTAGACCTATCTGATATTAGGGTTTCCACATGAAGGTAGAGCACATTTGCATTCCATACTTAAAGAAAATTCATAAACATATTGGGACTTGCAAAACCTATTGTATGCTTCACTATAACCTTGTTTGAATTGACTTAAACAAGAAAACCCTAAAAGAAATCAATACAAGAACTTGAACCTTAAAAGCCACTACACCAATTAAAGCTTGTATTGCAAACCCTTTTTCTGTGCACTGCACACTGCTAAATCTAATTTTAATGGCAACACCCCCATAATGCCCAATCACATTCCAAAAGGACTTCAAGCCCAAGCCTAAAACTATGTAGGTGTGCCCTAGGTAGGATTAACTTACTTGGTAACCAATGTTTAATTAGGTGAAAATCAAGGCCTTGTCTATTTGGACCAACTGGTGACAAGAAAGGTCGGTGTGGTAACCACATTAACCTCTAGTGGTGTCCCATCGTGCGGGGTGTCCTAGGGGGTCCCACCCTTCTGGCCATCCAAGTAATTCAAGGGTTGGTTTAACCCAAGCCCATTACAGGGTGCCAAGTTTAGGTCCATTTAGGGTATACAATTTAGGACTAGCTTGTTTGCTTGATTTGGGGCTTTCTCTCATTGTAGGCCTTTGCCTTATTTTCACCAGCCCCTTGTAGCTGGTTGCGTCTTCCTAAGGAAGAGATTCTCTTCTCTCTATTCTCTTCTTTTCTCAAATATCCATGAACCCATATCATCCTTTTGATCCTCAGGGTCCTCCATCTCCCAACCCAACCATGATTTCGACTCCACCTTGTTGGGAGACCCATTCTCAGCAACTGGGATATGATTATTCTCATACTCCTTATCCCCTAGCTTATTTAGAACCTGAACCTCATGGATCCGACCCTTATCTAGATCAAAACCAATTGTAGGCCATAGTTGCTGAATTCTGGGAGCATAACAAGGATTATAAGGATCAATGTGCCAAGCTCCTGGAGCAAATTAGATAATGCCGGGCACAATCTCAATCTTATCACTCCTCCCAGGAACAAGAGACCTAGAATATCTAGCCTAATGGATCAAGTGACCCATATTTTGGATCCACGAGCTACTCTACTGACTCTTGCTATCCTGGGGAGGCATCCTGGACTCAGCCAACCCAGCAGGCACCTTTGGACCTACTTCATGATTTAGGTAGTTCAATTGGGGAATGCACCATTTCTGATACACCTGTACTTGATGATATATCACTAAAGAATTGGAATAATGGATCACAAGTACAGGACCACACATCAAGTTCTCAATCAACTCCCTCTATAGTCAGCCCCACTCAAGCTAATACACACTTTGATTCATATCCTGATTTGCATAACCCAGAGTAGAGAGACAATCCTGATCTTTCATAGCCTCCACAGAGAAAAAATCAAACTCAAGATCAATCTAGGCTAGCCCAATACTCCACTCAATCCACTTTAGGGCAACCATCTAGTCCAACCCAACTCACAACCACCCTTGACGATATCATGAACCTTTTGTTGGACTTGGACAAGAAAGATGAAGAAAGGCTAACTAATTTGGAAAATCAAGTGAAATCTCAAGGGGATCAAATCAAGAGACTTCAAGAATCATTCTATCCCCGTATGCACACTCCTCTGCACTCCTATTCTCCACTTATTCTTCCAACCCCTCCTCCAATTTATCACATATGCCATTGTGCAAGTACCAATTCTTTGGCCTCTAAGAGAAAGAGAAAAGTTAGGAGCCCACCCAAACGATTTGATTCAGGCTCAACCAAAAATCTTAAGACCAAACCTACATCCAGCTCTAACTCAGACTCTAGGGACAAAAAGAAGAAAAAGGCTCCTAAAGTTGATTTGACCTATTTACCCTTTCCTATGGCCTTAAAGGAAGAGTCACAAGGAAAGAAAAAGACTTGCACACCTAAAGAGGTGTTTTTATTTACTAACATAAGTGCATTTGTTTCTGGCACTCTACCACCTAAAAAGACTGACCCTGGAAAACCTTTCATATCTTATGCCATCAAGGGATTCACCTTTAATAGAGCCCTTGTGGATCTAGGGTCTTCCATTATCTTGATTCCTACCACTCTTTTTGACCGCACCAGGCTTGGAGATCTGCACCACACACCTATCACCATTAAAATGGTGGATGGCTCCATCAACACACCTAAGGGGGTAGTTCATGATGTGATCATTAAGGTGCAAGGTCTTAGCTTTCCTGTTGATTTTATTATTTTGGACATAGATATACTAGAGAAGCTAAGTGATTCACCCATTATTCTGGGTCGTCCTTTCTTGGCTGCGACCAATGCACGGATTGACTGTTACTCAGGATGTATGGAAATGAGTAGCGGGAATGAGAAGATTCCTTTGATATTTATGCAGTCGCTAAGAAAACAAAGTCAAGGTATTTTTTTTGATGATACAAAAAGTGATTCATAGGGTAATTCAGAAGAAACCATGGTAATTAACACCTGGGTAGAACCACATGACCCGAATAAAGAATCTACTAAATCACAAGAGTCGCGCTCAATAAAGGATCAATTCTTTGATAGCATGGTTGACTATCTTGATCAACCTAGCCCAATTCAAACCTCTTCCCCTTGCAATGAATCCCAGATTACTCAATTGATCAAAATTGTTCATGAAATAGAAGAAGCTAGTGCTAGAGAATATGATGATATAAAAAAAGAGCTTCACAAAATCAAGGACGAGCAACAAAAATCAGAAACAAAATTTGGATCAAGTGTGCCACAACAGATTTGTGATTCTATGGTTGTCATTGTAGAATCTGTAGATCATACACCCGAGGTGGATGATATTGATGTCCCTATTGAAGTTGAGGAAGGAGATTCATTTGAGGATCTTGATCTTGATTTAAGGCCTGAATATCAATCATTTCATTTTGAGGAACCATGCATTAATGAGCCTGAATATGATTTTGTTGTATTTGAGAGTACCCATGTAGACATTGATGAATTGATACAAATGATCACATACATAGAGCAACAAAATCAAAAAGACTTTAATGACTCCTCAATCAATGATTCAGCCCATTCTACTTTCATGGAGGAACTCACTACTGAATCTAATGCCTAATTCCATCTAAGTGAGAAGGAGGAAATATCTCCCTATGAAAAGGATATTCAAGAGATTGAAAAATTATTGGGGATTACGTATGATGATTATCTAACGAAGCTAAAAATTTTGCTGAATCATGTGATAATCGAGAATTAGAATTGAATTATTTGGAAAAAGAAGAGGATGATACTCAGGAAGAAACATCTTTGGGAGACATAGAGATTAATCACTGGACCTTAATTTCCAGATCTAATCACACCACTTGGGTCAT
Source organism: Thalassia testudinum (assembly GCA_037157565.1). Classification (NCBI taxonomy): domain Eukaryota; kingdom Viridiplantae; phylum Streptophyta; class Magnoliopsida; order Alismatales; family Hydrocharitaceae; genus Thalassia; species Thalassia testudinum. The sequence continues at coordinate 57,949,761 of JAZHRO010000078.1, forward strand.
GCCTTCCATTCATCACCATTATCAAGACCCATATGATTTTTCCCCACATGACTCCACTCATACCCTAACCACTCATCTTCTCTACCACCTCTTCGGGATGTCTTCATCTTCATTTCTTCTCGACACCCGTATTTATCTGTCTTTCTACTGTACCGCTTGGCTGCAATAATCCCAAGCCCCATCCACATATTTTTTTGATTATTTGGGCTCGAAATTCATGGATAGCCAATCTACATTTGCGACCCACTATTGGCAAACGAGATTAGAATTCTTATCATTTTAATTGCCATTCTCAATACAATATTGACATATCCTTTTTGAGTTTACGCCTAGTTGGAGGCGTTAAACTCAGCATTTATATATAGCATATTTAGCATACTTTCCTGCATATTTATTTTACTTCTTAGGTGTTGGAATAAGCGGAACGAAAAATTCAGGAGCTACTTCAGGTGATTTCTACCCATTTACTCCCTGTCTTAATTTATTTTCATTATATTCATGCATGAGGACATGCAAGAAAGTAGGCATGAGGGGGGTAGTACATGTAAACTGAAAATTTTTCTGCCAACACTTAGGAAAAACTTTCATACATCATGCCAATTGTACTTTAGGGCCCTTATATTAAAACCAACGGACTCCACCTCCAATGTTTACATTGGAGCTAGAAATCATCTGCAACAACCACTTCTGACTCATCCATTCACCTTTTTGTTCTAAAAGTAGGACCGAGCTGAGTGTAACCTGAATTAGGGAAATCTTCAAAGTGCAACGTTGAAAGGTTATACATAGCATTTATATATATTGCATTCATGCATTAATTTTTATCAAGGAAGTTTGATTAGTGATTTTATTCTTAAGTTGATTCTAAATCTAGAATTCAATATAATGTTTACACTGACACGTAGATTTTACAATAAATCCATTATGAAAACCAATAGAAATTTTTAGTTTATCGAGGAGAACCATTGTTTCTTTTCCTAAACCCTTGGACAGTGGTTAGGGAGTCTAGCAAACTATTTTCTAGTAGATCCACCAAACATTTGTGAGGTAAGAATAGAATGTCTACTGGTGCTCTAAATCTAGTGCAAGGATTCGTAGTCTCTAGATAATTAGATGATGAGACTTGGAGTTAGACATAGTTTTTGCTCTCAAGTTCCTACGTACGAATCTTGCAAGAATTCTTGAGAGTTATAAAATAAGGCAGATGCACAAAGATTGAGTTCTAATAAAACTATGACTAAGATAGATGGTCACGACTGTCCTCTACAGAATCTTCAACTAAAGGAGGGTATTAGTATCAAAGGTCAGAAAATGCGCTATCCTATCCATTCCCTTCTTGGTGCCAAGAGTAAGCACGTCCACCAAATAAGCCACCCGATATCCTTTTGAACATCACCAATCCCTAATAATGCCACTTGAATAGAATTTGAGTGTGTTGTGTTGTATTGTGTTGTGTTCATAGATATGCATAAAAAGAAAAAAAAAGAAAACAAGAAGAAGAAAAAAAAGAAAATATATATATATATATGGAAAAAAAGAAGAAAAAAAGAGAAAAAAAGATAGAAAAATTCTAAAAAAAAAATGTTGAGTTCATAATTGTGTTTATCTATTTATTTCATTTTTGAGTCACTTACATTGAGGCAACAAAACCCCTACCATTGCAATCCACCAAATATGGCCCATACCTACTTTTCTATATTTCTGATCGCCTGAATATGTGCTGAGGAGTTCTGACTTACTTGTAGGGTTATCAGAATTTTAATTAAAGTGTTAATGCCATGTAAGACCACCAAATATTGAGCACATTGACAAAATTTGGTGAGATTGTGAACTTGAAAACAAAAAGACAAGAAAAAGAGAGAAAGTATGAAGGAACTAAAGAGAACACAGTTTTTAGTCTCTCTCTAGGTTGATTTGTTTTATAGTCTGGAAATCTAGAATCTGTAGTACTAGATTATATGTAGCACCAGATGAGTGAGCCACCAAATATAAAACCACTTGACACAAACATCTTCTACCTAAGCTAAAAAGTTGGGGTAAAATTACAGGTTATTTGTTATGTATCCCCGAGGGAAGGGTTTGCCTATCCCGATAGAATTTTTACTAAGGGTCAAGTATGAACTTTAAGTGTGAATTGGATTTTCACTTGGATCCATTGCTTAAGCTAACATCACTAAACTTTCATGATTGTCTGGATTTCTAGATTTCTGGATGAAACAGAAAGAAAAAAATCTTTAGTCAAACTCTTTGATGAAGAGAACAAGCAGTCCTTTAAGGACTGAAGTTGTAAATAATTTAGTCTTGCGTTTGCTAGGGACTAGCAAAGTTTAGGCATGGGGTATGATTGCGCAACAATCATAAGTCTTAATCAACCTAAATAATGTTAGAACCTAACTTAATTTGTAAATATTGCCTTCATATCATGCATATCATGCATTGCACCATTTTATATATAATAAGATGAAATATCTTGCTATTTAATGTTTTGTTATTATTTGCAGGTACTAAAGTGATAGAATGGAATAAGGTAATAAAGAGAGAAGAAGACTGATCCAGATAAGTGGAGTGAGGAGGATAGTAATAAGTCCATATTAGTGACCTAAATTAGAGCCTAAGTACCTCATTATTAGAATGAAAATGTAACCTAAATCATGCATTCCATGGATAAATTTAATAAAGCTGCAGAATTATCATTTAATGCTGCATCAATTTTTTCATCTTAATCAAGTCGAGTCAGTATGGAAGGGACAATCTAGATGGAATTATACCTCAATTGGGAATACCATTTTCAGAGATTTAATTTGCTACATAAGGAAAGAACTCTTCAATTCCCAATTAAAAGCTTCCCCAAAAGAGATTTTGGAAACCACATACAATAGGAAAGGAAAAGAAAGAAAGAGAGAATAAATAAAGAAAACTTCCCTTGTTTTCTGTCTCCCTACCTCAAATCTCTCTATTCTATTTTGGAAACAAGGAATGACGATTCTCCTGATTCTCTCTATTTATACAATAGGAAGAAGATGGCAAATCTGATCATCTCCTCCACACGAGGAGAGCCCTCTCTCCACCAGAACCAATCACCACAACGTCTCACCCACACCCTCGCCACCGCGCTTCCACCACCGTGTGCCACCAATTGCGACAACCACGTCCACCACCGAGTCTCACCCACGTCCTCACCAACTCCATCACCATGGTCGGTGGTGACAGCATCGGCATCCTCAACCGCGACAACTTGCCATCTTGACTGCATTCACCATGACGACCTCCACTCCACCACCGCGTTCGCTACTACATCCTCGACTCGCCACCACATCTCGTTGCCACTACGTCAACATCCAAGACCGTGATCATCCTCGACATCGATCTCTTCACTACCGTGCATCCACACCGTGACTTCCCCCTACGAACACCACTGTTCACCATCCTTCATTTAAGACATCTGGGAATGAAGACCGCGCCTGCCTCAACATTCTTTTCTTAGCCGACTGCGATAGGAGGCCATCACCTCCTTGCCACCGCGACATCCACCAGTCCTCTTCTCCCTTTACATGCATTCACGCCCACGCAAAGACCAGAGCCCCCTCCTCATAATCTTCCTCACGTCCGCTGCATGCACGAAGGCTCCCCTACGGCCTATGCTCATCAACTCCCCTCAGACGCACCCAACAGAGTCACCTCCTCCACTCCTCTCCATTTCCTCATCTCAGAGGTCCAGCCCTTCTGATCACCGCAACGACCACCCTCCTCTCGACCTACTCCTCCTTGCCATGCCCCCGGTGCCTACAGCCACAGCACCACCTCGCACGAGTGTGTGTGCTTTCGCGTGCAACCTGCATGGCCACGCACCACCGCCGGCCCTGCACGCGGCCACAGCCCTGCGCTCCTCAACCTCCTCATGCAGAACAGGACCTCCATTGTTGACTCCTTCCTCAGCACTGGCTGTGTACTTTACCGCGAGAGCAACCAACCACTGCGTGCGCAGTTCGCGTCCCTGTGCGCACTTCACGTGTGCGCATTCACAGTGACCAAGCAAAGGCAACCGGCCTCATCCCCTTCTTCCACTTCTCCACCGACTGAGGAGGAACATAACCCAACATCACCAAAATGCAGATGGCCTCTCTGCCCTCCATTCGACGCACTGTCGCCTCCACCGAACTCGCCGCACCATCACAAGCACGGCCATGCCCTCAAATCCACCAACGACAAATCGCACAACTGCCGGCAAGGCTCCACGTTGCTGGCCACCCTTCCCGATGGTCGGCCGCCTCAGGCCACCTCCCGCTGTGGGACAACCACCATCGCGATGCCCTCTGCATCCTCGACCTCCTTAAAGCTTCCCACAGCCAGCCGTCCACTCTTCTTAGCACGCGATCGAGGAAACGAATTCCTCTATTATTGGTTAAATTAGTTATTACATGCCACTGATTTTGAATTTTTATTTCTCATATTATTTTTATGATAGTAAAACTTGTGACTGAATCCTTGCATTCTTACAAAATCGCCAGATTCTTCCTTATCTCTTTATTGTGCATTAGATTTTGATATGGACATTGCATCTATGACTGGGAATAATAAATATTCATGAATTTATTGCAGTCGTTCCACCCTGTGGATATGACATCCTAACTATTCGTGATTAGTTTTTATTGATATATTTTTTTTTGATCTGGGATTTATCCACCACACATTTTGTACTACGACGATGTATTTTCTGACATAATTTTTCTACAAGCGAAATCTCCTGATCAAATGGTGTCGTTGTCGGGGAGGCAATAGATGCAATAGATTTTCATGATTATATTTTAGGATATTCTGAGGTGCACATTCATCTGACCAGTTATTTTTTCTGTGTAAGGAATCTAATGAGGCGATAGGCATAGCTGAGCAACGCCCACACACACGGAGAAGACGCAAAGAGGAGACCTTGATCTCGCTTTCACAAGGGATTCTCCTTCATCGTCGAGTTTATTTCAATTCAGTCTTCTTGCCCTTGTAGCAATTGGGGCTAATTTTTTGAGGGTTTGTACCACTTTCTTTAGTGGCTAGGGGCGATTTTTCTGCATGTGTGATTTATTTTCTGCCTACTTGCTCTAAAAGGAAAAGACAAAAAATATCGAGCTGCCTGTTTAAGAGTTACATACCCTTAGGTGCATGCATTTAGGGGTGATTGAGCAGCATATTAGATCGCTTTCCTTACATTGTGTACATATCTGCACGAAGATAACTGGAGCTAGGTATGTAATTCTTTGCATCTAGCTCCTGTTCACGCATTTGCATTTGGATTAAATTTCAAGTCCACCAAACTGATTGAATTAACCTAATTCAATGGTCACCTAACTGAAATTGGGACTGCCAATCAGATTTGACCTTAAAATCAAACTCACATTTGATCTGATCAAAAGGGACTTGTCTGCGATTCTTCTCGAAAACAAACTAATTTACGGTGTGATGCACACTTTTGACACTGGGCATGCACACTAGGCACCGGTCTGATCAAAAGGTACTATCTTTCGACCAAGTGTTTTGATACTTCAAGGAGGGGGACACCCCTTAAAAGAACAAAATGGTAGTTAAGAGGCACCGCTTACGCATCGCCTCAAAGGAAAGGTTCCCCCTACTTGCATCCCTTTGTTCATCCTTGGAGTAACTTCTCACTTGATCACTTGAGAGTATCATTGAAGCAAGGTATAGGTCCTAGGGCACGTAAAGAACAACTTAGGACCCGTAATTGATTGTGCAACTTCTTTGGCCATCAAGAAAGAACGTAACTGACCTCTGTTCTTCTCCAAAAAGCTTGGCAGGGATCTCAACTTAGAACCCCCTCTTAAACCACTAAAGTGGGAATAGACGGGCACAAACTTGACCCCATTTGACAACTTTTAGGGGTAGGTTGGAGGTTGGCTCAAATTTGCTCGAAGAAAAAGGAGAGTCCCATTGCCTTATCTTTGATTGGGGTGCGTTTTTCAAGTCATGTTTTCAAATGGATTACAATAGCTATTTCACTTCTTACTTTCACCCAAGAACACCCAATCCCAATCCCACGACCTACAGTTATCCATATTTGATGAACAAGGGGATCCTTTCTACTCCTACTATAGGAGCATTGGTCTGATTATTCCCCAATCTTGTGATCATGAGCAGAACCTAGGAGAGGGATGTAAATCCCTACTTGGAGGGGGTGAGATCAGCGTGACGTAAAAATGCGGGATTAAAATATAATAACCCCACAAAATAGACAATCACACAAAGTACACAATGATTTTTAGGTGGAAACCCAAATCGGGTGAAAATCGCCACCTAACCCTCTCGAGTTAGGATTTTCCAATCAACCAAGTTGATCAAATCCACTAACGTACTACTTAAACGAGAGTAGTACAACCTCAATTACAACCACGCTACTTTATATGAGGGTAGCGTACCTTAAACCCCTTCTCTTCACAAGAAGGATTTTGTCTCACGAAGGAGACGGGAATTCGCAATGCAAATACCGAACCAAATAACAAAGTAAATTACAAATAGTCCTATAGAGCCAATAAAGATATTCTAAAACTAAGCTTCTATAGGAGTAAGGATGCCTCCCTTTGGTGGAAGTGCGTCGACGACACGGATGTGTGAACCACGGGGTAGCGCTTCGTCGCTCTCGTAATCGTGGAGGGAGAGTGGGTGCGCAACAGGAATCAAGCTCTCTAGGTGTAGAACTAAGCTTGGAGATCAAGAGCTTTCTTCTATATGATCTTCTTCTTCTTTTAGACACTAAAGAGTGGAAAGTATGTAGCTTGGATGTGTCTTGGTGTGTGTTTGAGTGGCAAAGGTTCTCCTCTATTTATAAAGGCTCTAGGAAGGCTTTGGAAGGCTTCTATAGCCGTTGGGTGCAAGCTCCAAGAAAATCAGGCCAAAATCAGGATTAATCATTACACTGATAGGGTTATCGGATGTCTGATCCTGGCATCGGATGTCTGGAAAACCAGTTTAAGACGTCATGGAACAAAGTCAGACGTCATATTTTAGGCGAGTTTCCTTCCTGACTTGAATCAGATCTAAACAAGGTTCTAGTGAATTGCCATCAGACGACATACAGGACGTCTGGCACTAAGTCTGGACATTTGGAAACTTACTTTTCTGCGGAAATGGATTCCCAAGGGAGTGCAACTGCTATAAAATCTTTGAGAAGAGATTTTGGGTCAGCCAAGGCAAAACAGTCATGTATCAGACGCCTGGGGTCCTCTACGGACGTCTGATATAAGGCTAACGGTCATTTCCTTCAATGTTTACTAAGGTAGCCAACGTCCACTAATTGGACGTCTGGCAAAAGCATCAGACGTCTTCTAAGACGTCTAGACTAAGGTTTGGAAGTTTGATTTCATCAGACAGAACTAACTAAGTCCAACCTAAAATAATTGGACGTCTAGATCAATAGTCAGACGTCTTAAAAGTATTTATCAGACGTATGATTTTCATATTAGACATCTGAAAAGGCTGTTTGAACCCTAGTTTCGTTTTCTATGTTCTTTACATAAAACCTAAGATCCTAGGGTTGTGCAAGTGTTCCTAGGACTACTGTTAGGGTTCTTTGAGGCTCTTTAACATGATATTCTAAGAAACAAAAAGAGCAGGGAAATAAAGACAAAAGTACATAGAAAGAGATAAACAGAATTCTATCATATTCTTCTTGTCCTTCCATCTTCAAGCTATCGCTCCTCATGAAGCTCCTCTGTTCTCCGTCAAGCTCCTCCAATCCGCTATGGATGCGAGCTCGAACTCCGTCTAACCACGTCTCCATTTGCAATTACCCTGAAATCTAAGACTTCAAGTGCAAATGTTAAATGACACATATTTTGTTATCATCAAAATAAATAATCGCAGTGCTCTAGCACCAACAATCTCCCCCTTTTTGATGATGACAAAATCATAAATGATAATGCAAAAAATCCTCCCCCTTTTTGACATTATTAAAAAGGTTTAATTGATTTTAAATTACCTATAACTCCCCCTTAAAACATGCTCGTCTATGAATTTCTTTTAACAAGAGTAATGTCCTCCCCCTTTTTGTGACAACAAGATAGCTATTATTTTTCTCCCCCTTACTAAAGGAAATTTAGCTAACTTACATCTCTCCCTTAATAATTGACAATTAACTCATAATTTAACTCCCCCTATCTATATGCTAATGATAAAAGGATAGGGTAAAGGGTTTTACCTCACGTACCATGGCCAATAAAATGGCCCAAATGGAGGTGGTGGAGGCCACATTGGATGGGGCTCCCATCCATGACTTGGAGGCCCGGGCATTAGAGTCGGTCTCCAGTCTGGCGGTCGACGTGCGGCGGGTCCATCATTTGTTCGCCATCTCATCGGTCTTCTTGTCCTTTTCCTTGGTCTACTCTTTGGTCCTCCCAACTCGAGTTGACCAACCTTGAGCTTGTAGGTCCAGTCCTTTGTGTTGTAGTCACCCTTGAAACCTACAAAAAGACATTCCAAATCTTTCTTCGGTATCCAAGTGAGCTTGGATCTGGATTTGTTTGCGGGTCTCCTTGATGGAGATCCTTTCTCAACCTTAGGACTATATAAATTATCTACCTTATTTATCAAATTATTTGATTTCTCCCTAAGACATGCAAGTTCTTTTTCTATAATATTCATCTTAGTCTTTAAATCAGAAATTTTTAACTTTAGACTAGCATTTTCCTCAATCAATTTAGTATTTTCATTGATTAAATCTTTATTTTCTAATAACAGGTTATTATCCTTAAGACTAGTTTCTATGTCCTTGAGTTATTTTTCTAACCTTTCATTTTCATTTTTAAGAAAACTAAGGTTCTTTTTAATACTTTTGTTTTCCATCTTAAGTGATTTACTAAGTTCAAATAGCTCATCAAAAGCATCTTGTAAATCAGAATGTACCTCATTGTTGGAGTTGTCACTGTCGCTATCACTTCCTCTGACCATGAAACCAAAGCAAGCGATTTCTTCTTCCATAGACTTTTCTTCTTCCTCTTCCTCTGAGCTCGAGTCATCCCAAGTTGCTTAGAATGCCTTCTTCTTAGACTTCTTCTCTTTTTCCTTCTTCTTCTCCTTCTTGAGAAGTGGGCATTCTGGCCGTAGATGCCCTTTCTAGTTGCAGTGGTAGCAACGTCTTGGGCTTTTTTTCTTCTCCTTTTCTTTCTTTGATTCCCTACAAAACTTAGAAAACTTTTTAAGTAAAATCTTAAAGTCTTCATCGTCGGAGCTTACCTCGCTATTCGACGCAACTCTAAATGCAAGGGTCTTCTTTGGCTTTGGCTCCAGTGTATCCTTCTTCTTCTAATTCAGCTTTGTCTCGTAGGCCATAAGATTGCCTAGGAGATCTTCCATGTTAAGCTCCTCCACCTCATTTGCTTCCTCAATTGCGGTGACCTTCTGCTCCCATTCTGGTCCAAGGGAACGGAGTAGCTTTCCTTGAAGCTCCCCCTTGATGGTCTTCCCTAAAGCTTTCAAATTATTTACAATGAGAGTGAACCTAGTGTTCATCTCACTTAAATATTCGTTAGATTTCATAGAAAAAGATTCAAATTCTGGAGAAAGTAAATTTATTTTAGAAGTTTTTACCTTAGAGGTACCTTCGTGAGTTACCTCAAGTGTGTGCCAAATCTCGTATGCGGTGGCGCATTGTGAGATTCTATTGAACTCCTCCAGGCTGAGTGTGCAGTAGAGGGCATTCATGGTCTTCGCATTCAAAGAGAGTTCATGAATTTATTGTTGCGAGTAGCCTCCCGTGGGTGTCTCTGGGTTGTCAAATGGCTTCTCGCACCTAGCCCAAATCGTGAAGTCATTGGCTTGAAGCCAAGTCTTCATCCGTGGCTTCCAGTAGGGGTAGTTGCTCCCATCGAAGAATGGCAGACAGGTCGTGGACTGCCTGTCGGAGATCCGAATTGCGGAGGTGCTCCCCTCCATGATCTTCTTGCTGGATGTTACTCCGATTTTGCAAGAACCTACTCTAATACCAATTGTAAATCCCTACTTGGAGGGGGTGAGATCAGCGTGACGTAAAAATGCGGAATTAAAATATAACAACCCCACAAAATAAACAATCACACAAAGTACACAATGATTTTTAGATGGAAACCCAAATCGGGTGAAAACCACCACCTAACCATCTCGAGTTAGGATTTTCCGATTAACCAAGTTGATCAAATCCACTAACGTACTACTTAAACGAGGGTAGTACAACCTCAATTACAACCATGCTACTTTATATGAGGGTAGCGTACCTTAAACCCCTTCTCTTCACGAGAAGGATTTTGTCTCACGAAGGAGACGGGAATTCGCAATGTGAATACCCAACCAAATAACAAAGTAAATTACAAATAGTCCTATAGAGCCAATAAAGATGTTCTAAAACTAAGCTTCTATAGGAGTAAGGATGCTTTCCTTTGGTGGAAGTGTGTCGACGACACGGATGCGTGAATCACGTGATAGTGCTTTGTCGCTCTCGTAATCGTGGAGGGAGAGCGGGTGCGTAATGGGAATCAAGCTCTCTAGGTGTAGAACTAAGCTTGGAGATCAAGAGCTTTCTTCTATATGATCTTCTTCTTTTAGACACTAAAGAGTGGAAAGTATGTAGCTTGGATGTGTCTTGGTGTGTGTTTGAGTGGCAAAGGTTCTCCTCTATTTATAGAGGCTCTAGGAAGGCTTTGGAAGGCTTCCATAGCCGTTGGGTGCAAGCTCTAAGAAGATCAGGCTGAAATCAGGATTAATCATTACACTGACAGGGTTATCGGACGTCTGATCCTGGCATCGGACATCTGGAAAACTAGTTTAAGACATCTAGGAACAATGTTAGACGTCTGATTTTAGGTGGATTTCCTTCTGGACTTGAATCAAATCTAAACAAAGTTCTAGTGAATTGTCATTAGACGACATACAGGATGTCTGGCATTAAGTCTGGACGTCTAGAAACTTACTTTTCTGCGGAAATGGATTCCCAAGGGAGTGCAACGGCTATAAAATCTCTGAGAAGAGATTTTGGATCAGCGAGGCAAAACGATCATGTATCAGATGTCTGGGGTCCTCTACGGACGTTTGATACAAGGCTAACAGTCATTTCCTTCAATGTTTACTAAAGTAGCCAACGGTCCACTAATTGGACATCTAGCAAAAGCATCAGACGTCTTCTAAGACGTCTGGACTAAGGTCCGGACGTTTGATTTCATCAGACAGAACTAACTAAGTCCAGCCTAAACATAATCGAACGTCTGAGTCAACAATCAGACGTCCTAAAAGTATTTATTAGACATCTGATTTTCAGATTAGACGTCTGAAAGGGCTATTTGAACCCTAGTTTTGTTTTCTAGGTTCTTTACATAAAACCTAAGTATCCTAAGGTTGTGCAAGTGCTCTTAGGACTACTGTTAGGGTTCTTTGAGGCTCTTTAACATGATATTCTAAAAAACAACAAGTGCAATGAAATAAAGAAAAAAGTGCATAGAAGGGGATAAACAGAATTCTATCCTATTCTTCTTGTCCTTCCATCTTCAAGCTATCACTCCACGTGAAGCTTCTCTGCTCTCCGTCAAGGTCCTCCAATTGATGGTAGCATCTCCTCTTTTATGATAGAAATGCAAAAACAACAGAAAGAAATGATGGATTTTATGGGAGAGATTTTGAGGAATAGTCAGATTAACTGAAGAGGTTAGTCAGCTTAGCGACCCTTCTACAGTCAATTCTAATCCCTACCTCTATATGACCAATTACCTAGAAAATTTTGAGGAAAACAATGACAAGGATCTTATTTTGAGGAGTAGCTATCACTTAGACGTTCCGCATGAGATAGGCCCCCCAGAAGGCAACCCTGGTGATAATCCACCTAATCTTAATTGGAGTGAGAAAAAGGGAAAATGGTGAGGATTGGAAAATATCCTGTGGATCACAACTAAATACTAGAGGGGAGGGGTGAATAGTATTGCTTTAAAAATAAAAATTAGATTAGAAAATAAGACAACAGAGATTCATGCGCAGAGTACACCTGATTTATAGTGGAAACCCAATCCGGGTAAAAATCACTACCTAAGCCTCTCAGCTTAAGATTTTTCTGACTAGTACAAGCTAGTCAACTCACTATTCGCACCACTTGAATGAGGGTGGCACAAATGTTGGTGCTAGAGCACCACGATTGGTTGTTTTGATGATAACAAAACATGTGTCATTTAACATTTGCACTTGGAGTATTAGATTTTAGGTCAATTGCAAATGGAGACGTGATTAGACGGAGTTCGAGCTCGCATCCAAGACGGATTGGAGGAGCTTGATGGAGAACAGAGGAGATTCGTGAGGAGCGATATATTGAAGATTGAAGGACAAGAAGAATACGATAGAAATCTGTTTATTTCTTTCATGTACTTTTGTCTTTATTTCCTTGCTCTTTTTGTTCCTTAGAACATCATGTTAAAGAGCCTCAAAGTACCCTAACAGTAGTCCTAGGAACACTGGCACAGCCCTAGGATACTTAGGTTTTCTGTAAAGAACTTAGAAAACCAATATAGGGTTCAAACAGCCTTTTCAGACGTCTAATTCCAAAATCAGACGTCTGATAATATGTTTTAAGACGTCTGACTGTTGATTCAGTCGTCTGATAACATTTAGGCTGAACTTAGTTAGCTCTGTCTGATGAAATCAGATGTCCATACCTTAGACCAGATGTCTGATGTTTTTGCCAGATGACCAATTAGTGGACCATTGGCAAGTTTACCAAACACTGGAGGATATGACTGTTAGAGCCTTATCAGACGTCCTTAAGACTTTCCAGATGTCTGATAAATGACCGTTTTGCCTCGGCTAACCCGAAAATCTCTTCTCAGAGATTTTCTAGCCATTGCACTCTCTTGGAAATCCATTCCCACAGAAAAGTAGGTTTCCAGACGTCCAGACATAGTTCCAGACGTCTTATATGTCGTCTGATGGACTTGCACTAGAACCCTGTTTAGATCTGATTCAAGTCAGGAAGAAACCCGCCTAAAATCAGATGTCTGACTTTGTTCCCAGACGTCTTAAACTGATCTTCCAGACATCTGATGCCAGGATCTGACGTCTGATAACTCTGTCAGTGCAATCATTGTTCCTGATTTCAGCCTGATTCTCTTGGACTTTGCTCCCAACGGCTATGGAAGCTTTCTAAAGCCTTCTAAAGCCTTCCTAAGGCCTCTATAAATAGAGGAGAACCTCTTGCACACCAATACACACCTAGTAATACACTTTCACACCATTTTGTGTCTCTTGATCCTAAGAAGAAAAGCTCTTGCTCTCCAAGCTCAAGTTCTTCATCTTGAGAGCATCAAGCCTTTGCGCACCCGCTCTCCCGCCATAGTTCACGAGAGAGACATTGCGCCGTCGTGAAGTTCACACCTCTGCGTTGTCGACGCACTCCTTGCAAAGGGAAGCATCTTAATTCCTATAGAAGCTTAGGTTAAAAATTACTTTGTTAGCCCTATAGGATTGTTGTTATTTATCTTTGTTCTTTGGTTGGGTATTCGCTTTGCGAATTCCCATCTCCTTCGTGGGACAAAATCCTTCTCGTGAAGAGAAGGGGTTTGAGGTACGCTACCCTCGTATAAAGTAGCATGGTTGTAATTGAGGTTGAATCACCCTTGTTTAAGTAATTCGTTTAGTGGATTTGATCAACTTGGTTGATCGGAAAATCCTAACTCGAGAGGGTTAAGTGGTGGTTTTCACCCGGTTTGGGTTTCCACCTAAAAATAATTGTGTACCTTGTGTGATTGAATTTTGTGAGATTGTTTTACATTATATTTTCGCAATTTATTACGTCACCCCCTCCTAGTTGGGAATCTACAACAACCTCTTAGAAACCCTTATCTTTTATCCTGAAGAGAAGCAAAAACAACAACTACGGATCTTCCAAACAGGCTTGGGATCCGTAAATCGAAAATAACAAAATAGAATAACAATTAAATGAATTCTATGGAACCTCAATAAATGATTAAACTGATTTTTCATAGAGGTTCGAGGCATCGTGCTTTCGAAGAGCATGAAGAACAAAACATGAAAGCCTTTTGCAATAAGCAAGAGAAGCAATGTTTTTGAATGGTGTTTCTCTTTTAAAAGTTGTATATGAATGGGCTGCATGCAACCTCTATTTATACAAAAAGTTTTGCTTGAATGGGAGACAAAATTGATCAATCAATTAAGGTTAATTGGTCGATCAAAATGTACTTTGGTCGATCACTTGTTGATCGATCAATTAGCTTGGTTGGTCGATCAAGAGGATTTTTCTCAACTTCCTAAAATGGATTGATTTGATTGGTCAAGTAGGTTGGTCAATCAAAGTATTTTGGTCAATTAATTAAAAAGTTTGGTTGATCAATAACCCTAAAATTTGGATTTGAAAAGATACGCGAAAAAATCATTTTTGAGTTTTATTTGATGTTCCTTACAATAAAGTCCTAGACTCAATGAAAAAGACGCACATCAGCAACTATCTAAACTTGTGTCTTGAATAGAGGCTTCAATCCAAGATAGTCCTTAAATGTCAGTTGTGTAGAGCGCTAGATTGGGTTTTAAGAATATCGCGTTGTAATATAGCCGAAAAAGCGTTCAAAACAAATACAATTTTATTACTCGAATTTTAAAGTTCGAGATCAAACACAGGGAGCAAATTGGTGTTTTAGAAATCAAGATCACAATTTAAAAGAATATGCAATAATATCAAATATCACAGTGCAACAATATAAGAGTAATTGGCAATGTAGATCAAAAATACTCAAGAATTCGATGTATGTGAATATGAATAAAAAAATAGAATGTCTATGCTATCTCTTCTCTCTCTGATTCTCTTCTCTTCTTCTTATTTTGCCTTTGCAAGTTATCTTTTCCTTCCTTCTTCTTCTTCTTCCTTTGGCTTCTCTCTTCTTTAGCTTTCCTCCTTTAGCCCTTCCCTTAGCCTTCCCTAGTTGCTTCTTCTTCTTTGGCTTTCTTCTTTCTGTCTCTCTCTGCCGGCTGCCTTCTCTCTTCCTTTGCCTTGCTGCCTTTTTGCCTTTAGTTTCTTCCTTCTCTTTTCTTTCTCTACCTTAGCTTCTCTGCATCCTTGTCTTCTCTTTCCTCTACTTCAGCTTTGTTTCTCCTCCTCTTCAGCCTACAGAGCAAAACATACCCCCTACCTGCGTGCACTCTCCTCTCTTTTCTCACTTAGGTTTTGCTCTCCCAAAACCATGCGTTTCTCGGGTAATCGGGTCAAGTACGTACCCGAGACCAAGCCCACCGACGTGCGGTGGTGGGCGAGGAGTGCAAGTCGGGTTTGGTCAACCAGGTCTGCGGGGCGTGGTCATGGACGAGGCAGTTTGGTTCGGGTGAGAGGGACCTCACCCCATGATTCGGAGGTGATAAGCCTCTGGCAGGAATTCAATTTATGCGGGTGTTGCGCCTCTTCCAGTTCCGAGGTGGGACTATCTTCCCACCTTCTTTCGCACGCACCCACAGCAGAGGTGTTCCTTCAATTGCAGCAGCTGCTACTTCCCTTGACTCCAATTGATAGCCTGGAGTTATGCACGAAGACGTTCCACGTAGCCTGGGACAAAGACCTGGAGCTGGTGCAACCTAGATCTCACTTCAAGCTTGCTTCAAGATTTACGCTAATGGCGGAGGAACGCCTGTACCTGAAATCACCACGATAGCCTCACGACCACGTCAAAACATTCAGGAAGCTTTGCCGAGGCACAACGAGTGTGCAGCGGTGGTCGGCGTGTCGTGGGGATGCCTATGTGAGCGTGCCTTGGGCACATTGTGTGCGTATGTGTGGGTGTGTTCGGGGGTGTGTTTGGGGGAGTGGCAGAGTAAATGGAGTGAGGGGTTGTGATCAGGGAGTCGAGGCGATGCTTATGGACTTGTCAGCGAGGAGGGAGGTGGTCTGTGGTGGTGGAGCGATCTCGCTAGAGGTGGTGGCCGGAGGAGAAGGAGATGATGGTGGTGGAGTACGATAGTAGTCGATTTAGGGAAATAAAGAGGGGGAAAGAATGTAGAGGGTGAAGGGAACTTATCTAGGAGGTGAAGCAACGAATGGGAGATGGAGATGGCGTCTGGCACATATTGCCGACGCTGGAGACGAAGATGCTCAGAGAGGGACGGTCGGCGAGGAGGAAGGGGAGACAAAGGCGTCGACGAGTGCTGCGCGATGCGGACGAACGTGAGGAAAAAGAACCTGCCACCGGTATTGTGGTCAGGCGATGAAGAAGATCAGGGAAGGTCGTCGGAGCTTGATGAGCGAGTCAGCTAGAGGAGGAGAGGAGAAATTGAGGGGATTTCCAGTCGATTTCAAGCTTAGAGGAGTTAGGGCGAACTGAGGCTTCTTAAATAAACCTCTAGACGGGGATGTGTGCTTGGAAGCCACGCTTTCAAGCAAGGTAAGGTCGCCGAAGATAGCAACATCAAAAGAGACCCAAATCTCTCATGCATTCGCATGAGAGATTGGGTAACAAGTAGGGCATCAAACAGGGTTCACATTGGAGGGATTTTCTCACAGAATCTCCCTTCCAATTTTGAAGGGGATTCTCTGAGAAATTAGGGAGAAATCACCTTGTAAAGCTTGTCGGAGTAGGATTCCTCAGCTATAATGGTAGAGGGACCTAATTGCAAGAAATGATGAAGAAGCTAGGGGGCTTTTGTAAGGGTTTTTGAAAGATAGGGGTACAAATGTAATTAGGTTGGACCTATTTGCAAAGTTGGTCAAGATGAGTTCCCCTTAGGTCCAAATTTTGGTACAAACCTAATTTGGACATAAGGAATCCAATGGTGAAGTTGGATTTTGGGTTTGACCACATTTGACTAAGCAATTTAGGGCAAATATATGTCTGAGACCCCATTCTAGGTCAAAATGGGTTCCAATGGCCAATTTGAAAGATCTAAACCTTAGAGAATATTTTTATATGATTTTTAGAGGGTTTAGGTGAATTTTATCCTAACCAGAACCTTGTTTAATCAAGTGGGTCTGTTTTAGGGTTACAAGAAGCCATTTAATTCCCAGAACTCACACGAACCCTTTTCTATCTGATCCAACCCACTTTTTATCTTGTTAAGACCTTTTAACCTATGTTTAGCCCTTGGGAAAACTCGTTGTTGTACTACAATGGTAAAATTGCAGTTTTACCCCTTATTTCTTGCTTTTTGCTCAGAAAGGTTATTTAATGAATTATGACCTCCCGTTGGTTATGTAGGAGCTTTTGTTCTCTTTTATGGGTCAAAATGAGCTAGTTAGGACTCATGATGGTATTCTCATCATACCCCCATGCCTAGCTTTTGTTAGTCCCTTAGTAAAATTTTAAGGTTTTAACTTCGATTCTGGACCATGAGTTCTTTTGATGTTCAAAAACTATGATGTGTGCTTTCTTCTGTAGATTAGGTTAGAATGCCAATAGTAGGCCTAGTGGTACTCAAGTACCAACCAAGATCCGGACCTGACCAGCTCTAGCCTCAATCTACTGCAAAGGTTTTTAAGGCCCACAGAAACTATCCTAAGGTTCATTGAACTCCGCAGTTAAAGCAAACGTGCTTGTAACATATTTTAGCCTTGGTTCAGTTTGCAGTGCATTTTTGTAAGAGAGTGACAGAGGAATTTTCTTTGTTTGGAGAGTTTTCTGTCTCTTTTCTTTTTATTTCTAGCTTCGGATTAGCTTCACAACACGGTCTGTATCGAATTCCTAGTCCCCATATCAATCCTCGAAGGGTCCCTAGCAATCGATGCTTCGTGATAGCACTGCCCATGGCAACCCCCAAAACCCCAGCTTTCGAGATAATCCCATCCATGGCGTTCTATAGCTAAATCCAGACCCTGGCAATCGACATTTCGTGATAATGCCACCCATGGCATCTGAACTAGCGTAGGGTGCTTACATGCCCCCGATAGGATATATAAATATCCTAGGAGACAAGCATCGAGGAGACGATATGTTATTGCACATCTTCGAGGGGAATTTCCTGCCTCTTCGTGCCAGGAACTTGTCCAAATCAACTTGTGTTGATCGGCTCCTCCTAATCTAGGCGACTTTTTCAGAACAATTTAAACTCATTTGCGTGATTTTGATACTTATGAGCACTGAACCAGACTGTGTGTGGATTGAGGTGCTTAGGTTACTGAGTCCTGCAAACCAAAGGTCAGTTAACAAGGTCGAATACTCCCTAAGCCTTAGACCTAATACTTAAGCTTCTCATTCTCCCCAACCTCTTGAGAACTATCTAAATCTTAGCGGATACTTGAATTTTTAAGCCTAGGAGTCAAGCCCAAGAGGCCTAAGATCAGCGTTCCTACTAATCTCTTCTGTATTTCATTAGCACTTTTTTCCTTTCATTTTCTTTTTCTTGATATGGTCTAGAACTCAGTTAATCCTTAATTTCTAACTAATGACTATCTCTTATCTTTTCTTTTCAACTTGTCCTCCTTTTTGACATTTTTCACTTTTCCCCTTTTCCTCCTCAAGATTTGTATGGCCTCAAAATTTTTCTCTCCCCTTAGAATTTTTTTGTTCTTTTCAAGAATTTGCTCATTTTTTTGGTATTTTTGTGATATGTTATTTTTTTGATGAAACCTTTTCTTGTGAGATGATTTTCACTGTGTTTTGCACTGTCATACCCCCCATGCCTATGATTTGCACTGTCCCCATTGTAAATTAGGTGGGTTCGAGTTTAGCTTAGATCATTCGTTAGAACAGGTTCTAGGTGGGCGAACGGGTCAAGGTGACTTGTGCGGACGATTTCAAAACTCGGGTACAGGTACCTGAGGTGGGGTCGATTGTTCTAATTGATGAAAACTAAAGTGCAATATGAATTCAACATAGAAATGTCAAGAAAGGTTTCAGGTTTTTCAAAAATGACGAGTTGCCTCCCGTTAAGCGCTAAGTTTTATGCCATTGGCTGGGCACAATAAGCTCAAGGAGAATGGAGGGTTAAGGATGTCTCAGCCAAATTTGTATTAGTAAGGTCAATGAACGGTTTGAGTCACTGATCCTTCACGACGAAAGGTTCTGAATCATGGCTGAGTGGACTAATCTCGATGGCTCCATTTTCGAAGATTCATCGGACGAGGTAAGGTCCGATCCATTTTTATCTTAGTTTTCCTAGGAAAAGTTTGAGCTTGGCATTAAAGAGTAGGACTTTTTGACCAAGGTAGAAGATCTTTCTGGATATGTGCTTGTCGTGAAAGGCCTTAACCCGCTCTTTGTAAATTTATGAGTTCTTATACGCGTCGTGGTGTAATTCATCAATCTTGCTTATTTGAAGCTTTCCGTGGGTTCCTGCCTTAGAAAGATCTAGGTTGCAGGTCCGTACTACCCAATAGGCTTTGTGCTCCAATTCGATGGGTAGGTGACATGCCTTCCCGTACACTAATCTGAAGGGAGACATAGCTAATTGGGTTTCGTGGGCGATCCTATAAGCCCACAAAGCTTCCAGAAATCGGGATGACTAGTCTTTCCTATCAGGTCGAACAGTAACCTGGAGGATTTTCTTAATCTCTCGATCTGATAGCTCAGCTAGACCATTAGTTTGGAGGTGATAAGGAGTAGAAATTCGGTGTGACACCCTGTATTTGGTCATCAGTGACCTGAACTGAGCATTAGTGAAATGGGTCCCTCCATCAGAGATTATCGCAAGTGGAATCCCAAACCGTGAAAAGATGTTCTGATGAATGAATTTGATAACCACCTTATGATCATTGGTTCGGGTCAGAATGGCTTCGATCCATTTGGACACATAGTCAACAATGAGTAGAATGTACTCGAAGCCGTCCAAAATAGGAAAGGGTCCCATAAAATCAATTCCCCAGACATCGAAGATTTCGCATACGAGAATCGGCTATAAGGGCATCATATCACGATGGCTCATGTTGCCTAAGGTCTAGCAATGAGTGCATGCCCTACAGTGATTGTATGCATCTTTAAAAATCATGGGCCAGTAGAAGCCGTATTGGAGGACTTTTGCTACGATTTTATGACCTGAGAAATGTCCACCGCATGCCTGGTCATGGTAGAAGGACATGTCCTGAATTTTCGCTCCCGCGACACATCGTCGAATGATTTGATCAGCACCGATGCGGAAAAGATACGAGTCTTCCCAGAAGTAATACTTGGCATCGGAAAGCAATTTGTCCTTCTTGGCCTTCAGCTAATCGGATGGGATCTAATGTGATGCTAGGTAGTTTACTAGATCAGCAAACCATGGAAGCCTTATACTGAAAATTAGGAGGTGCTCATCAGGAAAATGTTCCGTAATGAGTCCGAAAGGGTTGATAATATCAGAAGGAAGGCGGTATAAGTGATCAGCTACCACGTTCTGTTTTCCCTCCTTTTCACAAATCTTGAGGTCAAACTCTTGCAACAGCAAGATCCAACAAATTAATCAAGGTTTCGCATTCTTCTTTGTAAGGAGATGCCTCACAGCTGTGTGATCAGAGTAAATGATAACACGGGAACCCAGAAGATATGATCTGAACTTTTCCAAGGCAAATACTACCACTAGCAGCTCTTTCTCAGTAACTGTGTAGTTACGCTAAGCCTCATCAAGTGTCTTACTAGCGTAGTATATGACCACGGGTTTCCCGTCAATTTTCTACCCAAGTATCGCTCCTACAGCGAAATCAGATGCATCGCACATGATCTAAAAGGGTTGAGACAAATCAGGGGATTGTAGGATCAGAGCTTGGGTAACGCGATCACGTAGGATTTCAAATGCTTAAGCGCATTCCTTGGAGATTTCGAAAGGAACATCCTTAGATAGTAGAGTGGTTAGGGGGCGCGCAATCTTTAAGAAATCAGGAATGAACCGACGGTAAAAATCGACGTGCCCCAGAAAAGATCGAATGTCCTTGATCGAGCTAGGCATAGGGAGTTTGGAAATCAGATTCACCTTGGCTCAATCGACTTGGCTGCCTTTTCTTGAAATGAGATGTCCCAGGACATTTCCTTCAGGCACCATGAAATGGCTCTTTTCCCAGGAAAGAACCAGAATCATGTCAATGCACCGCCTGAGGATCTGGACCAAGTGCAGGAGGCAATCGTCAAATGATTCTCCAAATACTGAAAAGTCATCCATGGAGAATTCAAGATAATCACCTACCATATCTAAGAATATGGCAAGCATGCACCGCTGAAAAGTAGCGGGTGCATTGCAGAGACCAAAAGGCATCCTTCAGAATGGGTATGTCCTGAAGGGGTGGGTGAAAGTGGTATTTTCTTGGTCCTTAGGATGGATTGCTACCTGATTATAACTGGAGTACCCATCCAAAAAGTAGAAGAACCTATTTCCCGCTAGTTTCTCAAGGATTTGATCAGTAAATGGTAGTGGGAAATGATCCTTCTTTGTGGAGGTTGATGAGAACCTCATCATGAGCCCTAACTAGCTCATTTTTTACCTAAGAAAGTAAACAAAAGCTCCTACATAACCTAAAGGAAGGCCTAATTCAAGGGATTACTGTTCTGGGAAGAAAACATGAACTAAAGGATAAAACAACAATTTTACCATTATAGTACATTAACGGGATTTCTCAGGGGCTAAACATAGGTCAATTAGACTTAATAAGAGGAAAAGTGGGATGGTTAGTCAGAAAAGGGTTATTGTGAGATTTAAGAGTTAAATGACATTTTGTAACCCTAAAAGAAACCCACTTAATTTCACAAGGTTCTAGTCAGGATAAAAATCAAATAACCCTCTAAAATTCATGGAAAAATATCCCTTAGGGTTTAGAACCTTCAATTTGGCCTTTGGAACCTATTTTGACCTAGATTGGGGTCCTAGCTCAGTATTTAACCTAATTTAGGTTTTTGTGCAAAATGTCCAATCAAATGTGGTCAAACCTAAAATGAAACTTCACCATTGAATTCCTTAGATCCAAATTAGGTTTCTACCAAAATTTGGGTAAGAGGGAAGGTCACCTTGACCTACTTTGCAAAATAGTCCACTCAATTACATTCTGGCCCCAAATTTTTGAAAACCCTTGCGTAGACCCCCCTATCTTCCATGCCACCCTTTGCATTCAGGTCCCTCTGCCATTACAGTGGAGAAATCCTACTCTGGCAAGGATTTGAGGAGGATTTCTCCTCAAATCCTCAGACATCTCCCAGATTTGGAAGGGAGATTCTCTGAGGAATTCCCTACCGTCTGAACATGATCCCAGGATTCGATTCACACCCAATCTCTCGTGCGAACGCTCGAGAGATATGGGTATCTCACAGATTTCCTACTCCGGTGAAGTTTCCATGCTTGGAAGCTTGCCTTCCAAGCACATGGACCTCTGCCAGTGCCTATAAAAGATGCCGCAAATCCTCCTGGCCATCTCAAGCTTGAATTGGCCTGAGAATTCCCCCAAATTTCTTCCTTCCTCATCTCCAGCCAACTGCTCGCAAGCTCCGGTGATCTGACGAGCGTGGAAATCGCGTATTTTGAAATCGTTGGAAATCGTAGTATAGTCGCAAAAACCACTCGTCAAAGATATTTGTGATAATGAAACTCTCATAGATCTTTATTCCTTTTAGAACTTGAGTCCCAGTCGTTCGTCTCTGGGAGGCGTGAAAACGAATCGAGATTTGGATCGACTTTTATAACCTAAATCTAACCTAAGATACTATTTTTGTCTTTTTGTGTTTTTGATTTTTTTATTTCGAAAAGCGAATTGAAACCTAAATCTAGATAAACTAGCAAAAACCTAAGTGACGATGTGCATCTAAATGAAGCCATGGTGGACGTGCATGGTGTGAACAAACCAAAGTGTCATATAGGCAAGCAAACATGAGGACAATCAATCACAGAAACATCATGAAATTATTTATGCATAAAAAATTATCACACATCATTTACACTAGAAAGCATATAAATAGAAGAAAATCCCTCACATCGGAAAGTTGCCACTAGGGTCATCGGCCTTGTGTGAGGGTGTAGGCTAGACCTTGGGTGTGCAAACCCATCTACACCCCTACCAAAAGAGATGGCTGGCCACAAGAGGCTGTGGGTGAGCCTTCATGGCCATCCAAGAAGAAGAATAAGATGGGAGCTAGTGCACCCAAGTGGAGAGAGGAGGATGTTGCTCCCTTTCTCTACCAATGGCCGTCCTTGAAGCTCTGGAGAGAAGCTTCTCTAGCTAGCTGTCCATGGAGCCTTGGAGGAGGATGAGGAGGACGGCCTTAAGGTTTTGGAGGGTGGAAGCAAGTTTAGAGTGGAGAGTATGGATGGGAGAGTGTATGGAGAGATGGTCCCATTTCGTAGCTCTCTCTTTGCCCTTTATGGAAGGCTCCATTTGGTTGCCACTTTTGGTGGCTCCAAAAATAGCCAATGCCACAATTTTTGGATCTAGGTTTGACACAAGTTGTTAGGGTTTCCAAGAGAGTGTGCATGGGTTTGGTGGGAGTAAAATGGGAAGGTGTGAGTGTGTGTGTGGGTGTGTGTTTTTCGTAGGGATAGGTTGTGGGTTTTGGTAGGATTAGGTGCTAAATAGGTTGGGTCAATCTAGATTAAGTGGGTGTGGACCTAATTAGGCTTAGGAAAGTCTAATTGGGTAGGAGTGAACCTAATTAGGTCTAGGTCAAGTCTAATTAGATGTGTGCATGTGATTAGGCTAGGGTAACCCTAATAGGTATGAGTTAATTAGATCCTGGGTGGATCTAATTGGGCTCGGGTGCACCCAATAACTGTAGATGCACCCAATTAGGTATGGGATGGTTCAATTAGGTTAGGGATAGGACAAGTAGGGCTATGGATAGTGGACTAGGCTTAGGAGGTCTCTACTTAGGTTTCCTAGGTCAAAATAGGCAAGCTAGGGCTTCCAACACCAAAATCAGGAACCAGACAGCAGTATCAGACATCCAGGACAGTGGTCAGACATCTTATACTACAAAATTGGACGTCTGGACACTAAATTAGACGTCCAATTCTGTGTCAGTATGAGTTTTGTCTTCCTGGATTGTTATTCTACAGAAATCAGATGTCCAGCTAGATGTCTGGACGTCCTAAAAGGTGCTGGAGAGTGGGTTTTATGTTTTCTAAGGTTGGTTTTGGTTCCTAAGTGTTTGGGAGAGGAATAGGAACATGGATAGTGCTATCCATGTTTGGGTTTTGAGGCTAAGGTGACCTAATGGAGGTTGTTTTGGGTTTGGGAAGGTTGTCCTAGGGTTTCTAAGGGTAGGGATAAGGCTATCCTCCTTACTCCTCTTATCTAGATCAATCTTCTTCTTCCTTTATTGCTTTATTCCACTATCTCCATCCTGGATCACTTTATTATCTGTAAATAGAAATAAAAATCATTAACTAGCAGGATATCTCATCTTATTCTAAATAGACTGATGCAATGCATGATATGCAAGATATGAGTACAATATCCACAATTTAAGATAGGTTCAGACATTATTTAGGTTGATTAGGACCCATGATTGCTGTGCAATCATGATCCCTCCTCCCTCTTCTTGTTGCTCTGCCACAATACCAGTGGCAAAGTTATCTCCAGCCTGCTCTTCCATGTCGCGCCGTACTCGCGCACGCCTCTCTGACCCCTTCCTCATCGCCGCCATCCTCACCTCAGGGTCTTCTTCCCCGACGACGGCACATACACGCCGCTCGTCACCTCTACCTCCTCTTCTTCCAGCTACACGCAAATAAGTTCCTCTCCCTCTATTCTTCATTTTCCCTCATTCAATTTTGCAAAATACCCCTCGATAGCCACTACCCACCTCCGTCTCCCTCATCTCTGGCCGACCACCGGCGAGGCGAATCCGTTACTCCCCCACTCCACATGCCTTTCCACCTACCTCATCACCTTCGCCATCACTCACTGATCATCCTCCACCCCTTCAGTAACCACCACACATGCCCTACACCCTCACCCAACACACGCACCTTCACGGCCACAGAGTGACCTAGGCACGCATGCCTAGGCCATCCCGCTGCTAGCCAACCACAGTCTCACCTTCGCTATGACACGGCGAAGCTTCCCAAGTTGTTTGACATGGTTGCAAGGCCGTGTGTGTGAATTTTAGGTTTGCGCCTCCGTCGCAATTAGTGAAGGTGTGAAGGACCTTGCTCACTTGCTCCAGAACAACCCACTCCAGGTAGGTGCATCCCAGGCGTGCAGAATCCCTCTACGAGTCTTTCGCACCTGGCAATTAGGGCTTGCATCACCTGTAGCTCCCCAATTGGATGGGCCTTCCTCCTGCAGGCGCAAGCAGAAGCAAGTGGGACTTTAGTCCCACCTCGGAAATGGTAAGTGCAGGTGAGTCACTTTTATTGAATTTGTGTTTTCTTCTTAGTGCCTCAAGTAACACGGGGTGAGGTCCCTCGCCCACGCCTGCCTCATCCGCGATGCACACCTACGCAAACCTGCTATTCGACCCATTTACCCTGCACTCCTCGCGCACCACCCACGCCGGTGCACCTGGACCCAAGCACACGTAACTCGACCCATATACCCGATTGGCTGGCTCTGGGAAAGCGAAGAGAGAAATAGAGAGAGAGTGACGCGGGGAAGGGTAGGGGTAGGTTTTGCTCTGTGTTGTGTAGGGAAAGAAGAAGATGGAGGAGGCTGCTGCTGAAGAAGAGGAAGAAGCTAAAGGCAGGAGCGGCTAAGGAAGGAAAGACTTAGTCGCAGAAGCAGAGGAAGGAGAAGGAAGAAAGACTTGAAGGCAAAAGCAGAGGAAAAAGAAGAAAAGGAGAAGCAAGGGCTGAAAGTAGAAGGAAGAAGGAAGCAGAGGTGCGGCCAAGCACAGAAGCAAAGGCAAAGAAGAAAACTGAAACCAAGAAAAGACAAAGAAGAAAAGAAGAAAAGGAAGAGTAGCCGTAGAGAATAAAAGGCAGAAGATAGAAGGAATCAGAAGCAAAGAATGGAGAAATCAGAAATCAGAAGAAGAACAGAGAGAGTTAAAAAGAAGCTCTGCACTATCAAAGACTTAAGACGCCTGATTTTTACATCAGACGTCCATATTTACATTTTTTGAGCTTCTATATACATTGAAACCATTTTATTGCTTCATAATTTGATTGGTCATTACATTTTATTAAATTGTAATTTGTGATCTTAGTTTTTAAAGACCAATTTTCTCCATGTGTTCGACCTCGGATACCTAGGTTTTCGAGTAATAAATTCTTATTTTTTTTGAGGCAATTTCATTTATACTGCAACGAACATCTTTTTGAAAATCGATTTCGCCCCGTTAACAGAGGTATTGACTCTTCTGTAATCTATGCAGACTCTCCATGAATTAGCCACACAGGTCGGTATGATTTCTCCGATTTCAGTCGTGATTACGGTGAGTCCTGCCTTCTTAGGCACAACCTGGATTGGACTCACCCACCGACTGTTGGAGATCGGGTAGATGATCCCAGCATCTAACCACTTTATGATCTCCTTTTTCATGACCTCCTGCATATTAGGATTCAAACGTCTCTGCATTTCACGGGAAGGTCACGTGCCCTCTTCAATATAGATACGATGTGTGCAGTAAGAGGGGCTGATGCCAGTCAAATCATCAAGGGTCCATCCAATGGCTCTTCGATGTTGCTGGAGAACAGTAATCAGGCTGGATTCCTGATCAGGTGTGAGTTTAGAGTTGATAATCACAGGAAACGTCTGATTGGAACCCAAAAAGACATACTTCAGATGATCGGGAAGAGGCTTGAGTTCCAAAATAGTGTTATTAGTAGCAGTGGGTGGTTCAGGGTGTGTGTTAGGAACAAGGGAAGGAGTTGTGGGTGTGTCCAAGTCAAGTTCGGACTCCTCTGATTGCTGGTTTTGATCCTCTTGTGGTTGATCAGAAATAGTTGGGTTTTCCTCAATATATGGATCTTCAACCACAGCCTTGATATCACATATTTGTTCTATAACACCGCAATGAATCCCTTGTTGGGCCTTAAAGATGTCAATCTTTAATGTTTGGTTCCCGAATTTCAGTTTAATTTGGCCCTCCTCACAATTTATGTTGGCCCTAGCAGTGGCCAGGAAGGGTCTCCCTAGTATAATTGGTGTATCCCTCAGGTTTTCTGGAGCATCCATATCCAAGACTACAAAGTCCACCGGGAAATAGAAATCTCGACCCCTCACAATGACATCCTCAAGAACTCCTTTAGGTGACTTAATAGATTGATCAGCCAACTGTAATGTCACCTCTGTTGGTTTGAGCTCAAATTCCTCAAGGTGGTTAAGTAGGGATGTAGGTATTAGGTTTATGGTGGCTCCTAGATCTAATAAAGCTCTATCAAATTGGGTACCACCAATTATAGTAGAAATCAGGGGAGTACCTGGGTCTTTTGCATTAGGTGGGAGTTTGCTCAAAATTACCGAGCTGGCTTGCTCTGACAATACGATTGGGCTCCCACTTTTGGTTCACAGCTTACGCTTAGGTGTACACACGTCTTTCAGAAATTGTGTGTAAGTCGGTACATTGTAGATCACATCCATCAAGGGGATGTTTATATGGACCTGTTCAAAGAGCTTGACCAACTCCTCCTCAGGCGCCATGGGTTTGTTTGTACTCTTTCCCTTAGTGAAGGCCTCGGGAAATGGAACCTTGGATGGTTCCTCTAGAATAGGTCTAGGTTCTTGATCAGGGATAGGGGTATCCTGGATAACTATCCTAGGGCTTGGGTAAGGTGGGTCTTGTGTTACTTTGCCACTATGGGTTGTTACTGAATTTAGTCCTGCCTGGTTTTGGTTCGGTGTCGGTAAAATAGGTGGCTGCTGTTGAAATCCCGAGTATGATGTCGAAGCTTCCATCCCGTCAGGTGATGGAACAGAAGGGGCCTAATAAATCATGTGGTCTTGGCCCGGATTTGGGTTCATAACGCACCTCTGGTTCAGCACATTATTCAGATTCTGCAGAGGTTGCAAAGGGAGTGTGCCAGGTTGGCATGGATTCGTCATCTGGGCAAGTTGATTGTGAACCTCTGTGATCTCATCTTTATGCTGTTTTTGCATAGCCACATTAGTCTTCTGAATGTCAGCTAGAGTCTGAAGGATGAGAGTCATCTGATCTATCTGAGTTGGCCAAGATTGATAGGTGGGGTTGGGCCGAGGCTGAGGCGGCTGATATGGATGAGGAGCTTGTGGACAGGGTTGATATGGTGGCCTCTAATTCTGATTATTTCCCGCCCATAGGAAATTGGGATGATTTCGCCATCCAAGGTTATAGGTATTAGAGAATGGGTCATTCTGGATGGCGTTGAGATCCTTGCAGATTTGAGGAACCTCAGAA
The DNA here is from genome assembly GCA_037157565.1 of Thalassia testudinum. Classification (NCBI taxonomy): domain Eukaryota; kingdom Viridiplantae; phylum Streptophyta; class Magnoliopsida; order Alismatales; family Hydrocharitaceae; genus Thalassia; species Thalassia testudinum. Next base: position 57,977,963 of record JAZHRO010000078.1, read on the forward strand.
AAGTCAGAGTACAAGGGTTCAGAGTTCCCTCAACTTGAGTAGGTAGGATCAGAGTTTCCTCCAGTCCTAGAGTCAGACGGGGGTGGATACGGGTCCATCCCCTGAGAAGATCGGTGATAGATGTTATGCACAGCTTCCCTCCCAGAGGGCAGCTGTGCAAACGGGATTTTCGTAGAAGTGGCTCACTGCAGATGTCGAGTTAGCTCATCTACCTTCTTCTCAATGATAGAGACCTTGTCCAAATGACTGGCCATCAATTCCAAGTCGATGGATGTGGATAGGCCCTGTGTCACATGTGCTCCCCTTGGATTCGTCAATACGCGGGCATTCGTCCGATCGAATAAGCCCATGGAGTCATTATTGATGGAGTTCTCGTAGATATTCTCAAGAATCTCCCACACAGTGTCTTCGCGTTGACCCATGATATTTCCTCCGCAGGTTGCATTGACGAATAAGCGGATATCTTCATGGAGTCCCTGGTAAAAAGACTGGACTTGTTCCCATTTAGGAACTCTGTGATGGGGGCACTTTCGCATGAGATCGAGGAAACGGTCCCATGCTGCATGAAGTGGTTCTCCAGGCTGCTGTGTGAAGTGTGTGATCTGGTGTCGTAAGGCATTCGTCCGACCAACTAGGAAGAACTTTTTCAGAAACTTGGATTGTAGTTCAGCCCAGGTGTTGATTGGACGCATTTGTGTCAGATACCAGTGAGCTGCTTTGTCCATGAGAGAGAAGGAGAACATCTTCATAAGAAGAATATCCCGATTTTGTACATCTGACCCGAAGGTCTGGGCCAGATGCTTGAATTATTTGATGTGCTGGAAGGGATCCTCGAAATTAAGCCCATGAAACTTTGGAATAGCATGAATCATGTTGGGCTTGAGTTCAGAATCAGGACCTCCAGCCGAAATTTGGACTCAAGGTTTGATAGCCACCGCAGTAGGATTGTTGTGATCTCACATCATAGGACATTACGGTGGGTTCACAAAGTCTTGGAATAAATCATTAAGGTGTTGGAGTTGGCTCTCAAGGTTATTCTCTTCTTTTGCAGGTTGTGCCATGATGATGGAAGAAGGAGAATTGGGTTCAGATGAATCGGAGGAGATGTCTATGTGATGGGGTTGCTGCACAAACACGAAGTCGAGACCTGGCCTCGACGAGAGTGAATCATTAAAGGAGGCCTCAAGGATGGTCTTAAGGACCTCCTACCGAACATGCACCGATGGTCTGAATGAGAGTAGAATGTGATGGACCCAATCAAGACACCCAAAAACTTTGGATGACTATAGAGGTTTGGGGCGGATGATACCCCTTAGTCAGAAAGCCGTCCACCTGAGAAATACCTGGGCAACCAGAGAGGGACAGTCCTACAAAGACCCCTACATAGTAAAGCACCCCCATGAGTTACCAGGTTTCCCCTACCCAACCTCTCTTATCACTAATGTTCCAGGTAGACCAGAATAGGGACTTTGACCTCTTAAGTCTACCAGTTTTAATTAAGAGCAATGGTGCTTAAGATTTCACTTGACTTTAGATGTATTAAGTGCAAAAAGTGACCTAATTTCAAGGTTGATTGACCCAACAAGGTGGGTCAACTTCACCTATTTGTCCTTTGAGAAGTTTTAGGTCTCTTCTTTTAGGATTCAAGTGAGATTTAAGAGCCTGAATTTTAGGGTTTTCTTGAATAAATCACTTCAACCAAGGCTTAGGCACACCTCTTTTTGGAAAGTTAATTCTTGCTTATGAAGGTGTGTCTCTAAAACCCTAAATTGAAATCCTTAATTTGGCTCTATTCTTGATCCAATTTAGTTTGTCAAATGTGGTATCTAGGGCTCAATCAAGAATGTGGTAGCCCTCGTTACCTTAAATGGGTGCACAAATCAGTTTTGTTGTTGAAATCAAATCAAGAAACTTGATGAATGAGTTAAGAATGTAAAGCAAGTAGCCCTAATTGATTTTATCTTTTTCCTTTTCAGAATGAGGGGCTTAAGAGAAAGTAATCAGAAATTACCTACCCCTGGCATGTTTGATGTGCGGCTATCTTTCTTTGAGTCTTCTCCCCTGAAACAACCACAACAAAAAGAGAGAGCAAATTAGTACCAAATCAACAATTGTAATCAAGAATTCTAAATCGCCCATTGCTCTTCGGCAATGACGCCAAAATGTGTAGAGCACTAGATCGGGTTTTAAGAATATCGCGTTGTAATATAGGTGAAAAAGCATTCAAAACAAATACAATTTTATTACTCGAATTTTGAAGTCAAATGTCGAAAACAGGGAGCAAATTGGTGTTTTAGAAATCAAGATCACAATTTAAAAGCATATGCAATAATATCAAATATCACAGTGCAACAATATAAGAGTACTTGGCAATGTAGATAAAAAATACTCAAGAATTCAATGTATGTGAATATGAAAAAGAAAATAGAATGTCTATGCTATCTCTTCTCTCTCTGATTCTCTTCTCTTCTTCTTCTAATTTTGCCTTTGCAAGTTATCTTTTCCTTCCTTCTTCTTCTTCTTCCTTTGGCTTCTCTCTTCTTCAACTTTCCTACCTTAGCCCTTCCCTTACCTTTCTCTGCCTGCTTCTTCTTCTTTGGCTTTCTTCTTTCTCTCTCTCTGCTGGCTGCCTTCTCTCTTCCTTTGGCTTGCTACCTTTTTGCCTTCAGCTTCTTCCTTCTCTTTTCTTTCTCTGTCTTAGCTTCTCTACATCCTTGTCTTCTCCTTCCTCTTCTTCAGCTTTGCTTCGCCTCCTCTTCAGCCTGCAGAGCAAAACATACCCCCTACTCGCATGCACTCTCCTCTCTTTTCTCTCTTAGGTTCCGCTCTCCCAGAGCCACGCATTTCCTGGGTAATCAGGTCGAGTACGTACCCAGGACCAGGCCCACCAGCGTGCAGTGGTGGGCAAGGAGTGCAAGTCGGGTTGGGTCAACCAGGTCCATGGGGCGTGGTCACGGATGAGGCGGTTCGGTTCGGGTGAGAGGGACCTCACCCCATGATTCAGAGGCAATAAACCTCTGGCAGGAATTCAATTTATGTAGGTGTTGCACCTCTTCCAGTTCCGAGGTGGGACTATCTTCCCACCTTCTTTCGTGCGTGCCCACAACAGAGGAATTCCTTCGATTGTAGTAGCTACTACTACCCTTGACTCCAATTGATAGCCTGGAGTTGTGCACGAAGATGTTCTTCTCAACCTAAGACAAAGACCTGGAGCTGGCACAACCTAGGTCTCACTTCAAGCTTGCTTCAAGCTTTGCGCTAATGGAGGAGGAACACCTGTACTTGAAATCACCACGACAGCCTCGCGGCCACGTCAAAACATTAAGGAAGCTTCGCCAAGGCACGACGAGTGTGCAGCGGTGGTCAGCATGTCATGGGGACACTTATGTGAGCATGCCTAGGGCACACTATGTGCGTATGTGTGGGTGTGTTTGAGGGTGTGTTTGGGTGAGTGGCGGAGTGAATGGAGTGAGGGTTGTGATTAGGGAGTCGAGACGATGCTTATGGACTTGTTGGCGAGGAGGGATGTGGTCTGTGGTGGTGGAGCGATCTCGTCGAAGGTGGTGGCCGGAGGTGAAGGAGATGATGGTGGCGAAGTACGGTAGTAGTCGATTTAGGGAAATAAAGAGGGGGAAAGAATGTAGAGGGTGAAGGGAACTTATCTAAGAGGTGAAGCGACAAAAGGGAGACGGAGATGGCGTCTGGCACATATTACCGACGCTGGAGACAAAGATGCTTAGAGAGGGATGGTCGGTGAGGAGGAAGGGGAGACAAGGGCATCGACGGGTGCTGCGCGACGCAGATGAACGTGAGGAAGAAGAAGCTGCCACCGGTATTGTGGTCAGGCGATGAAGAAGATCAGGGAAGGTCGTCGGAGCTTGATGAGCTAGTCGGCTAGAGGAGGAGAGAGAAATTGAGGGGATTTCCAGTCGATTTCAAGCTTAGAGGAGTCGGGGCGAACAGAGGCTCCTTAAATAAACCTCTGGAGGGGGATGTGTGCTTGGAATCCAAGATTCCAAGCAAGGTAAGGTCACCGAAGATAGCAACTTCAAAAGAGATCCAACTCTCTCATGCGTTCGCATGAGAAATTGGGTAACAAGTAGGGCATCAAACAGGGTTCACATTGGAGGGATTTTCTCACAGAATCTCCCTTCCAATTTTGAAGGGGATTCTCTGAGAAATCAGGGAGAAATCACCTTCTAAAGCCCTCTGGAGTAGGATTCCTCCGCTATAATGGTGGAGGGACCTAATTGCAAAGAACGATGAAGAAGCTAGGGGGCTTTTGTAAGGGTTTTTGAAAGATAGGGGTACAAATGTAATCAGGTTGGACCTATTTCCAAAGTGGGTCAAGATGAGTTTCTCTTAGGTCCAAATATTGGTAAAAATCTAATTTTGACCTAAGGAATCCAATGGTGAAGTTGGATTTTGGGTTTGACCACGTTTGACTGGGCAATTTATGCAAAAACCCAATTTAAGACAAATATATGTCTAAGACCCCATTCTAGGTCAAAATGAGTTCCAATGGCCAATTTGAAAGTTTTAAACCCTAGAGAATATTTTTATATGGTATTTAGAGGGTTTAGGTGAATTTTATCCTGACCATAACCTTTTTTAATCAAGTGCATCTATTTTAGGGTTACAAGAAGTCATGTAATTCCCAGAACTCACACAAACCCTTTTCTGTTTAATCCAGCCCACATTTTATCTTGTTAAGACCTTTTGACCTTTTCTTAGCCCTTGAGAAAATCCATTGTTGTATTGCAATGGTAAAATTTCAATTTTGCCCCTTATTTCTTGCTTTTTTCTCAGAAAGGTTATTCAGTGAATTACGACCTCCAATTGGTTATGTAGGAGCTTTTGTTCTCTTCTATGGATCAAAATGAGCTAGTTAGGGCTCATGATGGTGTTCCGATCATCAGTCTTAACAATAAACATAATTTTGCTGTATCAAAATAGTGGTGCTTGCATTCTCTCCCTTTTTTATGACAACAAAATTATAATTATGAATTTGAAAATAACTTTGCATAATATCCCCCCATTTTGTTTTAGCAAAAAGTAAATGTGCTACTGGTGTTTCACAATTAACTCCCCCTTAAACAAGTAATATAAGCATCAATATAAGATCATGCATTGAGAGAGCTAGTAATATAAAACTGAAGGAGATAATATTCATGCAACATCGTAACAAAATGTCTAGAACATATAAAAGAGTTTAGAATAAACTCATACATGCCAACATGAAAACAAATATAACAATTAATCATATAATGATGCCATAAAGGCATCCATGGTGCTTTGAAGATCAGTATCAAGCTCAAGATCTAGTGAGTCTGATCTCTTAGAAGATGCAGGCAGACCAAGGCAAAGGCGTCGCTGAGCTGACGAATGTGGTGTCGAATGCCTGGATGTCCTGTGAGGAGGAGTGATTTGCTGGTCAGCTGGTGGTGCTGTTAGTGAAGCAGATGAAGTAGGAGGAGGAGGAGGAGGTGCTGCAGAGGGCATGGTAGTCGAATGATGAGGTCAAGGAGTCAGTGAAGCTGTTGTTGAATGCTATGAGCAGACTAGCCAAGTCTGTCCAAAAACTGACTCTGAGCATTCAGGTAATCTGATACCTGATGCCCACGCCTCATCATAACCATGTCTATCTCTCTCTACCTATGCATCATCAAAGAAATACCAATGGTCACATCCTGAATAGTGACAAAGTCCCTGCCTGAAATCTATCTGTCCAAGAGACTCCAGTCTTGGTTGTAGAAAGATGGTGATGATCTCACTAGAGGTGGACAGTGAAGTCCTCATAAGGCGGGAACAGAGGAGGTACAGTGGTATGCTCCTCCTACTGCTGCTTCTGTGGTGCACCCTCATCGCAAGCTCCCTGTGCTTGCTCCATCTTTGCATAAGTGAGTTTATCAAAAATGGAGACACGAGTGATAAATTGTTTATATTGATGTCCATGGGTACACTGAAATGGATAAGGATATGAGATAGAAGTGTCCTAAACTAGAAGGAGCTACTTGGTGGTTTACTCATGAGATAAAGAATCAAATGGTTCCAATTGAACTATTTGTTCTTCATAAAGGCATAGAGGGTGATCAGCATTATACCAGGGTAGTTTTCAAAAGATGTGGACTTGGACATAAAGTTCCACAAGAAAACACGATTTAGAAATCGAGGCAACTGATGAAAAAAGGGTGACTTGGCAGGATGGCCTAAGTCAAAATGAGAGGGAGTGAGTAGGGTCTCCCTGATAGTATCAGACTGAGTCTGCTGATGCAAGGAAAAGTAGGTCCAACAAAAGGACAACCAAAAATCTCCGTCAAAACATCCACATTGACCAGAACTTCTATCCTGTAGACGTTCGAGGTCAACTTGATGTTGGAGCCTTCACCTATATCTTTGAGATTGGCATAAAATAGGTGACAGGCCATGGGATCAGCACCAGGAATGCGACTATGCTTTGAACCCACATAAAAGTTCTACTCAAATAATTGTAAAATCTGATGGTATGCAAATTTTTGCAGATCCCATGGAAGATAGACTCAAAATAGGTGAAATCATCCGGTCATCCAATGTGTGGAGAGAACTTAGCAAACAAAGAAAATCGATCACAAGCAGCATCAGTAATAAAAAAGCGATCGAAAGTATCATCATGATAACTAGAAGAGCCTCAAGGACGTTTAGGTGCCATCGTGAGGTGCTAAAAAAACACGGTTGGTCAATCAAAAATGTTGGTTGGTCAACCAAAAGAAACTAGATGATTTGTCAATCAACCAAAGGGTTTGATCGACCAAAAGACCTCAGATCGGAAAAAAAAAGGTGTTTGTCTACAAGATAAACACACATTTGCTACAAGATTTTGCAAAAAAAAATGAAAATAAGATCAAACAAATGAGAGTAAGTCAAAGCACATTTTAAACACAAGAAAAATCCAAAGGGATGAATGTATTCAAGGTTTAGAATGTACCAAGATTGAACCAAAGTTGGTCGATCAAAATCGAGGCCTGATGGAGGGCATGCGAGGAGGTCAAAGTCATGCGAGGACACAACGATCAGGCATGCACTTCGAGGTCTGGTGCACGAGGGACCCACGCACGGAGGAGGTCATGTGCGAGGAGGTCAAAGCTAGAGGTGTTTGCCAATCAAAGGAGAAAGGAAGTTGTGGGGTAGTATTTGAAAGAAGTGGGGACCATTTATGATGGTTAAAAAATGGGTTTAGGGGTAAGAACGACGAGTTTTTAAAGAGAACATGATTAGCAAAATAGGTAAATTCACTTAAGGCAACTAATCACATAGATTAGAAACGGTAAAGGAAGATTGCGAATGGAAAACGAGGAAATGAGATCGCAATCGCAAAGGTGAATCCACCCAGTTTTGGTCTATCAAAATTTGATTTTGGTCGATCAAAATAAGTATTTGGTCGATCAGAGTTTGAAAGTTTGGAGGAAAAATTCCTGCCCAAACAATTTGGTCGATCAAAAATTTTAGTTGATTGATCAAAAAGAGAAACTAGTGGAGGGAAAATTCCCTCCAGGCAAATTCAAGTTTTAGTAGATCAAAACAATAGTTTTGATCAATCAAAGGTCGGTTGATCATTTTTTGAAAATTGATCGATCAAACCAGTAAAAGTGCCATTTTTTAGGCCACTTAATTAAGCTCTTTTAATCTAGATAAACCTAGTGAATGGTAAATTTGATTAAACCTATCTTTTAATAAAGGTTTTGTGAATATATTGGCTAGCTATTTTTCTGTGTTAATAAATTCTAAGTTGATATCCCCTTTTAAGGCATAATCTCTAAGAAAGTGATGTCTAATATCAATATGTTTAGTCCTAGAGTGTTGTACTAGATTCTTGGATAAATTGATTGCACTAGTGTTGTCACATAAGATTTTGTTATTTTTAAAAGTTAATCCAAAATCTTTTAAAGTCTATTTCATCCACAATAGTTGTGAACAAGCTAAGGATGCTGCTACATATTCTGCTTCAGTTGTGGATAGAGATACAATGTTTTGTTTTCTAGAGAACCAAGAGACTAGAGAATTTCCAAGAAATTGACACCACTAGTACTCTTTCGGTCTGTGAAGCTACCTGCATAGTCAACATCACAAAAGGAATATAATTCCAATGTATCTGCCTTCAGATAGAAGAGTCCTAAGTCTTGTATGTTGTTTAGATATCTAAGGATTCTTTTAACAACATTTAGATGTGATTCCTTAGGGTTTACTTGAAAATGAGCACAAAAACAAGTGCAAAATAGAATGTCAGGTCTACTTGCAGTGAAGAATAATAGACATCCTATCATGCTCCTATAAAGTTCTTGATCTACTGACTTACCTGTGTCATCAGTTTTTAATTGGATAGAAGCTACCATCTGTGTTTCTTTACCTTTGACTTTATCCATTGAGAATGTCTTCAATATTTCTGCTGTGTATTTTGTTTGAGATATGAAGATTCCGAAGGATAATTGATCAATCTAAAGACCTAAGAAGAACTTAAGTTCTCCCATCATACTCATCTCAAATTGATCCTACATAACCTTTGCAAATTCTTGGCAAATAGATCATTAATAGCATCGAAAATTATGTCTTCATATATTTGAATTATTAGGAGGTCATTTTGTTTTCTTTTTGTAAATAAAGTTGGATCAATTTGACTAATTTTAAACTCATTGTCAATTAAGTATGTTTTTCATCTTTCATACCAGGCTCATGGAGCTTGTTTTAATCCATACAATGCTTTGTTTAATTTGTATACGTGTTCTGGATGATTTGGATCTTCAAATCCTAGAGGTTGTTTAACAAAGACTTCCTCAATGAATCCATTTAAAAAGGCACTTTTGACATCCATTTGGAAAAGCTTGAATTCCATATGGGCTGCAAAAGCTAGCAACATTCTAATATATTCAAGTCGGGCAACAGGTGCATATGTTTCGTCAAAATCTATTCCTTCCTCTTGATTATATCCCTGAGCCACAAGTCTAGCTTTATTTCTAACTACATGTCCTAATTCATCAAGTTTGTTCCTAAAAATCCACTTGGTTCCAATAATAGTTTGTTGTTCAGGTTTTGGAACAAGTTCCCATACTTGGTTTTTCTTGAATTGGTTTAGCTCATCTTCCATAGATATAATCTAATAAATATCTAAGAAGGCTTCCATAATATCTTTAGTTTCTAATTAAGATGCAAAAGCTGTAAATGCTAATGTGTTAAGGGAAGATCTAGTCTGAACTCCTTTTGATAATTCTCCTATTACTAGTTCTTTAGGATGATCTTTTACAAAAGAGATATCTTTGGGTAGTTCATTAGAAATAATATCTTCTGGAATGTTTGAAGGATCAACTATTGTATCGTCATCATCAATCATGGAAAATTTAGGTTGAACTAATGTTTCATCAAATGATACATGCATGGTTTCTTCAACAACAGAATTCTTCTTATTAAAAAATCTATAGGCCTTACTTCTGGTTGAATAACCTAGGAAAATCCCTTTTGAGCTTTTTGCATCAAACTTATCAAGATTATCTTTAGTGTTAAGTATAAAACAACAACATCCAAAAATCTTGAAGTAGGAAATTCTAGGTGTTCTTCCATGATAGAGTTCAAAGGGTGTCTTCTTTAGAATTGGTCTGATCAGGGATTTATTTTGGATATAACAATTAGTATTTACAGCATCTACACAAAAAAATCGAGGCAGCTTTGACTCGCATAGCATTGTGCAGGCACACTCTCGTAAGGTCCTATTTTTCCTCTCAACTACACCATTCTACGATGCTGCTCTAGGGAAGGAAAACTCATGTTTAATTCCATATTGATCACAAAAATTCGAGAAAGATTCATTTTTAAATTCTCTACCATGATCACTTCTGATTCTAATTACTTATGATCCTTTTTCATTCTGTAATCTTTTAACTAGTTTGCTAAAGGCATCTAAAGTTAAGTCCTTGCTCTTTAAGAAAGATACCCAGGTAAATCTAGAGAAGTCGTCAATTATGACTAAACAATATCTGCACCCACTTAGGCTTTCGGATTTGGTTGGTCCAAATAAGTCTAAGTGAAGTAGCTCTAAGGGTTGAGAAGTGTTAACCATCCTTTTTGGTTTAAAAGGGTTTTTGGTTTGTTTATCGACTTGACAAGAATTGCAGGCTTTGCTTTTCTTGAAGTTGATCCTTGGCAGACCTTTGACAAGCTCATGTTTCACAAGTTTACTAATGTTTCCCATGTGAACATGACCTAGTCTTTTATGCCAAAGAGTTGCTTCTTCATCAGATATGACAAGACATTCAAGACTATCGTATTTATCGAAGCTTATGGTGTAAATATCTTTGTGTCTATTTCCTTTAAGAATAACTTGATTTGTTTCTTCATCACGAATTTTAAAACCTTTTGATGTAAACGTAATTTTGTTCCCCTTATCACATATTTGGCTTACACTTAAGAGATTGTGTTTTAAACCTTTAACTAAGTGCACATTTTCAATAGAGGTAGAAGAATTACCAATTTAGCAAGTACCAATAATACGACCCTTGTGGTTGTTCCCGAATGTGACCGTACCACCTTCCTGAAGGTTGAGTTGTAGGAATAGGTCTTCCTCACCAGTCATGTGCTTGGAACAGCCGTTGTCCATAATCCATCTTCTTTCTTCTCTTTCCTATCATTGATTTGCAATTGTGAGGCTTCATTTGGTATAGTGGCTTCAATGTTCCATTGATTTGTTGGAAAGTCCACTTCTTATAATCTATTGAGCCTACAAAACAAGATTGCAAAATGCTTTTTGGTACCCATTTTTGCATGGGTCCACAGTGGTTAGTTTTCATTGCCTATTTTGGCAGTCTACCTTTCTCTTTGTTTTGACTGGAACTAGATTCTTCATGGCTATTCTTTGGTATATAGCCTAACCCAAACTTTGTGGTGCTTTGGGTTTGTGTTCCTAATAATTTGTGCAAATTTCTACTTCCGTTTGTGAATTTCATCAGGTCATTTAGTAGAATAGCAGAGTTTACTTTCAATTTATCTATGTCTATTTATAAGTGGTTTATTTGATATTTTAGTGTTGTACTTTCAACAGATAGCTCCTTGTTTTGATTGTAAAGTGCTTCTTTTTGTGCTTTCTCTTTGTCTAATCTCTTTACTAGGTTTTTGTTTCCTAATTTTAATGATGTAGCTATATCATGCAATTCAAAAAATGCTTCTAATAGTTCATCTTGAGTAAAGGAGGTTACCTCATCTTCTAGCACCATCAAACCAAGAAAAGCATCCTCTCCTGATGTTTCTTCTTCTTCTGAACTTGAGTCTGACTCATCCCAAGTTGCAGTAAAGGCTTTCTTCTTTCCATCTTTACTAAAGTGCTTCTTCTTCTTTTCAGAATCCTTCCTGAGAAGTGGACAATCATTCTTGACGTGTCCCTTTCTCTTGCAGTTGTAATAGACGACTGCGTCGTTGTTTCTTCCTTCGTTCTTCTTGTCCTTAAGAAACTTTCTGAATTTTCTAGATAGGAGTGCTATGTCTTCCTCTTCTTCTCCACTTGAGGTTTCTTCAGATTCTTGAGTGGCTTCAAGGGCTATGGCTTTCTTCTTTACTCCTTTGCCTTCATGCACCTTCATGTGTTGAAGTTGAACTTCGTAGGCCATCAAGATTCCGATAAGACCATCTAATTTGAGGGTAGACAGATCTTTTGACTCCTGTATCGCTGTGGTCTTAGTTTCCCAATCACTAGTGAAGATCGAAGTATCTTTCTCACCAGTGCTTCATTCTTGATCTCTTGATCTAGGTTCCTTAGAGAGTTTATGATGTCCATAAACCTCGTGAACATTTCCTTGATCGACTCACCTTTCTTCATCCTGAAAAGCTCATAATTTTGCGTTAGTAAATTCACTCTAGTTTCCTTTGCCTTTGTCGTGCCTTCATGGGTCACTTCGAGGATGTTCCAGATCTCGTAGGCTATCTTGCAAGTAGAAATGCGGTTTAATTCTACTCTTGAAAGCATGCAGAAGATTGCATTCATGGCTTTTGCATTGTGAGTTGCCATCTTCTTTTGATTCAGTGTCACAGCCACTCCTTCCTTGATCTTAGGGCGAGTATACTTGAAGGCGATGACATCCCACACCTCGAAATCCATGGACTCCAGGAAGATTTGCATCCTTGTCTTCTAATATCCATGTTTGTCCCGTCAAAGAGAGGAGGACGAATAGTAGATTGCCCCTCAACGTATGTGTCAACAGATGATTTTGACATCTTCTAGACAACTTGGCTCTGATACCAAATGAGGGTTGGTATCATTTTTGAGTTTTATTTGAGGTTCCTTACAATAAAGTCCTAGACTCAAATAAATGAAAAAGATGCAAATCAGCAACTATCTGAACTTGTGTCTTGAATAGAGGCTTCAATCCAAGATAGTCCTGAAATGTCAGTCTTAGCAATAAACATAATTTTGGTGTATCCAAACAGAGGTGCTTACAAATGGTCCCATTAGATGAACTCGACCAAAATGATAGTATTTTTGCTACATTTGATGAAACGGGTCATAGTCAAATAGTCAACCCAACTCCCATTCTAGATTTTGAGGTGGAATCTGCACCCCATCCTAGGTGTGCCAAACCTATACTTCACACCTCTGAGGACCTTGCACCTCAGTTAGATTTCTCAGAGGATTGTGATTCTGAACTTAACAAATTCCAGGAATCTTGTATGTTGGATGAAACCATATTGGAAGAAAGGGACAATAACCACGATCCTATCCTTAAGGGACCAACACCTGTTATTGAACATTCTGAGGATTTACAGGTGCCCAACATAAGTGATCCTGAGGGAATTGATATTGAATTAGAAGACTTGGATCAATACTGGTCTCAAGGACATGAAGAGTTGATTTTTTAGAAGGACAAGGGAACACTTGAAATACTTGATCTTGGCTTCAAAGATTTCTCTGAGTCTCAGGGAAGAAGCGTTGATGAGGATGATGATGACTTTGAAGGGACCGGACTCATAGTATGGAGTGACTCTACGGGAGAATATAGTTTATTCAAGGACTTACCCCCTAAGGATCTAACTAATTTAGCCAAATTCAAATTCCTACATACCTTTGACTATCAAGATCATCCTCTCAAACATTCAGAAGAACTGAAAGCAGTTACTACTCTTGAGGAAGGCATCTATACACCCCAGGGGTAGGATCTTAGTGTCGAACAAGAACCAGGGGATGCCGTTATTGAGGACACTCAAAACCCTATTGCTTCCGACCCACTTCTACATGATAATGAAATGGGCAACACCCTTGAGTGGTTCAATTTGAAAGATGAACATTTGGGCCCATTCTAGAATGCGCACACCAATGATATGTAGCATGAAAGACAATCAGTAACTAAGGCTGCTTCTGAGGACATTCAAGAATTGGAATGGTTGTCGAGGAAGAATGCTGAACCTCTCAAGCCTTCTTTGACCCTCTTCCCTACCCTACACCTGAGAGACTTCAACTCCTGCAAAAACATCTTCCTAATGTCTCTGCTCACATTCCTGCTTTACAGGGGGATAACCAGACCAATACATCCTATGGTAGAGTGGCAAGTGTAGATTGATGCTTTTTCATGTCAACCCATCATCCTTAAGGTGTCATTCTTCGCATCCTCTATTGCCCACACAAATATGCTTGAGGAGCCTTTGCCTCCTTACCACACACTACCAGAGGTCACTACTCATATCTATCATGTCAAACCTCCAACAAGAGCTCAGGAGTACCCTATTTTCACATGCTTCTAGCGAGTATTTGGACTCACTATCCATCACCAGCTTGCCAACATCTTGGGTTACTTACTCACCAGGCCAGGTTTGTTACGTATCTTCTTTGGGTCTCCTCTTGCATCCCCTCTAGAGCCCGATTTGCGAGACATCCCAACTTCATCTCAGGTAATATCTTTCCAAGCTTTTACTTTCCAATGAGGACATTGTTATTTTTAGGCATGGGGGGGTATAACCTGAGGTTATTCATAGCATAATACATATTCCACATGCAATTAGGGCATCCATCTTGCAAAAAAAAAGGAGAGAAATGAGAAAGAAAAAAGAAGGCAAAGAAAGAAAGAGATGGAATCTTTGTAAGCTGAATTGCAAATATGTTGAGAAGGAAAAAGAAAGAAAACAAGAGAGAGACACAGAGAGAAAAAGTGCAGAAATTGTGTTGGTCCCAACATTTGATTATGGAAGAGTTACCTAAGTTATGGGCTAGAATGAATGATCAATTAAAACCGAAAGTGCTAGACAAAAGGATATAAGTGAGGGATACCGACTTTAGGCCTCTTGGGTCTATTTTAGGGTTTAAACACTCACGTATTTGTTAAGATATGGACTATTCCTCAAGAGGTTGAGGGAATTGCGAGGCTAATGTATTAAGTCTAAGGCTTAGGGAGTATTTGACCTGTTGCCTTCCCTTTGGTTTACGGGACTTGATAACCTAGGCACACAAAAATCACACACTTGTCTAGTTCACTGCGCATAATGAAGAATAATGCCAAAAAGTGTCTATTTTGAAAATGTTTTCCCAAGAATTTGACTTAGGAGCGACTCAAAAACACAAGTTTATTGGACGAGTTCCTGGCAGGGAGAAGATGAATGAAAAATACTCCCCTTGAAGATGCATTATAACATACCGTCTCCTCGATACTTGTCTCCTAGGATATCTAAATATCCTATTGGGGGCACGAAAGCACCTTGTGCTGGTTCGGGTGCCCTGGGCAGCATTATCCCGATATGTCAATTGCCAGGGTCTTAATTTAGCTACAGAATGCCATGGGAGACACTATCCCGAAGTATCGAAAGCCAGGGTTCTGGGGATTGCCATGGGTGGTGCTATCATGAAGCATCGATTGTCAGGAACCCTGTGACGATTGATGGTAGGGATAAGGAATTCGATATAGATCATGTTTAGGGCCAATCCAATGTTGGGTTTAGAAGAATTTAAAAAGAAAGAGAGAGAACTCTCGAAATATCTTTCTCCATCTCTCTTGCTAAAAATGCACTGGCAAACTAAACCTAGACTTGCTGCACATATGCACGGGTGCTTTAACTGCTGGGGTCAACGAACCTCTGGGTAGTTTTTGCAGGCCCTAGAAACCTTCGCGGTGGACCCAAGGCTAAGGCTGGTCAGGTCCGCATCTTGGTTGGTACTTGAGTACCATTAGGCTTATAGTTGGTATTTTGATCTAATCTCTAGGGTTGTGGACAATAAGGCTTCCTAACGGTAAAATACGGTCTAAAGACTTAGTCTGTTTCGTATGATTTTTCTCAGGACTAGAAAAACATAAGCATAGGGGTATTTAATAAGTCCATATTAGTGGACTAAATTAGAGCCTAAGTACCTCATTATTCGAATGAAAATGTAACCTGAATCATGCATTGCATAGATAAATTTAATAAAGCTGCAGAATTATCATTTAATGCATTGCATCAATTTTTTCATCTTAATTAAGTTGAGTCAACATGGAAGGACAATTTGGATGGAATTAGACCTCAACTGGGAATACATTTTCAAAGATTTAATTTGCTACATAAGAAAGGAAAGAACTCTTCAATTCCCAGTTAAAAATCTTCCCCAAAAGAGATTTTGAAAACCACATACAATAAGAAAGGAAAAGAAAGAAAGAGAAAATAAATAAAGAAAACTTTCCTTATTTTCTCTCTCTCCCTCAAATCTCTCTTCTATTTTGGAAACATGGAATGATGATTCTCTTGATTCTTTCTCTATTTATACAACAGGAAGAAGATGGCAAATCTGATCATCTCCTCCTTACAAGAAGAGCCCTCTCTCCACCAGAACCAACCACCACAGCATCTTGCCCACACCCTCGCCATCGCGCCTCCACTACCGTGTGCCACCAACTGCGACAACCACATCCACCACCACATCTCGCCCACGTCCTCACCAACTCCATCACTGCAGTCGATCGTGATAGCATTGACATCCGCAACCGTGACGACTCACCATCGATTGCATTCACCACAACGACCTCCACGCCACCACCGCATCCGCTACTACATTCTCGACTCACCACCACGTCTCGTTGCCACTACGTCAACATCCAAGACTATGATCTTCCTCGACATCGACCTCCTCACTACCGTGCAACCACATCGTGACTTCCACCTACGAACACTGCTGTGCGCCATCCTTCATTTAAGATGTTCGGGAAGGTCCGTGCCTGCCTCAACGTTCTTTTCCTTGTCAACCGCAATAGGAGGATATCACCTCCTCGCCACCGCAACATCCACCATCCCTCTTCTCCCTTTGCATGGATTCACGCCCATGCAAAGACCAGTGCTCCCTCCTCATAATCTTCCTCACATCTGCTGCATGCGCGAAGGCCCCCCTACGGCCTACACTCATCAACTCCCCTCAGATGCACCCAACAGAGTAACCTCCTCCGCTTCTCTCTGTTTCCTCATCTCAGAGGTGCAGCCCTCTCTAACCACCACGACGACCATCCTCCTCTCAGCCTGGTCCTCCTCGTCGTGCCCCCGATGCCCACAGCCGCAGCACCACCTTGCGCATGTGTGTGTGCCTTCCCGTGCATCCTACACAGTCGTGCACCACCGCTGGCCCCCCACACAGCCACAGCCCCACGCTCCTCAACCTCCTCGCACAGAACAGAGCTCCATCATCGATTCCTTCCTCATCACCGACCATGTGCTCTCCCGTGAGAGCAACCAGCCACTGCCCAACCACCGCGTGTGCAATCCGCATCCTTGCGTGCACTTCTTACGTGCGAGTGCACAGCCACCAAGCAAAGGCAACCAGCCTCCTCCCCTTCTTCCTCTTCTTCTCCATCGACAGAGAGGTGGAAAAGAACCCAACATCACCAAAACATAGCCGGCCTCTCCGCCCTCTGTTCAACGCACCGTCACCTCCACTGGACTCCAACGACAGACCGCACGACCACCGATGATGCTACACGTCACCGGTCAACTTTCCCACCGGCCGGCCACCTCCGACCACCTCTTGATGTGGGACCCCCACCATCGCGAAGCCCTCTACATCCTCGACCTCTTAGAAGCTTCCTACGACCAACCGTCCACTCTTCTTCATGCATGATCAAGGAAACGAAATCCTTTGTTATAGGTTCAATTAGTTATTACATTTCATGCTATTGACACAAATTTGAATTTTTATTTCTCATATTATTTTTATGATAGTGAAAGTTGTAGTTGAATCCTTGCATTCTCACAAAATCGCCTGATTCTTCCTTATCTCTTTATTACGCATTATATTTTGATACAGACTTCGCATCTATGACCAGGAATAATAAATATTCGTGAATTTATTGCAATCATTCTTCCCTGTGGATACAACATCTTAACTATTCGTGGTTAGTTTTCGTTGATATATATTTTTGATCTAGGATATTTCCACCACATGTTTTGCACTGCAACGACGTATTTTCTGACATAATCTTTCTACAAGCGAAATCTCCCAATCAGATAGCCTTATCTCTACCCTTAGAAATCCTAAGACAGCCTTCCTAAACCCAAAACCACTTCCATTAGGGAATCTTAGCCTTAGAACCCAAAACATGGATAGCACTATCAATGTTCTTATCCACCTTAGCCCTCTCCCAAACACTTAGGAACAAAAACCTACCTTCCTAAACCCAAAACCTACTCTCCAGCACATTTCTCGACGTCCAGATATTAGGTTGGACGTCTGATTTCTGCAAGAAACTCAATCCAAGAAGCCAAAATTCGCATTGACACAGAATTAGACATGAAACCTAACTTCCAAATGTCCAATTTAGAGTATATGACATCTAATCACTTATCTGGATGTCTGGAGGTCTTCTTTCGTTCTTGTTTTTTGGTGCTAGAAGCCCATGCTTGCCACTTTTGACCTAGAAACCCCACCAAACACCTTAGGAAACCTAATTAGAGACCTCTTAAGTGTATCCCACTATCCATACCCTTAGTTCTCTTATCCCTAACCCAATTAAACTAGCCCATACCTAACTGGCTGCATCTATAGTAGATTGGGTGCACCTGAACCCAATTAGACCCACCCAAAATCTAATTGACTCATACCTATTAGGATTACCTTAGCCTAATCACACACACATCCAATTAGACTTAACCTAGACCCAATTAGGTTTACTCCTATCCAATTAGACTCTCCTAAGCCCAATTAGGTCCATACCCATCTAATCTAGGTTGACTTAACATAGATTTACCAAAACCCACATAACATCACTCTACGAAATTTAAACACAAACACCTTCCTTTTCTATTCCTACCAAAACCAAACCCTAAAACCTATGTGTCAAACCTAGATCCTAAATAGGTGCTGACTACCTATTTTAGGAAGCCACTTCCCATTTAAGCAAAAAGAAGTGGAGGCCATTCCATTCCATTCTCTTCTCTCCACCTCAGCTTGCAACCACCAACACTCCCCCTTCCACCCTCCAAGGCCATCCTCTTCCTCCTCCTCTCCAAGACGTCCTCCATGGATGCCTAAAGAAGGTCCTCCAAGGTGCTCCTCTATGGAAGACCAAGTGAAGCTCCAAGGTGCTCTCCTTCAAGGCTTCAAGGACAGCTAGAAGAGAAAGGGTCCACCACCCACTTCTCCTCTTCTTCTTCATGGATGTGCCCTCTTCACTCTCCTTGGAAGATGAGCGCATGCCCTCCCTCTCTTTCTCCTCCTGGATAGCGAAGAAGGGTTCTTCATAGCCTCTCTTGGTTGATCCTGGCATTCTATTAGTTTAGTTCTTTTTCTGTATTCTTTTGCAACTTCATATAATTAGTTAATGCATGATTAGTTTTTCTATGAATAATTAGTGATATGCCTTTGTTTGTCATTGTGAATACATGCCATTAGTTAGGTTAAGATTAGGTTTTTGCTAGCATATTTAGATCAAGGTTTCATTTCGCTTTTCAAAACAAAAATCAAAAACACAAAAAAAATCATAAAATACAAAAAAGACCAAAAAGATTAGGTTAGGTTAGATTTAGGTTAGAAAAGTGGATCCGAATCTAAAACTCATTTCCCATGCCTCCCATAGGCGAACGACTGGGACTCAAGTTATAAAAGAGAAAAATCTTTATGTGATCTTCGTTAAAACAAGTATTTTTGATCGAGGGTTTAGCACAACTATACTACAAATCCGATGTATTTCAAAACACGCACGAAAATGTCTTGTTAGATGTACAATTTGAGGTTGGTGACTCAGTGTTCCTCAGAGTATCAACAATGAAGGGGATTTAGAGATTTGGGGTGAAGAGTAATCTGGCTCCGAGATTCGTGGGCCCGTTTGAGATATTAGAGCAGGTCGAAACAGTAGCTTACAGACTCGCCCTGTCACCTCAGCTAGTTGGCAACCATGACGCCTCTCCAACCTGTTGAGGTACGTGTCGGATCCAGACAATGTTCTTAAGCTACGAGTGCATGGAGATAGAGGACCAAACCTATCAGGAGTAGCCAATGTAGATACTAGATCGTATCATCCGAAGGCTGCAAAAAAATGAGATCCCTCTAGTAAAAGTTCTTTGGAGGAGTCAGAAGTACAAGGAGGTGACTTAGGAACCAGAGGCAAAAATGAAGAAGTACCCGGAGCTTTTCACTGGTAAGTTCTTAACCCCCTAGGTTGTTTCTCATTAAGGTTGTTAGACACCTGACATGACTTTTCCTTTACCTCCATGTTTGCTCAAGTGTCAGGGATGAAACTCCCTATAAGGTTGTTATATCTGTAACATCCCAAAATCCATGTTTCGAGTCATTTCAAGGTGATTCGGTTCAATTCGAACCTGGAAACTCAATTGTAGTTCAGTGCTAGTGTTAGCACCTCCTTAAATTGCCAAAAAACACGTATTTCGAGTTAAACCCTATCCAAACATTGTCAAAATGTCAAAAGGGTGCCATATGTGATACCGTTGGATTCCTCTCATCATAAGCGTTCCGGCGACACTTGTTTCATGCAAATCTGAAGTGTATAGCTCTAGTTATGGCCACAAGAGGTCGAAAGGGACCTAAATGTAAGTTGGACACAACCCTAAGGGTATTTTAGGTATTTCACCCTACTAAACCTATTTGCAACCATGTTTGGGCCTATATAAGGACCCCTTTAGGTCCTTGGGTCATCATCCTTTCTCTAAGTCCATTAATTAAGAGAGGAAGAGAGAAGGAGAAGCTTAATCTTTTCCTTCATAAAAACAAAAACCATTCTCAGGGACCCGGGTGCAAATCTACAAAACCTAGGTTTCCCACCACAATTGTTACGGCAGCAGTAGTGATGTGTGACTAGCAGCTGATGCATGGCAGCGCGAGTGCACCGGCAGGGGACATGTGGTGGACCGGCAAGTGTGGTAGATCGTGACGTGTGGTGCGATCAGCAGCTGCGATGCGAGTGGTGAGTGCGATCCAGCTGCATGCGAGCAGATGAATCATGGTGTGACACATGTCGCGAGTGGTCCTACGTTGACCTGTTGATCAGTCTGGTTGAACCAGATTGGTTCAGGACACCCTCACACTGTTTCGTCCGATTCAAGGACTTATCGACCTCAGATTTTGACAAACAAGGTACCATTGGAATCATATCGATGTGTACTACATGTTGGTATAATTTATTTTCACTTTTGAGTCCTTTTCCTTTAGTGAAAAATCAGAAACATGAGTCGGTAATCCCAACCCTATTTCTGATCCATGTGAATCAGGTCTTATCCCCAGTGCATGCGCGGATCTCAAGGCAGGCGTGGAGACTGCCCTAGGCCTTGTGCGCACAATCCAAAGTCACCATCACCCTCAGGTAACATTAGGTAGAGCAGTCTACCCTTCCTCTCGACCCTGTCTGGTTTTCAGGTGCCTATGTACCTGTCGGGTGTGATTTCTCGCATGTACTGCTTGACTAGTGTATGCCTTTCTTCTTACTAAATTTGGAATCCCCCTAGTACTTTCCCTGATTCATGGGCACTTTAGAGGTAAATTAATATGTTTTTATGCAAAATAGTAAAGGTTAATGACCACATGTATTCCTATCATTGCATCCATAAAATGAACCTTGAATTTCGTGAAACAAGTTTTGTGATGTTCATTAATTGATACATAATAGGGGACCACTGTCATAAATTTAAAACTATTAGTAAATGAATAAGTTGGAGGATAAGGTGAATATTTGTTAATCCTGGAATTATTAAGGATGGATGGATTTAATGAAAATAAAAGATACAGTTATCTGAAATGAATTTAATACAACTATTTTGTCGGAAATGAAAGGATAAGATAACTGGTTTTAGCCTCGCTACTCGTCGGAATTTGGCTGTACTTTTAGTCTTTCAAACCAATTTTAGGGGCAGGTTTAGGGAGTTGCTGGCCTCCCTACGACTCTTTAGTTAGCCTTAGCAGCCAACTAGGATAGCGAGATGCAGGGCTCGAGGTTTGGTTCTTTCTCAGCCGAAGGGTAGGTCATTGGCTATCTGTGGTTCAACGTACGTAGCGCTTATACGTATTCACACTACACGACGTAGCCACCACCCCTTCCACAACGACCCCAGGGTGGAGTTTGGCAACTCAATGAGTATAAGCGGTCTTCCCAGCCAGGAGGATGGCTTATACCGATCTTGCGTCGCAGGAAGTTACGCGAGATCATCTCGTGAGCCAAGACGTGGATTTACGGATTGTGAACTATAAGAACATGGGCAAGGTACATGAATGGAATTAGCTAAGAAATAAATTATAAACAGATGAACTATTAGTGTCCTTTTATGTACTCCTATTACTATTACCACCTGTTTCGTTGTCTACTCTACTCAATTTTCACTGATGTATAGTTTCAGGTTCCATAATAAGGAGTTGCTGAGCAGTTGGGTGGAGCAGCTGTCGTCGATCAGACTTCCATAAAACCATATCCTACCTAAGGAGACAGTCCGTACTGAGGCAGTGGCTTGTAGTAGTAGGTTCTTTCCATTGCTAGATTTTATTTCCCAGTCTTTTTGTGATTCTAGGAGACTCCCCTTACTTTCTATTTTATGGTGAATTTTAATTATATTGTCAGCACTTTAGTTTTCTTTCATTTAATGCATCATGAATGAATGTTGGCTATTGACGTTTTATGGGTATGTGTTGGGTGACTGCAATCTTGTGGGTGTTCGTGCTAGTTGGCAGCACACGACGACCCAGGTTTTATCACTTGGTAGGACTCAGGTCGTTACAATACCCATGATGAGTACCTATACTTGGTGACTTAGTTGGTACTCAACTGGAAGCACTGAGTACTGAAACCTATGATTAGTACCAGTACCCAACTCTTTTGTGCTAGCTGCTAAAGAACTGTGAGCAGCTAGTACCAGTACTACAACTTTATTACCAGTACCAACCATCCATTTTGCCAGATCTAAATAGCTATTTTGTGGTTAATCTTAATTATAACACCCTTAATATGCCCCCAATGGCTAAGGAGCGTAGCAAGGTTGTTTGGTGGTTTATAAAATGACCCTTGTGAGACATTTTTATAATACACAAGAATCAAATACCACCCTTGCTTCCAAAATTCATATTTTCTCTATTTTTGCTGCAAGGTGTTAGTGCTTGTTGCCTTATGCTTTCAATAATTTCTTTGATATTGCAACAAGTTCTTTGGAGCACTTTTAGCTCTCTACAATCCCTTTTTGCGCACTGATTTCATGCTAGTTCTTATTTTAAATATTGGTAATTTTATTCTTGTTGAAGACATAGGTTTTTAGTTGTAAGCTTTAAAATTTCTTGCTTACACCTATAATTTCTTCGTTCTCATTTTATCTTGTAATTGGATTGAGGTAGCCCATTGTCTTGTCGAAATCGAGATTGGGTTTAAAATAAATGCATCATAGTATGGCCAAAATCACTTTGAAAACAAATAAAGTTTATTACTCGAAAAATATAAATCCGAGGTCAAACACCGGGAACAAATTAGGATTTAAAAACCAAGAATACAACTTTCAGATTTATAATATGCAATGACTAATCAAAGTTATAAAGCAAGAAAATGATATCAATGCATATAGAAGCTCAAAATAAAAAGATGGGCGTCTGATGTAAAAATCAAACGTCTTAAGTGCTCAATGCTACAATGCTTCTTTTGATTTTTCTCTTCTGTCCTCTTCTTCTTTCTTCTTCTGTCTTCTTCTTCTTTCTCTGACTCTTCTTCTTCTTCTCTGATTTCCTCATCTCTGGTCTTTGCTTCTTTCTCTTTTCTTCTTTCTCCTTCTTGCCTCTAACTTTAGCCTTGCTCTTTCTCTTCAACCGAGCCTTCTCAGACTTCTGTCCTTCTCCTTCTTCTTCCTTTGCTTCTGCTGCGACTTCCTTTCCTTAGCTTCCTCTTCAGCCTTCTTCTTCTCCTGTGGCTTCACCCTTAGCGTCCTCTTCTTCCTTGTCCCTGAGAGAAAAACCTACCCCCTACCCTCCCCACAAATTCTCTCTTCTTTCTTCTCTCTTAAGCTTGCTCTCCCAGAGCCTTCTTGGGTTAACGGGTCGGCTTAGCGCACCCGAGACCAGGTCCACCGGCGTAGGTGGTAGGCGAGGAGTGCGCGGGTAGTCAAGTCAGGAACCAGGTCCGTGGAGGCATGGGTCGCGAATGAGGCATATTGGATGAGTGGGACCTCACCCCATGTTAGGAGGTGATAAGCCCCTGGCATTTTTTCCACTTATAGAACTCCGCCCGCTTCAAAACTTCCACAGTAGGACTAAATGTCCTACCTTCTTCTCGCACATGCCCGCAGTAGGTGGTCACTCAATTGCAGAGGCTGCAGGGGCTTTGGTCTCCAATAGCTGGCTGGAAATGTTTGCGAAGGAAGCCCGTGCGTCTGGGAACCTGGAGCCTGATGCCTGGAGCCTTAGATGAAGCTTGCAAGCTTCTTCGAGCTTGCGCCAATGGCGGCCAAGACCTGAACTTGTCCACAAGGAAAATGGCCTTGCAGCCTCATCAAATCACATAGAAAGCTTCGCCTTGGCACGGCAAAGGTGGCCTGGTGGTCGGCGTGGCGCGGGGCGGCCTGGGCATGCATGCCTAGGTCATTCTGTGGCTATGGAGATGGGTGTGCTCGTAGGAACTGTGTGGAGTGTGTGGCGGTCAATGGGAAGAGGGATGATGATCAGTGGGATGTGGCGAAGCTTTTGAGGTGGCTAACGAGGTGGATGGGTGTGTGTTGAATGGCAGAAGCACCTCGTCGATGGTCTGCCAGAGGTAGAGAAGGTGACGGTGGTGTGTAAGCGTTGAGGCGTGATAATAGAAATAGATGAGGGGAAAATAAAGGGCAGAGGGAGAGGACTTATCTACGAGGGGATAGTCGAAGGGAGAATGGAGGAGGTGGACGGCTCATATGTGCCACTGCCGGAGACGAAGGCCCAGTAAGAGAGAGACGGCGACGACGAGAGGGAGATAGGCGTGGGCGCAGGTGTGGCGCGACGTGGATGAAGGAGGCAAAGACAACTCTGCCACTGGTATTGTGGTAGAGCGAAAATAAGAGGAGGTAGGAGTCACCAGAGCTTGCTGGGTTTTTTTTTTTGGCTGGAGGGGAAGAGAGGAAAATTGGGGGTTTTCTCAGGCCAAATCAAGCTTGAGAGGAGCGGAAGGATCTGGGGGCCTTTTTATAGCTCCTAGCAGAGGGCCTTGTGCTTAGAAGGCAAGATTCCAAGTACGGCAACCTTGCCAGACTTCGAAGGTCAGGAAATACCCAAATCTCTCATGCATTTGCATGAGATATTGGGTGGAAATTGGAGCTCAAGATTGGGTTACATGAACGGGAATTCCTCAAAGAATCTCCCTTTCAAATTTGAGAGGGATTCTATGAGGAATCAAGGAGATGTTTCCCTCGAATCCTCGTCGGAGTAGGATTCCTCCATTGTAATGGCAGAGGGACCTAATTGCAAAGAATGACGACGAAGCTAGGGGGTGTCTGCAAGGGTTTTCAAAAGCTAAGGGTATAAATGTAATTGGGTTGGACTGTTTTGCAAAGTAGGTCAAGGTGAATTCCCCTTAGGTCCAAATTTTGGTATAAACCTAATTTGGACCTAAAAAATCCAATGGTGAAGTTGGACTTTAGGTTTGACCACGTTTGATTGGGCATTTTACATAAAAATCTAATTTAGGGCAAACATTTGACTGAGACCCCTATTTAGGTCAAAATAGGTTCTAAAGGCCAAATTGAGGGTTCTAAACCCTAGAGGATATTTTTCCATGAATTTTAGAGGGTTTATTTGAATTTTATCCTAACCGAAACCTTGTTAAATTAAGTGGGTCTATTTTAGGGTTACAAGAAGTCATTTAATTCCTAGATTTCACATTAACCCTTTTCTGTTTGAACCAACCCACTTTTTATCTTATTATGACCATTTGACCTATGTTTAGCCCCTGAGAAATCCCGTTGTTGCACTGCAATGGTAAAATTGCAATTTTACCCTTTGTTTCTTGCTTTTCTCTTAGACTGGTTATTCCTTGAGTTAGGACCTTCATTTGGTTATGTAGGAGTTTTGTTCTCTTTCCTAGGTCAAAATGAGCTAGTTTAGGGCTCATGATGGTATTCCCATCACCCATTAATCACCTCATATTTTAGTAAATCGATTCCCTCTGGGTTGAGAGAATCGGGTTAGAAATCCTAAGTCGGGAGACTTAGGTAGTGGAGTACCCAAGTGAGGGGAACCACTATATATTTGGTGTTCATTTTTGTGACTTATCTTATTTGCATATTATTTTTTTTTGCCACACTATTCATCCCTCTTTTAGTGTGCTTGTATTCTTAAGATCTTACAGGTAGTATCAGAGCAAGTTACGAGAAGACATAACAACTCAACTCACGATGGCATCATCATCAACCAAACACACCAAAGGCCAGTCATCCATACATCCTCCCTAACTTGATGGGACAGACTATGGATGGAAAAGGTGTATGCAAGTATTCCTCAAGTCCATGGATGAGGATGCTTGGATGCTCATTCAAACAAGGTACTCTAATCTGAAGCCATAAGGAGTAGCATGGACTGCGGATCAAAATAAGATGACCGTTAGTAAGGCAAAGGCCATGAATGCACTTTATTTTGCATTATCCAAAGAGGAGTTCAACCGTATTGGGGCTTGCGAGTCCACATACGAGATATGGAACACGCGTCAAATCACATACGAAAGAACAAATAAGGTAAAAGAAAATTGCATCTCTATTCTAACGGAGAATTATGAGTGTTTCAAGATGGAGAAAGGTGAGACGATAATGGCTATGTACACAATATTTCAGAAAATTGTCAATCCCATGAAGAACCTTGGAGTAAAGTTCATGGAAGAGCAGCTTGTAAGAAAGATCTTGAGACCTCTAACAAGCGATTGGTTTCCAAAATCCATAGTGATTCAAGAGGCAAAGGATCTTTCAGTTCTTCCTCTTGACGATCTGATTGGAAGCCTCATGGGCTACAAGATTCAACTGGAGAACATGAACAAAAATGAGGAGAAACCTATAAGCAAGAAGAAGAAGCTTGCTTTCAAAGCTTTAAGGGAAGATTCAAACTTCAACGACTCCAACTCCGACAAAGAAGAAGAGCTTGCTCTTTTAACAAGGAGATTTCGACAGTTCATTCAAAAGCAAGGTAAATGAGTGAATAAGTTTTCAAATGACGTAGTTTGTTTTGAATGCAAGAAAAAGAGACATGCACTAAAGGATTGCCCATTGATCCAAAAGAAAAAAGAAGAAAAGAAGAAAGAAAAAGAAATCGACTGGAAGAAGAATATCTTAAGAAAGGCGTATAAAGCAACTTGGGACGACAGCGATTTCAACACAGAATCCTCTTCTGAAGAATCTGAGGAAACGAACTCGCCCATCTATGTTTGATGGCAATGACGATAGCTCAAAAAATGAGGTAGAATCTGAAATTTCTTTTAATGAATTGTTGCAAGCATATGAAGAGTTATATTATAAGGCTAAGTTATTTAAAAAATAAAATAAAGTTTTTCATAGTAATAATAAAACCTTGGAAATAGAAAAATCATGTTTAGAAATAGAGTTAGATATGGAAAAAGATACTAACTCTCAATTGCATGCAAAAATAATAAAGTTAGAAGATATCTATGAGCATTTTGAGGGGACTTTAAATAATCTAAAAACAACTACTAGGTTGAATACTGAGTTTTATGATGCTTTGAAACCCAAATTTCAAAGTAAAAAGAACATACAAAATAAATTACATGCACCTAGGCATGAATGGTTTTATCAAAATACCAAAAAATTCAAGAATTATAGATCTAACACAAAAGAGGTCCATAAATTTCAAGATTTGAAAGGAACTAACATCCAATGACCCAAAAGAAAATGGATACCTAAATTAGATTTACTAAACTATTTTGCAGGCTTAGAAAGACAAGTGAATCCTAGACAGTGGGTGTTCTAAGCACATGACAAGACACTTCGACTTATTTATAGAGTGGACAAGAATTCAAGATATAAGACATGTCAAGTTGGGCGACAACAAACGTTGTCGCATTATTGGTGAAGATATAATAGGTAATTCAACTAAGCAGGTATGTAAAGTGCTTTTAGTAGAAAATTTAAAATATAACCAACTTAACATTAGTTAAATTTGTGACAATGGTTGTAATGTATTGTTAACAAAAATTGGATTTAAAATATTAAAAGAATGATCTAATACTATTTTAATTGAAGGTTTTAGATATGAAAGTATCTATACTCTTCACTTTTCACAAGAGAAATCTGTGAAATTCTGCTTGCCACTCATGTCGAAGTGGATTTATAGCACCGTAAGCTAGGTCACATAAATCACAAACACCTAAACAAACTAGCCAAAATGAGTTAGTAAGGGACCTACCCAAACTAACTTATAAAAAGGATGCATTGTGCAGATCTTCCAAAGTTGGAAAAATGCACAACGCCTCTTTTAAATCAAAAGCTTTAGTTTCAACCACACATTCTCTAGAATGTTACACCTTGATCTATTTGGGCCAACACGATTTTAGAGCCTAAATGGATCAAAATTTTGCCTAGTTATTGTTAATGACTTCTCAAGGTTCACTTGGGTCATCTTCTTGAAACATAAGAATGACTTATTTGACTCCTTCCTTAGTCTTTCTTGAAGACTTCAAAAAGAAAAATCATCTTCCATTCTTAGACTTAGGACCGATCATGGGGGTGAATTTGAAAATGAAAAGTTTTCAAGTTTTTGTGTCAACTCTGGCATATCCCATGAATTTTCATTCCCTCAGGCACTATCTCAAAATGGTATTGTATAGTGCAAGAATCGCACTCTACAAAAATGCGCCTGAACTTTGCTATTGGAGTCTAGGCTTCAAAAGTATTTTTGGGCTGAAGTCGTTAACATGGCCTGCTATGTTCTTAATCGAACTCTTTTAAGGCATATTATCAAGGAAACTCCATATGAGCTATATTATGAGAGGTCTCCTAGGATTTTATATTTTAGGGTGTTTGGAAGTTGGTGTTATTTGTTAAACACCTTCGATTGACTTGATAAGTTTGATGCTAAAGGTGATGAAGGCATCTTTATTGGCTATTTAACCAGAAGCAAAGTTTATCGAGTTTTTACCAAAAGGACTTTTGTAGTAGAAGAATCCCTGCATGTTTCATTTGATGAAACTTTCAACCAGAAGCAAAGCTTATTGAGTTTTTAACAAAATGACTTTTGTAGTAAAGAATCCCTGCATGTTCCATTTGATGAAATAAAATTAGAACCTGAACCAAATCAACTAGTGTCTAATGATGAGGATACCCCCTTCATTGATGTATCAAAAATGGAAGATAGACGAAATGTACATGATCTTCCAAAAGAATGGGTAGACCACAAGGATCACCCTCAAGATCAAATTATTGGTGATATTGAACAAGGTGTAAAAATCTAGTATCAATTAAGGGTTGACTTTGTCCTTAATGCATTTGTTTCTCAACTTGAACCCAAAAAAGTTGATGAGGCATTAAAGGATGAGTCTTGGATTGTAGCCATGCAAGAGGAGCTACTCCAATTTACAAGGAACAATGTATGGGACTTGGTACCCACTCCTAAGGGTAATTCCATTGTTGGAACCAAGTGGGTATTCCGAAATAAATTGGACAAATCTGGTGTAATAATTAGGAATAAGGCCAGACTTGAAGCTCAAGGCTATAACCAACAGGAGGGAATTGACTTTGATGAAATGTTTGCTCCTGTTGCTCACTTGGAGTCCATTCGAATGTTACTTGCCTTTGCAAGTGCAAAGGGCTTTAAGTTATTTCAAATGGATGTCGAGAATGCTTTCCATAATGGCTATATTAAGGAAAAAGTTTATGTTCATCAGCCTCTCGATTCGAGGACCAAGCACACCCAGAGCATGTATTCAAGCTCAATAGGGCATTATATGGACTTAAACAAGCTCTTAAGGCTTGGTATGCTCGACTTAGGTCCTTCCTTCCAACATGGATATCAAATTGGAGTTGTTGATTCAACTCTTTTTATAAAGGAAAAGGAAATGACATCCTGTTGGTTCAAATATACATCGATGATATCATATTTGATCAACCAAGAAGTCCCTGTGTCAGAATTTTTGTGAGACTATGAAGACTGAGTTCGAAATGAGTATGATGAGTGAACTCAAGTTCTTTTTAGGCCTCCAGATCCAACAATTGGTCATAGGTATCTACATTAGTCAAACAAAGTATGTTCTTAAAATTCTCAAGAAGTTTGACTTTGAAAATGTAAAAAGAAAAGAGACTCCAATTGCTCCATCTACTTCTCTTAGTGAAGACTTATCCAACAAGAAGATAGATGAAAAGAAATGCTGGGGTATGATAGGTTCACTACTATACCTTACAGTTTCTAGACCTGATATTCTTTTTGCTACTTATTTATGTGTGAGATTCCAGTTCGAACCCAAGGAATCTCATTTGAACACAATAAAAAGAATATTTAGATACCCAAATAGTACAAGAGATCTTAGTCTCTTTTATCCTAAAGCACAAACCTTAGACTTATTGTCCTATACTAATGCAGATTATATAGGGAGTCAAACAAACATAAAGAACACGAGAAACCAGATCTTTTCATTTCATCCTGCTCCTGCACAAAAAGAAAAACACTACCTTATTCTGTAGGGTACCTCTCCTTTTCAAATCTTTGTTTTCATTTCATCCTTCTGCTCTTGCATATCTTTTTTTTGTCAGGTACCAACAAGTACAGCTACCCATCATCAATGCTAATACTCGCTGGTTATAGTAGTGCCTGCTATGGGTAGCAGGTACTGATACTGATATTCTATACCGATATTCGCTTGTTTTCTGGTTGGAACTGGAACAAACTAGTACCGGTACACATGATCAGTACTGGTACACACGACCAGTACCTATACATGCAGGCTTATGTGTGTTGTGTAACCACACGTGCATGAAAATCTTCTTAACTCTTGGTTCCTAATATGATTTTCATGTCCACAAATGGCACCTAAATCTAAGAGTAAAGGAAAAGCACCTAAAGATGCTTTCCACAAATTTTGCATCAATGAGGATGCGAGATCAAAATTTGATTGGTACAAGGGCCTTAAGCTTCATCATTGTAGGCCTGTTGAGTGGACATATTTTTCCCTACATCTTCATGGTTTTACAACCCGTCTATCTAAACATCTCATGCATTTCTTCGATGAGTCTTTTTTGCTGATGTTCTTGGAGTCTATCCTGATATAAATTGCCTATTTTTTACTAACCTCCAAGAACAAGAGAATAGATGCCATCTAGTCTTAACATCTACTATATTTGGTCAAAGGGTAACTGTAACCCCCAAATTTCTTTCTACAATTACCCAATGTCTAAATGAAGCTCGTGCACTTAATACTCTCAAAGAATAATTTACTACCACTCAAATGCAAGAAACTCTTTTGATACCTAATTGCTAGGGAAAGTCATTGGTTGCACCTAACATGACTTTATTTTCTTGAGTCTTATTTAGAACTTTAGCATGGAATTTAAGGGCCAAATATTAGGGATTTCACAAAATTCCCATAGATATTTTACCTTAATATATGCTATTACTACCAGTTTCCCTGTCAACTGGAATGCAATCGTCATTCATTTTCTTAGACCTCATTACTATGCTTCTGCCCTTCCTCTTGATATACTTGTTTCTTGTATTCTTATCAAGAGTAGGGTTGATCTCTCCAACTTTACCCCGCTTAGAAAGGTAGTCTTCTTCAAGTGGTCTTCTCTCAAGAAAATGGGGGTAAAGCCTATTTGAGAAGAATCATCAAGTGATGATGAAGAAGATGAGCAAGTTGATTCTATTGCTCAATCTTCTTCTCATCAAGTTCCAATCTCAACTTTTGTTTCGTTCCCATGACTTATCCATATCACTAAGCTGAAATGACTTAGGTAAATTTGTCGCATTTACTTGGAACCGACCCTACCATGATTAACACATTCAATTACATTGGTCAAAATCTCACAAATCTTAACTTCGGCATCCATCACATGGAACACAAGTTTCATGAGCTTTCTCTTTCTCTTGAGTCCACCCATTTTGCTTCTTCCACTTAACTTAAGCAATGGAAGCATACTTAACCAAAGGCCCCTATGAATATAGTGAAAGAAGACAAAAGTATTTTCAAGACCCATCTCAAATCTCTTCACAAATGGAGGAAGAAGAACCTATTCTTAGTGATGACGATGAGGAAGAAAACATTCATGAAGATGAAGATATTCCATATGTTGAAGATGAAGATGACGAAGTTGGCGATGATGAAGATGGAGGAGGTGATGAAGATGAAGATGATGAAGACGACGATAGTGGCAATGATGACAATGGCAGTGACAACGTCGTGCTTTCAACTCATCTTCAGAAATACATTAGAAAAATGGGTCGTAATTAGTTTAGTTTCAAGATTTTTGTTATGTAGTTTGATGTATGAAACTTTCTTCACATTTGATGTATGAGACTATTTGCTTTTTCCTCGGTTGCTTGTCATGATGTAATGAACTTTAGATCTGGTTTACTTATTAATTTCTTCATATATTTTATCAATGCATTATCATCCTCTATACATCTTCTATTACTTTTTTGTTGGCTTGACAAAAAGGGGGAGAAAAGGTGAATATGCATATTTAAAAAGAGGAAGCTTAGTTTGAGGAGGAGGTTTCACTCCTATTGGAGTTTTTTTGTATTCCTTCTCTTATGAAGTTTCTATCTTTAAAAATGTATATTTCTTTTGTTTTGTTGGAACCTAGTTCCACCTCTCTTTTTTATGTTTTGGTGTTAACAAAACTATTTTAAATCTAATGAATTTTTGAAGTAATATTTACAAGGATAATCACAGGTTTATAGGAAGTTTGAATGATGACAAGGAAGAAGATTATAGTGGATAAGGATGTTTTTTTTGTTTATTGATTGTAACTTAGAGGTTTATATGTCACCTAAATAAGAAAATTTGATATAGGAAGTAAAATCAAATTAGAGATAATTAGGTATTTAACTCACATATAATCGCTCGTTTTAAAAAATTAGAAACATTTCTTTGTCATATTAAAAGATTAATTGAGTTTAAAAAGTAATAAAATTGATCTAAGTTGTTAATTCAAGGTACTTGTAGCAAGTACCAGTACTATTCATCAGTATCGGTACTTGCAGGGCACAGGTTTGAGCCTTTGCCTCAAACTGTGAATAAGTACCGATACTCATCATGAGTATCAATATCAGGTGCTCACAGTTTATGGAGTTTGTTCATGCCTGGACCTTACAAGTATCGATACACATGATGAGTACCAATACATGTAGGTCACAGTGCCTGATTTGTCTCAAACCTGTGAGTCACAAGTACTGGTACTCATGATGAGTACTAGTACTTGGTGACTTAGTTGGTACTCAACTGGAAGCACTGAGTACCGGTACCTATGATTAGTACTGATCTCAGGCTCTTTTGTGCTGACCGCTGAAGAACTGTGAGCAACTAGTACCAATAATACAACTTTAGTACCAATACCAACTATCCATTATGCCAGATCTGAATGACTATTTTATGGTTAATCTTAATTATAACACCCTTAATACACCCCCAACGGCTAGGGAATGTAGCAGGGTTGTTTGGTGATTTATAAAAAGACCCTTGTGAGCCATGTTTACAATACACAAGAATCAAATACAACTCTTGCTTTTAGAATTCATATTTTCTCTATTTTTGCTGCAAGGTGTTAATGCTTGTTGCCTTAAGCTTTCAAAAATTTCTCCGATATTGCAACAAGTTCTTTGGCGCATTTTTAGCTCTCCACAATCCCTTTTTGCACACTGATTTTCATGATAGTTCTTATTTTAAATATTGTTAATTTTATTCTTGTTGGATGAAAGAGCGATCTCTGTTTTCGTTTAAAACTTTATCATAAAATGATGTATCGTTGTATTTAATCCCGTGGTAGAAAATCGCTTTTCAAAAACATTTTAATTGTCAGAATCTAACCACGAATAGTTAGGTCGTCTCCACAGGGAGGAATTAGCCTATTTAATTTAATAAATAGTGTCATGTTTATTCAGGCAACTCAATAGATATGCATGCTACTTCGTGCTTTTCTTTTTCTCACATAAATTTGCAATATAGATAATTAATCAAGAAGATGAGGGTGCATATGCAAAATTACCATAATATAATATTATAAATAATGACCTTAGTAATAATAAACAATGTTAATGTTAATCTCCTAACTAATAATACTATAATTAATATCTTAGATTGTATGTCATTCAAAAGGAGAAATCAATTATATGTAATTTTGAATTAAGCAAGGGGTGTCCACGTAAATTGTGCAGCAATATATTAATTTAGAAAATAACTGAATAGTAACTTGACAATGGCATTTTTTGTAAATTTTAATGGTGGAGAAAACAGAGCATTTGCTCTCTCTCCTCCTCGCGAAAGAGAGAGCACCGGCGGGGCAGTTGCAAGGCTCAAGAGGACGGCGAGGACGGGGGCTCTCCGATGGTGGCAGCAGCGTCGACGGCGACTGCTGGAGGCGGCCCATCAGCGGAGGAGATGAGGACCGGCGAAGGTTGCTACAGTGGCCGCAGCTATGGTGCGGGTCTGCTCATGCGGGAGCGGCGGTCTGCAGTTAGCGCCTGTGAGTGCAGTGTGCGGGCGAGCGGTGCTGCGCCTGCTGATGGCCGTGCGGGCACTGTGGCCTGCAGATGGGCGAAGTGGCCGCTGCGGGTGTGGTAACGCCTATGGGTGCGGTGCGCGGGCGAGCGGTGCCGTGCCTGCTGATGGGCGTGCAGGCGCTTGCAGATGGGCAGCTGAGGTGGCTGTGCGGGCGCTGTAGGGTGAAGGCGGGTAGAGAGCGCCTGTTGTTGAGGGTGCGCTGAACTGCAGGAAGGAGGAGGCGCTGGTTCTGGAGAGGGCGGAGCGGGCAAAAGCGCTGCAGGGCATGAGCGCCTGCAGCGTTGGAGGAGAGCGCTGATGGTGCTTGGCTTGCAGGTGCATGAGCAGGTAGGTGCAGGCACAGTGCACACGAGTTACACGGTGTCCACCCTCTTCCACAGTGAAGCAGTTGCCCGCAAGGGGGGAAAGATGATCCCCGTTCTTCTCTCCACCTCTTCTCTTTAACTCCTCTCTCTCCCCGCGTGCGCCAATCCCGGGATTTCCAAATCCCCTTTCTGTTTTCAACCGACGGGCGTTGGAGAAGAGTTACACTAGCAGTAGGAAAGGGAAAAGGCCCGCCGGTTGTTGGGGAAAATTGCTCCCCAACCCTTATTCTTCCTGAATATTATTCCTGCAAATAAAAAGAACATAATCATTACACATTAAGTCATAGAATGTTATAGAATTAAATCATGATGCATACAATTATTCTATAACTTAGTGTAGTTATTAACAAACCTAAATTGTTAAAAGAGAATTACTTAAGCTTACTGTTAGTCCATTAAAATGGACTCATCAAATACCCCCATGCCTAAGATTTGCTAGCCCCTAGAAAAAATAAAAATAATAGAAGTAACTAGAAGATTTCTTCTTTTCTTACTTCAAAACTTTAGAAAGCCAGACAAAGGTGAAGTGTTGATAGCCTAGGTAACAGATCCAAGTGAAAGAGCCAATTTGCATTAGGAGTTTGTACATCACCCTTGGCAAAAATTTCTGTTGAGATAGGCAACTACTTCCCTCGGGGATAAAGCAGACGATAATCTGTAATTTGACCCCAGTGTTTGGCTTAGGTAGGAGATAACAAGTTGAATGGATTTGTATTTGGTGGTACGCACTCTACTAGCGCTACATATAGTCTAGTACTGCAGACTCTAGCTCTCTAGACTATTAGACAAGTCAACTCTAAGAGAGGCTACACAACTGTGCTCTCCTGATGTTCCTGGGCACTCTCTTTTCTTTCTCTTTCTGAGATCATAAATCTTGCCAGATTTAGAAACTATACTCACTATTTGGTGGCCTCACATGGCATCCACACTTCAATTAAAGTCCTAATAACTCTACAACTAAGTTAGAGTCCTCAACCAATATTCAGGCGATCAGAAATACTAGAAGGTAGGTATGGGTCATATTTAGTGAAACACGATAGGTGTTTTGTTGCCTCAGAAATAGTGTTTCATCATAAACTTGGACTTTTTTTTTAATTTTTTTTTAATATAGCTATTTTTTTCTTTTTCTTCTTTCTGTTTCTTCTTTTTCTTCTTTTCTCTCTTCCCTTTTTTTTTATTTCTTCTTATTTTTGTTTCTTTTTCAATCAGCACAACACGATACAGACTTTTATTAACGAGGCATTATTAGGGATGATGACAGCCAAGAGGAAGTTGTGTGGCTTATTTGGTGGAAGTGCCTATTTTTGGCACCAGGAAAGAATGGATAGGACAGGCGTATTTCTGACCTTTGACACTATTACCCTCCTTCAGCTGAGGACTCTACGAAGGACAGTCGTAGCCATCGACCATAGTTATAGCTTTATTAAGACTCAATCTCTGTGTATCTACCTTATTTGGTGACTCTCAAGAATTCACACAAAATATGCACTCAGGGACAGAGAGTGAAAACTACTCCTAACTCTGAAGTATCATCATCTAATTATCCAGAACTTAAGAGTCCTTGCACTAGACTTAGCGCACTAGTAATCTCTCTACTTCTTCTCACAAATATGAGGTGGATTTACTAGAAGATAGTATGCCTCACTATCTATGAACTGTCCAAGGGTTTAGTAGACTACAAATGCTCATTGGTTTTCCTCAAGGATCCATTACCTTATGTGCACGTGAAATAAATGTACTAGATTCTAAACTTAAGAAATAATTCAAGAAGAAAAACCTCCAATGACAAAGGTATTCTGCTAGGGACTAACCCAATCAGCTCAAGAAAAGAGAATTTTTTTTTTTTATATGCTAACCTAAATGCATGAATGCACCTAAAATGAAAATGCACTCCCACATGCCTAAATCCTACAATGTCCCCATTGTAAAATTAAAACAGGAGGAGAAAGGAAAGAAATCACCTGATGACCACTGGGTTGCCTCCCAACAAGCGCTGCATTTGCTGTCAGCAGCCAGACTAAAAAGGAACCTATAAGTCTGGTTCCAAACAAACAAAGCTAGGCCCTAAAAATATTCGTAACAGTGCAGGCCTAGAAAACAGGTAATCACGGATGTTGGTGAGCTAATGATGCAATGTAATTCCAAATGCTCGCCAGAAGAAATGAAAACAGAAAGTCTCGTTGGCTACCTGGGGAGGTCTAGGAATAAGAAAGGGAATATGAAAAGAGGCCTCCCGAAATGGAATAAGTGGAGGATAAGAAGGATCCTCCAAAGCAGGATGGGTTTTAAAAGATATAATCATTATTAGTTCAAACCCTTGAATGGCGAGAGTAAAAGTACAAGCATCAATCCATACTCGCCATTCTACTGTAGGATGTACTGGCCTGATATAGTCTCCAAAAAGAATGTACATGAGCAAAGATCTGAGCCACGGATCGGTTAAGGAGTGTAAGGGTTGTTTGTAATGTTGGAAGGTAATGGTTAAGTCCAATGAGTTCTTAGTTGGGTCCAATTCCAATGATTCAGATTGTGTACATTCCTTAGTTGTAGACAACTTCAAGTTATCCTGCCTAGCATTAATGATCGGAGTCATATTTGAATCAAGGGTAGACTCCAAATTACAACCTTTTGATGGTAGGGTCAAAATGTAAGAATCATTATCATTCAGCTCATCCCCAGATTCGTTTGGTTCACTCAAATATTTGTCGGGGTGTATATGTGATTCATTAGGAGTTGGATCAGTATCTTCAATTATTTCTAACGGAGGATCAATCTTAATATTTTGGAGGAAGCCTATATCATTGAATTCGTTATTGTTCTCGGGGTATAAATCCTCAAATGACGTGTTTTGTCCCCGAGAGTCTCCCATAGACTTCTCATTTTGTTTGTCCTCCTCTAATATCAACTCCTGTTTTGATGGAGGATGACTCTCAAAAGAAAGGAGGAATCTGGATTTAATCATATTATTTCTATCCTCTGGAGCTAAATCCTCAAATGATAAATAATTTTCCTGTGATTCACTCCAGATTTTCAATCCAGGTTCCTCTGTTGGGGCATCCTCATCCTCTGAATTAGGCTCTTCATATCCCTGAGACCAAAATTGATCATCCTCCATTCCCTTAGGGTCACCTTCATTAGGTACATTTGAATCCTCAAGATATTGAATGATAGGTGTTGATTCCCTAAGTGGAGGGTCAGGAGTAGGCTCACTAAGAGTAGAATGGGAATCCACCAAATAATCAAGAGGGGAGGTGATAGGAACAATAATCTTCCCTTGCTTTTGACTCCAATATAGTTCACGTGGATAATCGCTATGATTGTTGTCCTCTAGTGGCCGTGTCCCATTGGGAGAGTCTAAGTGATCGCTACATGAAATTGGATCCCTATTGTCATTAAGTACCTCAGAATTATTTTCATGATCATGATCGGATGGGTAGGGATCAGGATTATTGGGAACCGTGTAGCTAAGTTGTCTTATTTTTTCATTTAATTGTTGACTATTCCTCAACATCTCTCCCATTGATTCCATTATTTCCTTTTGTTGTTTTTGCATTTCTATCGTAAAAGAGGAGAGGCTACTATTATCAGGTTGGGGAGGATAATCAATTTCAGGCTCTGGTTGCCTAGGGGTATCGGTCCAACCTCGATACAGAAAATCATGAAGGGTGGAAGGGTTAGGTGTTTGCATGGAAATAGGGATTTCAAGATTAGAAAATCCCGCTCGTAGGCTCTGCTCAAAAGTGGGAGTTATCAAGCCAGTACTCCCAGGGTAAGAATGAGAATGATCCCATGAATTATCAATGTACCCATCAAAGGATGGATACGCTCGGAGCATGGGATCCTGATTAAAAGACGGGAAGTGTTGACTCTGATAATCTGAATGATAGGAGTAAGAAAAATCCATTTCTTTAAGCAAAACAATTTTAACTCTCTTAGGCTTTAGCAAAATTCAGAATATAAGCAAAAAAACTTCCTAGAGAGTTCTATTGTCAAAGCAAACGCAAATTCAACGGGATCTGTTTTTAGTAGATTGTAGGTCTTAGAGTTATATGTTTAGATGGTGGCCAAACAAGTTTTGCAAAAATTACGCTTCCTAGGCCAACCTTCGTTGGTGCCTATAAACTACTCGCAAGGGATGGAAGTCTCGAATCGAGCCCACACACGAGGAACCGAAGTAACTTGGGGATAGGCTTGTTGATTTCCGACTAACTTCCCTTGTGGTGCAAAAGAGGAGAGGTAGAATTTTATCTAGTGACCTTATGTGTGAGGTGCACAGTGTCTCAAGTGTGCAAGCATACGATCGTGTTTTGATTTTTTGAAATTCCGCAAACAGGATCCTTTTGCACATAATTTTCAATCACAGATTTTAAAGTCCAACCTCTTAATAGTCCCAATTTTTTTTTAAAAGTGACCACTGAATTAATTTGATTCACGTACTTTTGTGGTCTTAGATTTAGGTTCAATGCATATGCATGACAAGTAATTAATGCTCAAGAGAAGACGTACCTTACTCCATCTTTCTTCGTGCAGTGATGAATGCAATGCAATAAAAAAAAAAAACTAGATGCTGCTCATTCAGTCCTAGATGATCGTCCTATAGATATGCAGCTTCTAGTAGGCAATTCGATTTTTTTTTTAAATAATAATAAAAAACAGACCTAATCTAACTAACTAGCTGAAATGCAGTTTAAAATAGTTCAAATAATCCTATAATCTAAATAATTGGGAACACGTTCCCAAAAATACCCAACAAGGGCCCAAAAGACAATAATTTAAATTCTAATGTCTATCTAACTAAATCTAACTAAGACCTACTGCCTAAATCATAAGTAGGCTTCTTCGTAAGCCTAAATGCGTGAGATCAAGGCCCACATGTTCCTGTTGTCATCCTCCAGGTGGCGTCAAGGTCCACCAGAAAGATCGTCTCCGCCGTGCGTGTCCGTCGCATTCGTCGCGTGTTTTTGCACAGAGGCAAATCCACAGTTAGTAGTTCAGAAAAGCTTATGAAATAGCATAAAAATAACATAAAATTCCTGAAAAATTAATAGGAATTTTTCCTCCCTGGCAATGGCGTCATTTTGAAAGAGCAATCTCCATTTTCGTTTAAAACTTTATCATAAAATGATGTATCGTTGTATTTAATCGTGTGGTAGAAAATCACTTTTCAAAAACATTTTAATTGTCAGAATCTAACCACGAATAGTTAGGTCATCTCCACAGGGAGGAATTAGCCTATTTAATTTAATAAATAGTGTCACATTTATTCAGGAAACTCAATAGATATGCATGCTACTTCGTGCTTTTCTTTTTCTCACATAAATTTGCAATATAGATAATTAATCAAGAAGATGAGGGTGCATATGCAAAATTACCATAATATAATATTATAAATAATGACCTTGGTAATAACAAACAATGTTAATGTTAATCTCCTAACTAATAACACTATAATTAATATCTCAGATTGTATGTCATTCAGAAGGAGAAATCAATTATATGTAATTTTGAATTAAGCAAGGGGTGTCCACGTAAATTGTGCAGAAATATATTAATTCAGAAAATAACTGAATAGTAACTTGACAATGGCATTTTCTGTAAATTTTAATGGTGGAGAAAACAGAGCATTTGCTCTCTCTCCTCCTCGCGAAAGAGAGAGAGCACCGACGGGGCAATTGTGAGGCTCAAGAGGACGGCGAGGATGGGGGCTCTCCGATGGTGGCAGCGGCGTCAACGGTGATGGCCGGAGGCGGCCGGCCGGCGGAGGAGATGAGGACTGGCGAAGGTTGCTGCAGTGGCCACGACTGTGGCGCGGGTCTGCTCGTGCGAGCACGGCGGTCTGCAGTTAGCGCCTGTGGGTGCGGTGCGCGGGCGAGCGGTGCCGCGCCTGCTGATCGCCATGCGGGCACTGTGGCCTGTAGATGGGCGAAGTGGCCGCTGCGGGTACGGTAGCGCCTGTGGGTGCGGTGCGTAGGCGAGCGGTGCCGCGCCTGCTGATGGCCGTGCAGGCGCTTGCAGATGGGTAGCTGAGGCGGCTGTGCGGGCACTGTGGGGTGAAGGCGAGTAGAGAGCGCCTGCTATTGAGGGTGCGCTGAACTACAGGAAGGAGGAGGCGCTGGTTCTGGAGAGGGCGGAGCGGGCAGAGGCATTGCAGGTCATGAGCGCCTGCAGCATTGGAGGAGAGCGCTAATGGTGCTTGGCTTGCAGATGCGTGAGCGGGTAGGTGCAGGCACAGTGCACACGAGTTACACGGTGTCCACCCTCTTCCACAGTGAAGCAGTTCCCCGCAAGGGGGGAAAGATGATCCTCGTTCTTCTCTCCACCTCTTCTCTTTAACTCCTCTCTCTCCCCGTGTGCGCCAATCTCGGGATTTCCAAATCCCCTTTCTGTTTTCAACCGGCGGGTGTTGGAGAAGAGTTACACTGGCCGTAGGAAAGGGAAAAGGCCCGCCGGTTGTTGGGGAAAATTGCTCCCCAACCCTTATTCTTCCTGAATATTATTCCTGCAAATAAAAAGAACATAATCATTACACATTAAGTCATAGAATGTTATAGAATTAAATCATGATGCATACAATTATTCTATAACTTAGTGTAGTTATTAACAAACCTAAATTGTTAAAAGAGAATTACTTAGGCTTACTATTAGTCCATTAAAATGGACTCATCATTGGAGACATAGGATTTTAGGTGTAAACTTTTAAATTTCTTGCTTACGCCTGTAAGTTCTTTGCTCTCATTTTATCTTGTAATTGGGTTGAGGTAACCCATTAATTACCTCATATTTTAGTAAATTGATTCCCTCTGGATTGAGGGAATTAGGTTAAAAGTTTTAAGTCGGGAGACTTAAGCAATGGAGTACCCAAGTGAAGGAAACCACTATATATTTAGTGTTCATTTTTGTGGCTTGTTTTATTTGCATATTATTTTTTTACGACACTATTTATCCCCCCTTCTAGTGTGCTTGTATTCTTAAGATCATTACTATTAAGTGCCCTAGGAAGAGTCAAATCAGAAGTCAAAGGGAGTTGAGGTTCTAAAGTGAGTGAATCAGTCAAAATATCCTCAACCATCTTATCCAAAGAATCCAAGAAATAGATTTCCTCAATAAAGCTACAAGATGGTCCCTTTTGAGCTTGAAAAATATCTATTTTCATCTTCTAATCTCCAAATTTCAGCTCTAATAGACCCTCCTCACAATCTATGGTCACCTTAGTTGTCGCCAAGAAAGGTCTTCCTAGTATGATGTGTGTGTTGTATATATCCTCATGTACTTTCATGTCAAGGACAATGAGATCCACAGGGAAGTAAAAGTCCTTACCTGCATTATAACATCTTCCAACACTCTCTAAGGCATCTTAACTAGTCGATCAGCTAATTGTAGAGACACCTCGGTTGGCTTCAGATTGCCAACCTCAAAATGAGTCAAGAGGGAGGTTGGGATAAGATTGATGGAAGCACCTAAGTCCAATAAGGCTAAATTTAATGTGGTGGTTCCTATCATACAGGAAAGCAGAGGAGTGCCTGGATCGTTCTTCTTAACATAGAGGTTAGAAATGATGGAACTCACTTGTTCCAAAAGGATAATAGCACCACTTTTTTGGACTCTCACATTACACTTAGGTGTACATAGGTCTTTCAGAAA
Organism: Thalassia testudinum; assembly: GCA_037157565.1. NCBI lineage: Eukaryota > Viridiplantae > Streptophyta > Magnoliopsida > Alismatales > Hydrocharitaceae > Thalassia > Thalassia testudinum. Next base: position 58,020,075 of record JAZHRO010000078.1, read on the forward strand.
CTTAATGTAAGGCAGAATGTGGCAAATCGCATCCAACAAGGGGATGTTTATGTGGACTTGCTCAAAGAGCTTAAGCAAATCCTCTTTAGGAACCACACTATATTATTTCTTCTTTCCTTTACTCTTCTTCTTTAAAGCCTCTGGGAAAGGAATAGAAGTGCTAGTAGGAGGATCAACTCTAGGTCCAGTAGAGTCAGGATCATTTTGTAAATCAGATGGAGTAGAAGGTCCAGGTTAAGATGTGAAAGTAGGAAATGGTGGATCAACAGTACTTCTACCACTCTTCGTAGTAATGGCATTTAGATCAGTTGAGACGTAGAATGAAAATCAGGATCAGGAAAGAGAGGTGGTTGTGGTTCAAAATAGGAAGTATTAGGATCAGGGTAGAATTCAGGTTTGTGCAAAGTTTATGAAATGATATGTGCTTGACCTTGCATAGGTGGTCTAGGATGTGCATACCTCTGGGCAGGTATGTTCTTAGGGTTAAGTTGTGTTTGTGATGGGAGTGAATGTGTTTGACAGGAATCCGTCAAATGTGCTAGTTGGACTCTTATCTCAACTATTGCTGCGTCTCATCTTCGTTGCATAGCAATATTTTGTTGCTGAATATTAATAGGTGCTTTCATTATTGTGCCCAACTACTCATCTCGAGTAGGCCCAAATTAAGAGTACTGGGTGGGCCTTGGTTGGGGCTGCTTGAAGGCACGCGAAGGATATCCGTGTTGTTGTGGTTGTGGTGGAGGTGGTGCTTTGGTCAAGTTTTGATGTGGTGGTGCAGAAGGTTGTTGGAAATTTGGTCTCTATGAATTTCCCGACCATGAGAAATTTGGATGATTACGCCATCCAGGGTTGTAGGCCTGTGAATATGGGTTGTTTTAAATGGCGTGGAGCTCCTCTGAAGCTCTAGAAGAAGTAGGGAAGTCAGAATATAAAGGAACAAAGGTTCCTTCGACCAGTGGTGAAGGATAGTGCAATGAATATTCAGAATGTGGTGGTGTCACAGAAAGGTTGTTTACAGTTTCCTTCCCTGTAGGAAATTGAAAAAAAGTGTGATGTGCAGGTGACTGAGAAGAAGATGATTTAGGGAAAATATTTCACACTTCATTTACTTTCTTCTCTAATAAGCCCACTTTATCAACCTAAGTGGACACTATCTCCATATCGCGTGTGCTGGATTGGATTTCATGTACCCCAGTATGCGAATGGGAATGCGAGGATCTTCTATTAAAAGTGCTCATCGAAGCGTTATTAATCGAGTTTTCAACCATACTTCAAAGATCTCAAAGGCAGAATCCTCATCCCGACACAAGTTGCCTCCACAAGCGATATCTACAAAGTTCCTAGTGTCATCATGGAGCCCATGGTAGAAGATCTAGACCTGTTACTAGTGTGAGACACCATGTTGGGGGCATTTCCTAAAAAGTTCATGGAATCTCTCCCATGCCTCGTGCATTTGTTCTCCAGAATTCTATGTGAATGTGGTGATAGCACACCCTAAGGCATTTGTGTGGCCTACAGGGAAGTACTTCTTTAGGAACTCTTGTTCTAAAGAAGGCCAATTGTCTATAGGTGTAGTCTGGGATAAAGTGTGATACCAAAAGGTGGCTTTAACCTTTAATAAAAAGGAGAACATTTTCATTAAGAGTGTGTGCTGATCATGGTCTTGTGGACCTAAGGTCTGAGCAAGATTTTTCAGCCCCTCTAAATGTTGAAAAGGGTCCTCTGAAGCAAGACCATGGAAGTAAGGGATAAGGGCAATAATATTCGAATTAAGTTCAGTAGTATGACCCCTGGCAGGAAATCAAACTACAGGCATAATAGGTGCACCTGCAGGATTATAGTAATCTCGTAGTTGAAGCCTACAAGCCTGGGGTCAAGGTTTCACTAATTAATGTACAATTTCAGTAAGCTGTTGCACCTGTTGTGTAAGGGTGTTCATTTGTACTTGTGTATTAAACAAGTGTTGCAGATTAGGTGTACTTCTCTCCGATTGTGGTGGACTCAGAAAGTTCGGGTAGGAAGGAGGTGGAAAAGGTGGTGGTGGTTGGGGAGCTGAGTGATGTGTATAGTGAGGAGGATGATCTTCAAAAGCTTCAAAGCGTGGTGAAGCAACGTCATCCTCAGGATGAATAGGGTGATGAATAGGTGTTTGAAGCTTAGGAGGTCTAGCATTGAATGTGGAAGGCATAGTAGAAGAAGTGAGTTGAGCATCAGCACCCAAGGGAGGTACTAAGAAAGGGTTTTGAGATCTCCTACCATCCATAAGTTTGATTTTTGAAAACTCTTTTCCAGCTCAATCACAAACTCAAACAAGGTAGTCTCAAAATCAATCAACAATCAAATCAATCCAAACCCAAAAATCCCAATTAACCTTAATCTTAGAATGTCAAGACCATAGAAATACAAGTGAAACAAATACATAGAGTTTTTCCTAAGGGTCTACTACGAGAAAATGGATTGTGCAAATAGATATATCAATACAATTGTGTGCGTCCTAAGATAAGACCTAACGAAGTGCAAACCTCTATAATTCACCCAGAATTTGGATAAGATTGGTATGCGAATCTAGACTCCTGTGGGTGCACAAAAAGATGAGATAAAATCTATGTGTTTGTGTACCTTATGTGATCGTGTAGTGTGTACACGATAATCAATCAACAAAATCTCGGTGAAAACACACACAAGGTATCAAGCAAATTATTATGTCACTCTTTTGAATTAAGTTCTTAAGAATGTATTGTAGGCAGATAGGTCTCACTTGTGAGTCTTTTCCAAACATAGGATGGTCTTGTTTACTTTAAATCCAATGCAAGATGGCAGGAGCTAAGAAGGCATAGAAAGTCATACTTGGCTCTAGCACTCAACAATTTATGCAAATTTGACAGGTAAAGTAAATCTAGCAAGAAGTGATGCAAACCTAAGATGGAATGCCTAAGGATATGCTGCTACTAGATAAGTAGAGATGAAAATTATTTTAGTATTTTCAATTTTGCATATTTTTTTGGATTTTTATAATGAAATAAACAAAATCAAAGCAAATTGAAGAGATAAAACCAAAACAAAAAGGAAAGAGAGTAGAGAGACAAATCACAAGCCCACAGAGATATGTGAGAATTGGCTCTCACTACTTATGCCTATACAAATAATCCTAAGTATATAGCCTAAGCCTAACCTAACATCTACACTACTCTAAGAAAGCGAGAAAAATAGCTCCATCGAGGGAAGACTCCGCCAGGAAGTTGAGCTAGGCGAAGCCACAGCAACTCTGGGAAGCAGATCTCTACCAGGAAGTAATCACTTCTCCTCCTACTCCTCCTTAAGTGCTGCAAAAACAAAGAATGATTAGTAAGACAATTATATACAAAATGAAATAAAGAATATAAAGAATCAAAGAATGTATATACACAAAGAATATGAATAAAAGAATGAATATATATAAAGATATCAAAAATATATACAAATAAAGAATAAAAGAAAAATTTTGGTGTATATAGAGTTACCTCCTCAGCAACAGTGCCAAAAAAATGATCAACATTCTGGATCACTTGTTAATTAGGTTTAATTATCATTGTAGTATAATGTCGCAATCTAGACGGATGCCATTTTATTTCTGTACATTTTTTACTAGCTTTATTCCAGCTCGTTCACTAGGAGGAGATTATTAATATACATCACTCTCTAATGTCCAAAATTATCTTTTATTCCAAAAATGTTATGTTTATTTACAAAAGAATGGGTTAGAATCAATATAATCAAAGTATGAACTAATCTAAGTTAATTATTTACAAAAGAATGGATGTTAGTACATTAGTGCCTCTAGAATATTTACATTATAAAAGGTATAAAAAAATATTCTAAACTAAACTATGTTACAAACTAACTATATACAAATGAATCACATGACAAGACAAAAATTAATATACAAATCTTGTCTTAAGAAAAATATGAACAAAGACAAGATAAAAACATATATGCATATACTAACACTTAATATATATATATATATATACATACACACACACACACAAAACATATACAATGCATATAATACATATACATATATACCTATATAAGATACTAACATACTAAACATACTATATAATGTACAATATACTATATATGCACATAATAACTAATATATATAATAATACTTACATGTGCATGCAGGCGTGCACACACACATACACATATATATACACAAGAGCCTTAAAAGTAGATATACAAAATAAGGTAAAAAAAATATTTTTATTTAATATTACACAGATAACTACCTATAGATGTGTGTGTATTTATTATTACTTAAGTTATTATATACATAACACATGCACACACAATATAACAATTATGCATGCACACACTAACATAGTATACATACACAACACTTAGTCATTTTTACTAAGAGCCCAACCACTAAACATTTAGCCTTTATTTAGGTTAAACACTCACTGATCTTAGCCTACACGAAAAAAATTTGGTAAGCTTTTCACACAGCTCAATGGCCATTGGCCGGAGCAGCTGCTACTAGACCCACCCAACGAATATCACCACCTAACACCCGAAGGCCACCCCACAGGGTCGCGCCCCTAGTGGGCTACCCCATAATGGGCCCTAACCTAATTTGGCTCTATTCTATAGATTGAACAGTAAATCGGACGAGCACGCACATGCCACGCACGCACTCGCCAAGAAGCCCACCTCCATTCAGGTGATAAGCCAACCAACACAATTCCTTAAATACTGCATCGGTAGCGCCAATGCTATCGATGGGCTCTAAAGTTAGTGCCTTATTAGCAGCACACAATTGCAGTGTGCTTATTTTGAAATTAGGGTCTTAATTACTAATAAATTAATAATCTATTTTAAAATTAAATTACATAATCATTTAATTAATATATAGAGCTATTAATTACATAAGTTAGATTAATTTAATTATAAATATATCAATTATTTACATAAGGTATTAAATTATGCCCATTTAGCTTATATTAACTATTGTATAGTATACACGTTATAAGTACCTATGTACAATACTTAATTAGACTATGCCTATGTTAATTTACCTAATAAATATTATAATTAAGATTTTTAAGTTATTTATTTATATTTATTATTAATTATACATGTTTATTTACTATGTACAAAATATACATGTAAGCTAGTCATAACTTATAGGCTTAATACTCTATATTATAATTAGGATTACAAATATATTGAAAATAAGTTTAAAATATAATTAAGAGATTACCATATAAATTAGCTTATTATTTCATTAAATTACTAACTTAAGTTAGCTTAATTTACTAATATACATTATTAACTTATGGTAATGTACATATACAATACTTAATTAAGTATATCTTGTTGGTGCTAGAGCACCACGATCATTTGTTTTGATGATAACAAAACACGTGTTATTTAACATTTGCAATTTGAGTCCTAGATTTCAGGTCAATTGCAAATGTAGACGTGTTTAGACGGAACTCGAGCTCGCATCCAGGATGGATTGGAGGAGCTTAATGAAGAACAGAGGAGGTTCGCGTGGAGCGACAGATTGAAGATAGAAGACAAGAAGAATAGGATAGATTCTTTTTAATCCTTTCTTGTATCTCTTGTCTTTATTTTCTTGCTCTTATTTTCTTTAGAATATTATGTTAAAGAGCCTCAAAGAACCCTAACAGTAGTCCTAGGAACACCGGCACAACCCTAGGATACTTAGGTTTTCTGTAGAATACTTAGAAAACCAATATAGGGTTCAAACAGCACTTCCAGACGTCTAATTCCAAAATCAGACGTCTGATAAAGCATTTTAAGACGTCTGACTGTTGTTTCAGACGTCTGATAGCTGTTAGGCTAGAGTTAGTATTCTGTCTGATGAAATCAGACGTCCAGACCTTAGTCCAGACGTCTTAGAAGACATCTGATGACTTTGCCAGACGTTCAATTAGTGGACCGTTGGCTGGCTTAGCAAACAGTCAAGAATATGACCGTTAGGGCCTTATCAGACGTCCTTAGGTCTTTCCAGACGTCTGATAAATGACCGTTTTGCCTCGGCTGACCCAAAATCTCTTCTCAGAGATTTTCTAGCCGTTGCAACGTTTGGAAATCAATTCCCACAGTAAAAGTAGGTTTCCAGACGTCCAGACTTAGTGCCAGACGTCCTGTATGTCGTCTGATGGACTTGAACAAAAACCCTGTTTAGATATGATTCAAGTCAGGGAGAGACCCGCCCAAAATCAGACGTCTTAAAGTGAAGTTCCAGACGTCTGATGCCAGAATTAGACGTCTGATAAGCCTGTCAGAACAATGATTGTTCCTGATTTCGGGCTGATTCTCTTGGGCTTTGCACCCAACGGCTATAGAACCTTTCCTAAGCCTTCCAAAGCTTTCCTAAGGCCTCTATAAATAGAGGGGAGCCTTTGACACACCAAGATACAACAAGAGAAACACAAGACACACTTAAGCAACATAGTTCCACTCTCTTGTGTCCTAGCTAACTCTTGCTCTCCAAGCTCAAGCTCCATTCTCTTGAGAGCATAAAGCCTTCGCGCACCCGCTCTCCCGCTGTTGTTCACGAGAGCGACATTGCGCCGTTGCGTGGCTCACGCACCCGCGTCATTGTCGACGCACTCCTTGCAAAGGGGAGTTTCCTAAATCCTATAGAAGCTTAGGTTTATTACTTTGTTGGCTCTATAGGTTTGTTGTTTTATTTTATCTTTATCTTTTGGTTGGGTATTCGCTTTGCGAATTCCCGTCTCCTTCATGGGACAAAATCCTTCTCGTGGAGAGAAGGGGTTGAGGAACGCTACCCTCGTACTTGTAGCGTAGTTGTACTGAGGTTGAATCACCCTCGTTTTAAAGTGATTCGGTTAGTGGATTTGATCAACTAGGTTGATCGGAAAATCCTAACTCGAGAGGGTTAGGTGGTGGTTTTCACCCGGTTTGGGTTTCCGCCTAAAAATTACTTGTGTACTTGTGCGATTGATTTTTTGAAATTGTTTATTTTATTTCCGCAATTATTACGTCACCCCCTCCTCGTAGGGCCAAACTTTCATATCTAACATAAATATGATATTTTACATAATAGATACTATAATCACTATCTTAGGTTACATATATAAATACATACAGTAATATTATATATTTATAAGTAGTATATACAATACATATTACTATACATTTATGAATAAATTACTAGATATTATAATTTAATAAATAAAATAATCTACATTTAGATTAGTTAGATGTATAATACTTTACTTATAAATAAATACTATAGCTATATACTTAGTTTATATACATATGTACAAATATCTTACTTTATTTTATAATATTACTATATATATACATATATACACTATTTACATAAAGGATTTTTATGAGTTTTGAAATTTTTCTAATTTTTTATTTTGTTTCTATGTTTTATAAGAATAAAGGAAGAGGAGAGGAAGCTAGGAGAGAAGAGAAGATAACTCCCTTTGTGCTTTTTATTTTTGAATTTTTATTTATAAACCTGAGAAGCCTAGAATTTCTGTAAGTATGTTCTCCTAATGAGAGAACTCAAAACCTAAAACTAATTACACACACCTCAAATACATCTTATTCTCACTCAAAGACACATTTTGTTTATTACTTTTATATTTTTCAAGGTATTTTCAAAGAGAATGCTGGAGATAGGCTATAAAATGATAAGAAATTAATATCAAGCCTGAAAAACCATCTAAAGAGGTTGGAAATACATGATTTAACATTGTAAACATCCAAAATTTATCTAACATCAAATTTTAACTCAAAAATGTGTTTTAGAATTGAATTCAAGATCAACATATATGTCTGACAAATATGAGTATTCAGAACTATTGACAAAGGACTACAAACTAATTTACAAGGCTTTACAATTTCAATTAAGACTAAAGAATGGTATATGAATGCTTCTAAATCTTGATCCAATATTAGGTTAACTTGAAAAACACATTTAAGATCCAAGTATTGTTAGATTTCGTCAATAACCTTTGAACAACAGCACCTATAATATTGCTTTAGGCTTTGATTCTGAAGTGCATCAGTGCAAATCAAATCCCTTCAGACATCAGAAAATTATTGCTATACATATTACATCCCAGAACTCAATGCAGGCCTCAAATCATCCAAAACTGATTAAATCCTTCAATTAAAGCCTCATCAAAAGTTATTCAGATTGAGTATTAACAATTGTTGGACTGACAAAGAAGTGATAAGTCCTTCTTAACCCTGATCCATGCAATTCAAACTTCCTTAAATCCATTTTTGACTCACCGTAGAAGCATAGAAAATCAAGTGAAAACTTTCTCAAAGCATTAGTGAATGAATAGAACTCTAAAACCTCTAGATAGACTTGGGAGCTGAGATATAGAACCCAATATTCTTAGATAAAGCTCAAATGACTTAAAGACCAATATCAGTTCTCGCAAACATCAATTGGAACATCAGGAACCTTATGAATATCAATTCAACATTCACTGAACTCTAAAACCCTCATTTGATTCTTCCTTCGCTATAGATAGCAAAGAAGGAAAAATCAAATCAAACCTTAAAATCGCTTGAAAACCAGTCCTAGACCTTCATTAGGATCATTCAAACCTAGTTCAAACCCTCATCGGTGGATTAAAACATTTTGATCCAAGGACACAATGTCACTCAAGTGAGCGTTTGATCTGAGCTTCCCAAGATGACTTGGTCATCTAGAACACCTGGACAGCATTGATTTGTATGCAAGAGTGCTAGGTGAAGCTCTAGGATAGGTTTGGTCATCAGAGAAGCCTCAAATCTGTGCATCAGATTTTCCCTGGCTCCTGCTACCTAGTGAAAGCAAAAATCAGTATTAAAGAGGAAAAGTGGGTGCGAGCTCAATAAGTGATGAAAACCAAATCAAAAGAGCTCCAACCAATTGAAATCAATCCAATTGAACAAATATAAATTCAATTCATGCGATTCAAACCAATGAAAGCCCAATTGAATCTCTAATCCTCTGATTAGATAGGAAAATTAAATCCAAATAAATCGAGTGAATTGTACTCAATTCAAACCAATGAGAGGGTCCTTGTGATCCTATGAGATGAATGGACGAACCCTCAATGAATTTAGTGCACCTTAGGATCTAGAAGCTAGAAAGCTCTAGATCATAAGGTGGCTCTAATGGAGGAGATGTTCATGCAATTAAAATAAGAAACAATCAAGAAGAATGTGATTGTGAAGTGAGGACGGAGATCAATAACTCAAAATGGATATGTGGATTCATCCTCTCTGATCTGAATTGATTAGAGAGGGTGGATCGACAGAGAACTACAACTAAACTAATCTACTCCTAATCTAACACAACCAAGCAGTGAATCCTAATCTAAACTACCTACTTAAACTACGAAAGCAACAAAACTAAACTAGGAAAGCCGTAAATCTATCTATCAAAGTAGTAAAATCCTATCTACTTAGATGAAGGAGGAATCCAAGGTCCACCAGCCGTCGACCGATGGCGATGAAAAGGAAGGGACCTCCAACGGAAGGAGGTGTCCTAGGCTAGCAGCCATCGACTAAAGATAATGAATGGGGAAGAAGACACCACTACTATCACCAGTGGTCGAAGAAGGGGAATTAGAGCTGGAGGGGTAGAAGAATGGACCGCTTAGGGGGAAGGGAGTTGGTAAAGGAGAAATCAGTGCTAGGGAGCTCATTATATAGGTGAGGGGAGGCTCAACTGACCAATAATCAGGGGTGGAGGACATTTGAGGGTCTTTGGCTAAGATGGGAGCTGGTGATCGCGTGATGAAAAGGATTGAAAATTAGCTGCAAGATGTGAGCTATAAATTGGCAGGAAGTGATGGTAACACCATCATTAGCCATAACTAACTTGAATTAGCTGAAATCAAGTGATAAATGCTCCTGAATGATTGCCTGAGAATAGTAATTCCATGCAAATCTATTTTGAGAAGAATACATTAAATAGGGCCAATTCTGCAGTTTTAACATCACATCATAATTGCAGACTAATCACAGTGCTTGTCAGGAGTAGATTAAAGTTCAAGTGAGCATTAAAGTACAAAGAGTAGGTCCACACAGATAGAAATAGGGTTTTACGTATTCCAAGAACCAAAACAGCACACCAAAACCCTAAGTTCAAACCCGCTTGAATTTAATAAATTCTGGTTAGGTCAAAATTCATCTAAACCTCATAAAATCCATATAAAAATATTCTAAATTGTTTGGTACCCTTGGTTTGACCTTCTAAACCCATTGTCACCTTAGATAGAGTTTCAAACAGGATTTTACCCTAATTTGGGCTCCTACATAAATTGCCCAGTCAAACTTGGTCAAAACTCCAATCCTAGTTCACCATTAAATTCCTTTGGTATAAATTATATTATTACCAAAATTTGAGCCCAATCAGAGCTCATCTTGACCTAGTTTGCACTTCAACCCAGAAAATCTCTATTCTTCACATATAAACCCCTAGCTTTTGAAATGTCTTGCATTCAGGTCCCAAAGTTTCTCATCTTCGCATTTATACCCTTGTCGCCATTGTTGAGTCAACCCATAGCAGCCAACTTTGATTGAGAAGATTCCTCATCAAATCTTCACCAAATCCCTCCAAAATTGGAGGGATTAGCCATCAGATCACAACCAAATGAGCATAATTCCATATCTTAACTCGAAGAGGAAAGCTTTGGCAATCTCAAAAATCACCAATTCCTCTTCTTCCTAAAACCCTATTCCCACGACTTAATTCTTCCAATTATATAACACATATGAGCTCTACTTAAGCTCTATGATGTTCAATGGTCAGAACTAGCAAGGTTTAAGGCCAAAACATATCTTCCTCTCCTTCCTCTGACCTGCTCTGACCTAGCTCTGATGAGCTTCTTGATCTCTCTTTGTCATCCTATGCCACGTACAATAAGTAGAGGGAACCTCTTCCCTGACCTCGTCCGATTCTCATTGTACCAAGCAGGAGCTCCCAGACCTCTTCTTCCTCGCCATTCTCATCACCAGAGCCTTCGTCTCCTCCGGTGCCAGCCAATCAAAGCCGGTGTGGATCTCCTTCCCCGTCATCCATAATTAGGTCTATCTTCTCTCTCTCTCTCCCTAGCTTAAGTCTACCTCCTTATCTCCCTATTTAAACCAACGCTCACCGCTCTCTCCCCTCGTCTTCTCCACCTTCGGCGTAGCTCCAACGAGCTCGCTACACTGCTACATCACACCAAACCACACGCAATCGCCTCCACGAGCTTCACCACATCACCCTCATCAAAACCCCTCACACAATTCACCTTCCACACACTCAAGCACCCCACCGACCAAACCCATCCTCTACCTGCTCCTCTGACTTCGACCAGCCAATGTACACACCCAAACACCATGAGAGCATCACTGTTGAACTCCTCGCCTTACAGCAATCCTACTGAATGCTCTAATTGAGGCCTTGATCCCATATTCGTGTTTCAAGGCCTTCAATAGCAAGCACCGGACCTCCACCTCCCATCGCAACTCATCGCCGTGCTCCAACCACCAACGGCCCTGCTACCACTTCCAATAGGTGCAGAATGACTTCAGGAGGAACTCCAAGCCCTTAATTGGACACCTCAACAATAGCAAAAGCTTCAATTAAGGGAGCTTCTACACTGCAACTTCACGTGAACACAAGGGCACATTTAGTGCCACATCATGAGTAGAAGAACCACCAGCAGTGTATAAGATGGATTCGTGCATTAGCCTTGTCGCCTCTTCACGAGGGTTGAAGTCCCTCAACTCACTCCCAGCTCCACTCCTCGCTCACCACCACATCCAGTGAGCCTGGACCCTACTACCCATATACCCAATTATTCACATAAACCAATACTTGGATGTGAGAAGGGAAGAGGAGAAAATCTAAGGAGGGTAGGGGTAGGTTTTGCACTGTTCATGCCTCGGAAAGCATGCCTAAAAGCTCAACACTTAACATTTGTAAGGCTTGATGCTCTGGCTCTACTGAGTCTCTATGTTAAGGCCTTGTGCATGTTCTGTGCCTTGGTGGTTTAAGGCGTCTGACGTGGGTATCTGACGACTGATTGAAGGTATTGTGGATACATTTGGCTAATGTGGAATTTATGATTAAGTGGTTCAAGACCATTGCGGCAAAATTGATTTGATTATGAATGCTTTGGGATATGCTTAATTAGAGGATTTAATTGGTGATCTAAATCACCATTGCTTTTTAGCTTCTATTCTTTTTATCCCATTGTTTTTGAGATACACTTTAGCTATTATTGAATATATTTATGCGTATAATATTCACTGAATATCTTTCTTATACTTAATTGATTGTCTTTATTATTTCTGAATGCGATTAGTATTATGAATTCCATATTTACTCCCTGCAAGTAACCTCGAACTCAAATTCTTGATTTTGAGCACTCTTATAAGTTTAAATGCTGTTTCATTTTCGTCATCATGCTACAACGTACATTTCATAAAACTCAACGAAAGCATACCAACATTTTGGCACCGTTGCCAATGAGCAATTCACAATTCACAATTCACCACTAGTCATATTTGATTGAGCTTATTCCTAACTTGCTCTATTTGTTTTGCTGTGATTTTGTAAGGTACATCACAAGAAGATCTTCCGCGTAATCAACCACTCCAGGGGCAAGTAAAATTTTTCTTCTTCCCTAATCAACCTCCTAATCCTGAGAAGAGAAAAAGGAAACAAATGAATTAGGATCCACTTGCCTTATTTTTCTAGTAATTATCATTTAAAGGCAAAATTTCCTTATTTGCAAATTTATTTGATATCTGATTGAAGTGACACGATTTAATTAGAGATCCCCATCCTGATTTCCTGTACCTATTAGGGATTTACGCTTAAATTCTAGACATCTTGGACTATTCACATTCTTGATTGAGTCCAAAGTGTTACATTTGAGATCAAATTAGACTTTTAATAAAGACAATTAGGGTTTCCACTTTATGGTTGTGAAGTGTTAGTACACATTTTCCTACATTAAAGGAAATTGACCCTCCTGCATTTGTGTGCCACCCAAACCCTTGTTTGAAAAGATCTATTCAAGAAAACCCTAAAATTAAGGCTCTAAATTCACCTGAACCCTAAAATTTTAGACCAAATAACTTGAAAGTCAATTCAGGGTGATTTTGGGTCTTGACCTAAACTTTATCCTCAATCTTTAGGGCAGGTTAGGTGAAGTCAATTCACTTTGTGGGTCAACCAACCTCCAAATTAGGTCACAAATTAAATAAATTTCTAATCAAGTGAAATTCAAGATACAAATTAGGACTAAAATTGGTAGATAGGTCTCAATTCATACATTCCGATCTACCTAGAACTGCAATGACAAGGAAGTTTGAGTGGAGAAACCTTGTAACCCATGGGGACGCTCTACTGTGTAGGGGTCTTTGTGGGACTCCCTTCGTGGTTGCCCAAGTAATTCTCAGGTGTAGATTTCTGATCCAGAGGTATCATCTACCTTGAAATAGCCTTAGTCATCCCAAAATCTTTGGGTGCCTTGCTTGGGTTCAATTCACATCCAATCCTTCATCTATTCTATAGTGCACATACATAGGAAAGATACTAGGTTTAACCTAAAGGCCTCAATTAGAGTTGATCTTTTGGGGAATTCTGATATGATCTAATTAATTTAATCTAGAGCTGAATTTGATTCTACATCTTAATCCACCATCTGATTTGAAAATGCAACCTGACAACATATGAAAGATTTTCAATAAACCTGAATCCCAAATGAGCATGAAAGAGAAAATGATCGAGGTTGCTTTTAGACATCATGATGAGTATTACAAAACCTCGAATCCATTTACAAGCGTTCAGGTTAATGTGTCAGAAACAACCTTCATTGTGAACTGCGACCAGCTGATGTTGACACAAATAATAAATGGTTCAACACAGGATATTCTCATGACAGAATACATTGAATTAGAGAGATTGCATAATGCTAGGTATCTACAATGTTTGACAAATCCACTATGTCGGGAAATGTACCAAGATGATATTGAGAAATGGGAGAATTTGATAAATCTATTGAAACAGACCATCAAGCAAAAATATCCATATATCCACTCAGAAATTGATTAGACATCTTGGAGCAACGTTGATCAATATGACTTTCCAGAGCCCAGGATAGAAAATCGTGATTTTTGTGGACCCCTAACCCAAATGGAATCAGATTTAAACTTTGTGTAGGATGACATACCTGATCTTAATGTTGGTTGGGTAAATCCAGTTGCAGGTGTTCCTGATTATGAACCAGCCTTAGAGAGGCATAAAGTTGGTCCATCATGCCTAGATTTTTCAAACACATGTGACAAATAGAGTTAGAACCTCTCAAGGATGCAATTCCGACACCTTATCCTGTTAAGGTAATCCTTGAGAGCGATTCTGACATTCCAATAAAACCATGTCCAGATTCTAGTGATCCAATTCCTAACCCTGACCTAGAAACTAGATTTGAGCCTATTTGGGATGATCATGAGACCCAACGTGATGAGAATCAGATTTTAGATCTGAATTGTGATTCCGGGCCTATATTTGATGATTGTACCTCTCTAGACTCCTCAGAGGAACAAATTGATTTTTCGGAGTTGATACAGAATCAGAGGAGTTGGAAGAATTACAATTTGCTTGGATATACCCTAGCAGCCTAGAACCCCCTATGCCTAATAAGAACACCTCTTTGAGCTCGGAATTTTAAATTATGTTATATCCAAGTCAGGTTGTTGATTCTATGCATCATGATTTATTTTGTGGTGGAAATCTTGATCTGGAATTAGGTTTAGAAACTAATTTTCACATATTCTCCGATGATTTTGAATCATACTCTGATTTCGGAAAACCTTGGTTTCTAGATTATTATGAGCCAATTTACGTTGTTTGATTCTGATTCTGAGGCTGATGATTTGAACCTCAAAGCAGCCATATCTATTACAGAGCCTATCAAAATCCAATCCCAACCCCAACCTGCCACCGGAATCAATTTATACTCCGGCTCACCTCTTTTTGATCAGGTTGCATATGATTCACCTCCATCTTTTAATCGGGAATCAGACATTGATCAGACCGTTAATCACATCTTATCCTTCTCTGATCTCACCCATAGGGTTCCTATGTTTTCATAGATCCATTTTCTTTTGAGGACCCCTACTCTGATTAGGCTGAACCAATTCAGCCAAACCCACGATTCACATTTCCAAATCTTTTCGAGCCATATATCATCTGGTGGGCTTCATACCTATTGATTCACATCCATCAACCCACCAGACTAATAGGATTTGGTCTACATCATCAGTTTGTTGACCTAAACAAGCACCTGGTTAGACCAATTGACGAGTCGATTTTCCGCTATGCATTGTACTATTTAAGTGGTGGAAAATCGACTAATCAACAATAAAAACAACCACTCACAGAAGAGCAGGTCGTGTCCACAGGGAGGCAATTATGTAATAAACTCTTGATTATTTCGTATTCTTTTGGTTACGTGCGAAATCCATAGTCAAATCAAACATAAAATGAGATGGAAAGAAGATTCACAATAACTCAAAAATATAAGGGTATATGTGCAATTTTCCCTCACTAAAATCTTCAATAAATATATGATGATTTTATGTAATTTTCAATTGACATATACTAGAGAAAATTGGTGCACATGTTAATCCCAAAACCAATCTTGAAACAGGTGAATAACAATAACGTGAAATTATCAGAAAGTATGAGTGTACATTCGCAATTTTACCATAATAAAATAATAATAAATCAAAATCAAGTGTTGCCCGTGGTAGCAAATCTAATATCTAATTGAAGGGAAAATAGAACTTTCACTCTCTCTCCTCGCATGGCAGATGGAGCACCGGCGACGGAGCTGCTATAGGGGAAGGTTGACCGATGCGTGGGGATCACGATGACGGTGACAGAACGGCGAGAGGTGGCCGGCGGGCGGAGGAGGGCCGCCGGTCTGTTGGAGGAGGTTGCCTCTGCTGTGAAGGCATTGTGGCAAGGTGGAGGTGCTGCGACGAGGGCGGTCTGCAGATGGGAGGGTGCACTGCAGGGAGGCACTGTGCGGGTGCACGAGGGCGTTCTACATCGCCTGCAGAGGGCGCGCCTGCGCTAGAGGGTGAGGGAGACGCAGCGCCTACGGGTGCTTAAAGGCGGGTGCTGGAGCCTTCAGGAGACGGGTGTTGGCGCCTGCGGTGCTTGAGAGGGGCGTGCGGAGGTGGGCGCAGCCTGGTAGGGGCACGCAAGGTGGAGTGGCATGAGCGCTAGAGTGCCTGCAGGCGCGGCTAGAGGGTGAAGGCGGGCGGTGCAGGAGACGAGTGCTGGCGTGCAGCGCCTGCGGAGTTGGGGGGCGCTGTGCAGGTGCGGCAGATGCAGGATGGCGCGCTAGTTCTGAATAGGTCTGCAGGCGATGGGCAGCTGTGGTGGGCGCTGGAGGTGCGGTTGCGGTTTCGCCTGCGATGGAGAAGGTGCGGTGTGTAAGTGCCTGTAGGCGTTAGGCGTGAGGCAGAGCAGCTGCTTGCGCCAGAGAAGGGCACGTGCCTGCAAGAGTGGGTGGCTGGGGCAGTCTGCATAGAGGAGGACTAGGCGCTATTGGCAGGGGCACTATGCGGGTGCGTCAGGGGGGAGCAGTGGACAGTGGATGCAGGTGCAGATTGGAGGGTTGTTTGCTGTGGGAGACTTGGTGCATAGTGTCCGCCCTCTCCACTGTGGATAAGGTAGATCCCCGCCAGAGCGAGGAAGAAGCAGATCCCCACAAAAGGGGAGAAAGCTCCCCCTCTCCTATGCTCCTCCTCCTCCTCTTAACTCCTCTCTTCCACGCTACCCAGGATTTTCAAAATCCCCTCCTAATTTTAGTCGGCGCCATTTGCACTTGTTAAGGGTGGCCGGAGGATGGGGAAAAAGATGGCCGGTTGTTTAGAGAGGGGAATTTACCCTCCCCTCCTTGTTCTTTTCCCTTTATTACTCCTGCAACATAAAAACATAAAATTATTACATATTAAGTTATAGAATGCTATAAAATAAATGTAAACTTAAATAATGATGCATGCAAACATTCTATAACTTAATTTAGTTATTAACAAATCTAAAAGGTAAGATTAAAGTTAACTTACGCGTAATAATAGTCCATTAAAATGGACTCATCAAATACCCCCATGCCTAAGATTTTCTAGTCCCTAGCAAAAAATGAAAAATAATAGAAGTAATCAGAAGATTTCTTCTTTTCTTATTTCAAAACTTTAGAGATCCAGACAAATGTGACGTGATAATAGCCTAAGTAACAGATCCAAGCGAAAAAGCCAATTCGCATTGGGAGTTTGTACTTCACCCTTGGTAAATATTGCTGTCAGGATAGGCAACTACTTCCCTCAGGGATAAAGCAGAAGATAATATATAATTTGACCCCGATGTTTGGCTTAGGTAGGAGATATCGAGTTGAATGGATTTATATTTGGTGGCACACACTTATTTGGTGCTACATGTAGTACAGACTCTAGATTAATAGACTATTAGACAAGTCAACTCTAAGAGAGGCCAAACAACAGTGCTCTCTTGATGTTCTTGGGCGCTCACTCTTTTCTTTCTTTCTGAAATCACAAATCTCGCCAGATTTAGAAATTGTACTCACTATTTGGTGGCCTCACATGGCATCCACACTTCAATTAAAGTCCTAATAACTCTACAACTAAGTTAGAGTCCTCAACCAGTATTCAGGCGATCAGAAATACTAAAAGGTAGGTATGGGTCATATTTGGTGGAACGCAATAGGTGTTCTGCTGCCTCAGAAATAATGTTACATTATAACTTGGACCCTCTTTTTTTTTTGTAATATAAATATTTCTTCTTTTTCTGTTTCTTTTTTTTCTTCTTTTCTTTTCTCTCTTTTTTTTTATATAATATAAATCAACATAATACGACACAAACTTTTATTTATGAGGCATTATTCGGGATGATGATGGTCAAGAGGATATTGTGTGGCTTATTTGGTGGAAGTGCCTATTCTCGACACCGGGAAGGAATGGATAGGATAGGCGTATTTCTGACCTTTGACACTAATACCCTCCTTCAGCCGAGAACTCTATGAAGGACGGTCATAACCATCCACCATAGTTATAACTTTTTTAAGACTCAATCTCTATGTATCTGCCTTATTTGGTGACTCTCAGGAATTCACACAAAGTACGCACATAGGAACAGAGAGTGAAAACTATGCCTAACTATGAAGTATCATCATCTAATTATCCAAAACTTAAGAGTCCTTGCACTAGACTTAGCGCACCAGTAATCTCTCTACTTTCTTCTCACAAATATGAGGTGGATCTAGTAAAAGATAGTATGCCTGATTCGCTATGAACTGCCCAAGGGTTTAGTAGACTACAAATACTTATTGGTTTTCCTCAAGGATCCCTTACCAAGTCTACGTGCACATAAAATAAATGTACTGGATTCTAACTTAAGAAATAATTTAGGAAGAAAAACCTCCCATGACAAAGGTATTTTGCTAAGGACTAACCCAATCAGCTCAAGAAAAGAGGAATTTTTTTTTATATATATGCTAACCTAAATGCATGAATACTTCCTAAAATGCAAATGTACCCCCCCATGCCTAAATCCTACAATGTCCCCATTGTAAAATTAAAACAGGAGGAGAAAGGAAAAGCATCACCTAACACGGTGTTATTCTGACTGCTAGGTTGCCTCTCAACAAGCGCTGCATTTTCTGTCAGCAGCCAGACTTAGAAGGAACCTATAAGTTTGGTTCTAAACAAAAAAAGTTAGGCCCTAAAAATATGCGTAACAGTGCGGGCCTAGAAAACAGGTAGCCACGGATGTTAGCAAGCTAATGATGCAACGTAATACCAAATGCTCGCCAGAAGATATGACAGCAAAGAACCTCGTTGGCAACCTTGGGAGGTCTAGGAATAATAAATGGAATAAGAAAAGGGACCTCCCAAAATGGAATAAGTGGAGGATAACAAGGATCCTCCAGAGTAGGATGGGTTTTAAAAGCTATAAACATTATTAGTTCAAACCCTTTATTGGCGAGAGTAAAAGTACAAGCATCAATCCACACTCGCCATTCTACCTGAGGATGTACTGGCCTGATATGTTCTCTAGAAAGAATGTACATGAGCAGAGATCTGAGCCAAGGATCTATTAGAGAGTATAAGGGTTGTTGGTAGTGTTGGAAGGTAATGGTTAAGTCCAATGAAGGCTTAGTCGGTGTCAGGTCAAATTCCAATAATGATTCAGATTGTGTATACTCCCTAATAGTTGTAGACAACTTCACGTTACCCTGCCTAGCATTAATGATTTGAGTCATATTTGAATCAAGGGTAGACTTCAAATTACAACTCTTTGATGGTAGGGTCAAAATATCTGAATCATTATCATTAAGCTCATCCCCGGATTCGTTTGGTTTACTCAAATTTTTTGTCGGGGTGAATATGTGATTCATTAATGAAGACAGGAGTTGGATTAATATCCTTAATTATTCCTAAAGGAGGATCGGTCTTAATATTTTGGAACAAGCCTATATCATTGAATTCGTCATTCTTCTTGGGGTATAAATCCTCAATTGATGTGTTTTGTCCCCGAGAGTCTCCCATAGACTTCTCATTATTTTGTTTGTCCTCCTTTAATATCAACTCCTGCTTTGATGGAGGATGACTCTCAAAATAAATGAGGAATCTGGATTTCACCATATTGTTTATATCCTTTGGAGGTAAATCCTCAAATGATAAATAATTCCTCTGTGATTCACTCCAAATTTTCAGTCCAGGTTCCTCTATTGGGGCATCCCCATCCTTTGAAATAGACTATTCATATCCCTGAGACCAAAATTGATCATCCTCTATTCTGTTAGGGTCACCTTCATTGGGTGCATTTAAATCCTCAGGATGCTGAATGGTAGGTGTTGATTCCCTAAGTGGAGGGTCAGGAGTATGCTCACTAAGGGTAGAATGGGATTCCACCAAATAATCAAGAGGGGAAGTGATAGGAACAATATAACCTTGACCCGGGTTGGTAGAGGTAAGGAGAATACTGTCATTGGGGTCAAGGTCCTCAAGAGGTACCATCTTCCCTTGCTTTTGACTCCAATATAGTTCAAGTGGATAATCACTATGATCGATGTCCTCTAGTGGCCGTGTCTCATTAGGAGAGTCTAAGTGATAGCTACATAAAATTGGATCCCTATTGTCATTAGGTTCCTCAGAATTATTTTCATGATCATGATTGTATGGGTAGGGATCAGGATTATTGGGAAGCGTGTAGCTAAGTTGTCTTATTTCTTCATTTAACTATTGACTATTCCTCAACATCTCTCCCATTGATTCCATCATTTCCTTTTATTTTTTTTTGCATTTCTATCATAAAAGAGGAGAGGCTACTATTATCAGGTTGGGGAGGATAGTCAATTTCAGGCTCTGGTTGCCTAGGGGTATCAGTCCAACCTCAATATGGAAAATCATGAGGGGTGGGAGGGTTGGGTGTTTACATGGAAGTAGGGATTTTAGGGTTGGGAAATCCCGCTCCTAGGCTCTGCTCAAAAGTGGGAGTTATCAAGCCAGTACTCCCAAGATAAGAATAAGAATGATCCCATGAATTGTCAATGTACCCATCAAATGATGGATACGCTCGGGGCATGGGATCCTGATTAAAAGATGGGAAGTATTGACTCTGATAATCTAAATGATAGGAGTAAGGGTAATCCATTTCTTTAAGCAAAAAACTTTTAACTCTCTTAGGATTTAGCAGAATTTAGAATACAAGCAGAAACTTCCTAGAGAGTTCTACTATCAAAGCAAACACAAATTCAGTGGGATCTTATTTTTAGTAGATTATAGGTCTTAGAATTAAATGTTCAATTGGTGGTCAAAAAAATTTTGCAAAAGAATTACACTTCTTAAGCCAACCTTCGCTGGTGCCTATAACCTACTCACAAGGGATGGAAGTCTCAAATCGAGCCCACACATGAGGAACCGAAGTAACTTGGTGGATAGGCTTGTTGATTTCCGACTAACTTCCCTTGTGGTGCAAAAGAGGAGAGGTAGAAATTTATCTAGTGACCTTATGTGTGAGGTGCATAGTGTCTCAAGTGTGCAAACATACGATCGTATTTTGATTTTTGAAATTTCGCAAACAAGACCCTTCTGCACACAATTTTCAATCACCGATTTTAAAGTCCAACCTCTTAACAGTCCCAATTTTTAAAGTGACCACTGAATTAATTTGATTCAATCACTTAGTGGCCTTAGATTTAAGTTCAATGCATATGCATGATAGGTAATTGATGCTCAAGAGAAGATGTACCTTACTCCAACTTTCTTCGTGCAATGTATGCAATGCAATAAAAAAAAACTAGATGCTACTCATTCAATCCTAGATGGTCATCCTATAGATACGCAGCTTCTAGTAGGCATTTCAATTTTTTTTTTAATAATAAACAAACAGACCTAATCTAACTAACTAACCGAAATTCAGTTCAAATAGTTCAAATAATCCTATGATCTAAATAAATGGGAACACGCTCCCGAAAATATGCTCCCGCATACAAGAGCGATAAGAAATAAAGTAGCACTGGGAACACATTCCCAAAAATATCCGACAAGGGTCCAAAAGATAGAAATTAAATTCTAATGTCTATCTAAACTAAATCTAACTAAGATCTACTGACTAAATAACAAATAGGCTTCTCCGTAAGCCTATGTGAGTGGGATCAAGGTCCACGTGTTTCTGTTGTCGTCCTCCAGGTGGCGTCAAGGTCCACCAAAAAGATCATCTCTGCCGTGCGCGTCGTTCAGGGTCAATGTCGTCGCTTTGCTGTGCCTGTCATCATGTCAGATTCCTCACACAATAATAAAAATGATCAAATGATTGTGCAAATCAGAATAGTCAAAAAAATAATAACATGAATCTATTACGTCTGTTGCCTCCCCCACAATGGCGCCATTTTGACGAGTCGATTTTCCGCTACGCGTTGTAGTATTTAAGTGGTGGAAAAATCGACTAATCAACAATAAAAATAACCACTCACAGAAGAGCGGGTCGTGTCGACAAGGAGGCAATTATGCAATAAACTCTCGATTATTTCGTATTCTTTCAGTTAAGTGCGAAATCCCTAGTCAAATCCGACATAAAATGCGATGGAAAGAAGATTCACAATAACTCAAAAATATAAGGGCATATGTGCAATTTTCCCTCACTAAAATCTTCAATAAATATATGATGATTTTGTGTAATTTTCAATTGACATATACTAGAGAAAATTGGTGCACATGTTAATTCCAAAACCAATCTTGAAACAGGTGAATAACAATAACGTGAAATTATCAGAAAGTATGAGTGTACATTCGCAATTTTACCATAATAAAATAATAATAAATCAAAATCAAGTGTTGCCAGTGGTAGCAAATGTAATATCTAATTGAAGGGAAAATAGAACTTTCACTCTCTCTCCTCGTGTGGCAGATGGAGCACCGGCGACGGAGCTGCTATAGGGGAAGGTTGACCGACGCGTGGGGATCACGATGACGGTGACAGAACGGCGAGAGGTGGCCGGCGGGCGGAGGAGGGCCGTCGGTCTGTTGGAGGATGTTACCTCTGCTGTGAAGGCGCTGTGGCAAGGTGGAGGTGCTGCGATGAGGGCGGTCTGCAGAGGGGAGGGTGCACTGCAGGGAGGCACAGCGAGTGCGCGAGGGCGTTCTGCAGCACCTGCAGAGGGCGCACCTGCAATGGAGGGTGAGGGAGACGCAGCACCTGCGGGTGCTTGAAGGCGAGTGCTGGCGCCTGCAGGAGACGGGTGATGGCGCCTGCAGTGCTTGAGAGGGGTGCGCGGATGTGGGCACGGCCTGGCAGGGGCACGCAAGGTGGAGTGGCATGAGCACTGAAGTGCCTGCGGGCGCGGCTGGAGGGTGAAGGCGAGCGGTGTAGGAGACGGGTGCTGGCGTGCAGCGCCTACGGAGTTGGGGGGGCGCTGTGCGGATGCGGCAGATGCAGGATGGGGCACTGGTTCTGAAGAGGTCTGCAGGCGATGGGCGGCTGTGGTGGGCGCTGGAGGCGCGGTTGCGGTTTCACCTGCGATGGAGAAGGTGCGATGCGTGAGCGCCTGCAGGCGTTGGGCGTGAGGCAGATCAGCTGCTAGCGCTGGAGAAGGGTGCACGCCTGCGGGAGCGGGTGGCTAGGGTGGTCTGCAGAGAGGAGGACCAGGCACTGTTGGCAGGGGCGCTATGCGGGTGCGGCAGGGGGGAGCGGTGGACGGTGGATGCAGGTGCAGGCTGGAGGGTTGTTTGTGGTGGGAGACTTAGTGCACAGTGTCCGCCCTCTTCACTGTGGAGAAGGTAGATCCTCGCCAGAGCGAGGAAGAAGCAGATCCCCGCAAAAGGGGAGAAAGATCCCCCTCTCCTGTGCTCCTCCTCCTCTTAACTCCTCTCTTCCGCGCTACCCAGGATTTTCAAAATCCCCTCCTAATTTTAGTTGGCGGCCATTTACACTTGTTGAGGGTGGCCAGAGGATGCGGAAAAAGATGGCCAGTTGTTTAAAGAGGGGAATTTACCCTCCCCTCCTTGTTCTTTTCCCCTTATTACTCCTTCAACATAAAAACATAAAATTATTACATATTAAGTTATAGAATGCTATAAAATAAATGTAAGCTTAAATAATGATGCATGCAAACATTCTATAACTTAATTTAGTTATTAACAAATCTAAAAGGTAAGATTAAAGTTAACTTAGGCATAATAATAGTCCATTAAAATGGACTCATCACCAACCAGGCTGCTCATCAAGGTGCTTGTTCTAGAAAATTCCTCCGATTTGACCACCCCTTCTCCTTGATCACCTTCTGCTCAGCTAAAGGTATTGAATTTAGTGCTAAATAGGAGGCAACCCGTCATTCCAAAAACCCAAGACCCTTCTGATCCTTTTGAGCTACACTCCTACTGCACTTGAGAGTTCAACTTTAGAATAGTCGACTCCACCTTTGATACTTGTAGCAAAACTTGAAATCATCCACAATAGTTATCCCGACCCATTAGCCCACCCTTTAACCCTATTCTAAACCTTGAACCAAGCTAAATTCATACCCACCTAATTTACAATGAAGACATCGCAAAACTTAGGCATGGGGGATTCTAAAATGCAAACAAATGGAAATTTAATTTTCTGAGAAGTTCTCACAAAAAAAATACATATGAAAAAAAATGAAGACAGGGGAAAATTTTGAAGAATTGATTGCAAATCTTTCTTGAAGAGAAAAAGAGGAGGAAATGTAGAATGCAAAAAAGAGCAAAAATCAAGAAAAAATTGATAGTCATAGCAACTGATTATGGGATTTACTTAAGTTCTAAACCAAATCAAAAGAAAAATTAAGTCCTGAAATGCTAGAGACAAGGAGATTAGTAAAGAGTGCTGATCTTAGGCCTCTTGGACTTATTTTAGGGCTTAAACACTCATGTATTTGTTAAGATCTGGATTAGTCCTCAAGAGGTTGAGGAAAGTGTGAAGCCGATGTAGTAAGTCTAAGGCTTAGGGATTATTCAGCCCCGTTGCCTGCTCTTTGGTTTGCAGGACTTGGTAACCTAAGCACCCAAAATAACACACTAGTATGGTTCAGTGTGCTTAATAAAGAAATCATGCCAAAAGTGCACTGTTCTGAAAAGTCATCTCGAAGATCTAGCTTAAGAGTGGCTTGAAGACACAAGTTGCTTGGACAAGTTCCCGACGCAGAGAGGTGGAAAATTCCCCTCAAAGATGCATATTAACATATCGTCTCCTCGATGCTTGTCTCCTAAGATATCTAAATATTCTATCGAGGGCATGTAAGTACAACTTGTGCTGGTTCAGGTGCCATGGGAGGGATAATCCCAAAATGATGATCACTAGGGCCTAAATTTAGCTACATAATGCCATAGGCAACACTATCTCTAAGTGTCAAAAGCCAAGAGTTCTGAGGGTTACCATGGGCGATGCTATCCCAAAGCATCAAAAGCCAGGGACCCTTCGAGGATTGATAATGGGGGCAAGGATCCAATATAGATCGTGTTTATGGCCAATTTGAGGCTGGAACTAGGGAAATATAAAAGGAAAAGAGAGAAAACTCTCAAAATGAAAAATCTTTCTCTATCTCTCTTTCACAAAAATGCACTGGCAAACTGAACCTGGACTAAATACGTCTACGTATGGGTGCTTTAACCGATAGGGTCAACGAACCTCTGGATAGTTTTTGTGGACCTTAGAAACCTTCGCAACAGACCCAAGCTGAAATTGGTCAGGTCTGAATCTTGGCTGGTACTTGAATACCTCTAGGCCTATTATTGGCATTCTGTTCTAATTTCTAGAGAGTGGCACAAATCAGGCATCTAAACATCAAAGCATGGTCTCAAGATCTAGTCCTTTTCATAGGATTTTACTAGGAACTAACAAAAGTTAGGCATAGGGGTATGATGACAACACCATCATTAACCATAACTAACTTGAATTAGTTCAAATCAAGTGACAAATGCTCCTAAATGATTGCCTGAGACAGTAATTGATGTGCATACATATGATGTCCATTAATGCATGTTCTTAGTGTCACATTAGCATTATATATTGTAAATAGTACATAACATGCATAATCATGCATTTAGATCAAGTTGTATAAATTGTATAGTAATTGTCTCCTTTTTATGGTCAGGGATAGGGCAACTTTTTATCGGGGCCTCGGATCAAAGATCCAACTGTACTGATCTGATCAGGGCGACAATTGGAGTTCAACAACTCCAAGATCACCCTAATCGAACATCCGTAGCACCAGATAGAGACCGAGGAACGCTAAAGAGCAAGGGCCAAGATGGTGTTAATCCGCACCTCAAATGACAAATCTGACCATATGGATGGGTTCGGATCGGTCCAATCCGACACCCGTGGCACCATCTACAACACTCAAAAGATGGATGGCTTAGATGGTGCCACGTGGCGCCATCATAGCTGCCCAGCACTGGCCGCAGCTCTTCTTCACCCAGCTCGATAAATCTCAGCTGTTGGATGCCCATCCAACGGCCAAGAACGTGCCATGCCACCGCTCATCTAGCGCTCTCCTCATCTGAAGGCACAAGCAACGCTCTTGAGAAGCTTGTCCCACACCTGGGATGCTCTTCAAGAGCTAAAACCAAGTTTTCGCCCCCGTTCCAGAAGCGAATCCCGCGATGAAGCTGACATGCTGCCTCGTTCCCATTCCTTATCTTCTTCCTCCTTCCCGCTCCATTCCTCGTCTTCCAGGCGTTGTCCCATCCGGCTCATCCTCCATGCAATCGTCAAGGAGGATAACTTCACTCTCCCATTCTTTTTACTGCTTTCTAGAGTAGAATTTTCCTACTTTCTAGTTGTAATAATTTCTCACTTTCTAGTATAATCATTTCTTATTTTCTTAGTTGTAAAAATATTTTGCAATATCAAGTGAATGTTCTCTCTCTCTCTATCTTATTTTCTATATTGATTCCATTCCATTATGATTATTCCGCCCTTTAAACAAAAACACAAAAATATAATTGTGAATTTTGATCGACATAACCTCCCTGTGTTCAACTCGGAACTTATTTACAGATTTTTTAGTATAAATTTTATTTGTTGAACAAATTTCTTCTCTACTCGAACTATAATGACAGGTTTTCAAAACCAACTCCGATAGCGTAGTCATCCACCATTCAACATTTTGGCGCCGTTGCCGAGGAAGCTGAACACGACCACAAAAAAGGATAATTTCTCTCTGCCTTTCATTGATCAAATCTTGGAAAGATTAGCCAGGCAGAAGTACTTCTGTTTCCTTGATGGTTACTCGAGATACAATCAAGTTCCTATCCATCCTGAGGATCAGTAAAAAATGACTTTCACCTATCCCTACGGAACCTTTACTTTCCATAGGATGCCATTCGGCTTATGCATTGCACCTGCAACTTTTCAAAGGTGTATGTTGGTCATATTCTCTGACATGGTGGGAGAGTTTATGGAAGTCTTCATGGACGATTTCTCTATTTTTTGGAGAATCATTTGACTCTTGTCTAGCTAATCTTGAAATGATTCTTAAACGATGCATCAAAATAAGATTGGTCCTTAGCTGGGAAAAGAGTCATTTCATGACACAAGAAGGCATCATCTTGGGTCATGTAATCTCTGAACGAGGAATCAAAGTGGATAAAGCTAAGGTTGATGCTATCGCCAAACTTCCTCCTCCCACATCTATTAAATAAATTCGATCATTTCCTAGTCATGTGGGATTCTACAGGAGATTCATCAAGGACTTTTCGAAGGTTGCTCGTCCTATGAGCAATATTCCCGCCAAAGAAACGCCGTTTGATTTCGACGAATCATGCTGTAAGGCATTTAATTTTCTTAAAACAGCAGTCACTTGTGCTCCAGTGTTGCAACCACTAGTTTGGATAACCCCTTTTGAGATCATGACCGACGCTTCTGATTACGCGGTCGGGGCTGTTTTGGGTCAAAAAGTTGATAGGAAGCCCTCTGTTATCTACTATGCTAGTAAAACTCTGGACAAGGCCCAGGGGAATTACACTGTTACTGAGAAGGAATTACTAGCCATAGTATTTGCTTTGGAGAAATTCAGGGCTTATCTCTTAAGGTCTCACATCATCATATATACCGACCACTCATCCTTGAGACATCTCTTGGCCAAAAAGGATGTCAAACCCCGGCTTATTCGTTGGATTATTTTGCTTCAAGAATTTGATCTTGAAATCAAGGATAAATCCAGGGTACAAAATGTGGTGCCGGATCATCTATCGAGACTTCTGAGTGATTCTTCTCGTCCGAACATTCCGATTGCTGATACTTTTCTGGACGAAACCATCCTTACAGTTTCAGGTGTCCAAACCCTGTGGTTTACTGACATCGTTAATTATTTGGCCGTTGGTTAATTCCCCCAGGATTGGACCAAGCAACAATGGGATAGACTCAAATCTGAGGCCAAATATTACTTCTGGGAGGACCCTGAACTTACCACATCGGCTCTGATCAGATTATTCACCGATGTGTTCTAGAGAACGAATTCAATAGTATACTAAAGTTCTACCATGCATCTGCGTGTGGTGGACACTTCTCCGAGAAAAAGAAGGCTGCAAAAATTTTGCAATCTGGATTCTATTGGCCATCTTTATTCAAGGATGCCCAAGAATTCTCGAGGTCGTGTTCCCGATGCCAGGCACTTGGGAGCATAACTAAGAGAGATATGATGCCCCTAAACCTGATTCTTCCTGTAGAAATCTTCAATGTTTGGGGCATTGACTTCATGGGACCCTTCCTCCATTTGGACATCAGTACATTCTCATCGCTGTTGATTACGTGTCCAAATGGATTGAGGCGATTCCCACCCGAACCAATGACCACAAGGTGGTCATTGATTTTGTCAAGAAGAACATCTTCAGCAGGTTTAGGATTCCGAGGGCCATCATCAGCGATGATGGCACTCATTTCACTAATGCCCAGTTCCGTAATTTGCTGGCAAAATACAGGGTTAATCACCGAATCTCCACACCGTACCAGCCCCAGACAAATGGATAGGCCGAGATCTCCAATCGGGAGATCACGAATATTCTATAGAAAATGGTTAGGCCTGATCACAAAGATTGGACTCAAAAGCTTGAGGATGCTCTTTGGGCCTACCGTACGGCGTATAAAATGCCCATTGGCATATCTCCGTTCATCTGGTGTATGGAAAGGCATGCCATTTACCCATAGAAATTGAACATAGGGCATTCTGGGCAACCAAGTTGTGCAATCTAGATTTGAGTTTAGCTGGGAAGACCAAGAAACTCCAACTATCTGAGTTGGAGGAGCTTAGAAATGATGCATATGAGAATGCCAAGATCTACAAGGCTTGGACTAAAGCTCTACATGACCAATTGATTTCCCGCAAGAGCTTTGAGCCAAACCCGAAGGTCTGGCTATTCGATTCTTAACTTAAGCTCTTTCCCGGCAAACTTAAGTCGAAATGGAATGGCCCATTCATTATCAACCAGATATTTCCAAACAGAGCTGTTCAGATCTCTGACCTGAAGATGGGTAATTCATTCAAAGTCAACGGTCAACGTCTGAAGCCCGTTATTGACCGTACTATTCTAGAACCCGTCTCAGACATGATTGCTCTAGCCATGTTGTGACTTCTTTGGCTGGACTTCGCCTAGCTGACGGCATTAAACTTAGCAGTTGTATAGTCTGACTCAAAGCTGACCCGAGCTTCATATTCAGGTGATATCTTCCGCACTCTACCCTTCCTTTCATGTCTTTTATTCTCAATGCAGACATTACATCAGCTAGGCATGGGGGGGTGGATTCATTTTTGAATCATTTGTCAACTCTATGAAATTCTTGTAAATTCTATTTCTCTTCTTATATATACATAAAAAAAATTGAATTAGGAAGGAATACTTGGACATTAGGACCCTTCAATCTTAGGAAATATTACAATAAGATCTGAACACTAAGACCCTTCAGGTCTTTGGGCTTAATCAGCCCAGGTATCCACTAAAATGTGGATTTATTTTTCGAGTCCTCGCCATCCTGAATTCTATTTTAATTTGATTAAATAAGTTTGGGTGATAAGTACACGACTTATCAACCTGCCCTCTGATTTGAGGGAACTTTAAGTCTAAGGATCTATGCACTATCTCGTCACTGACTCGTTGTTCAGTGGTTTAATAGAAATTAGGTAGCTAATAAACCTTCTAGGGTGATATGGCTACCAAGTTATCGTGGGTAACAACCCATAGGTAGGTTGTCCAGAGCCCAGTCACTAGACCACTCTCTTTTTGCTGCCTTTAGGTAAATCTTAGACCAGGGAAGACACCTACTTAAAAAGAAAAAGAAAGTCAAAAAGAAAAGAAAAAGAAAAAGAAAAGGGAGAAAAGAAAGAAAGAAAACAAAAGAAATAAGCCACACTTCGCCACACGAGTATGGCTGGCAAGTTGTCAATGGTAACAGCTCATCGACCGGTTGTCCAGAACCCAACTCAAGAAATGCACTAAAAATTCCCAAAACACTTAGGAAGAAGCAGAGAAGTAGAATAAGCCGAGGAGATATACACTAGACCCACCCTTGTGTTGACCCTATAAAAATAAAAGTCGAGAGAAAGCTACCGGTTATAAAGATACACCTTTAGGCAGAACTCTCTTTTTAAAGTCACCTAGAGGCATAGAAACCCGAAGTCTGTTCTAATTGCTAATTAACGAGTCTATCACATTCACAATAAGATGCTTAGAACTTAGGGTTCTCATCAAATCTTAGGTGGGTTGAGTGACCGTAGAAAGCCACTCTATAACCCTAAACTCAAAAATCCAAAAAAAATTAGAAAAGAAAAAGAGAAAAAGAGATTTTTCTTTGAATAAGGCGAGGGCTTGAGGCGGTTTGCATTTTGGCAGATACTCAGGCACTGTTGTGTCTTTGAAAGTATAGATCCTAAGTAAAAATTTCTTAATGTTCCAAATGATTTTTGCCTGAGTAATCCAACCTAATTCTTTTATAAATAGCATGTAGTTTTTGCTAGAGACTAGCAAAAGGTAGGCATGGGAGTGTGATGTGCATACATCTGATGTCTATTAATGCATGTTCTTAATGTCATATTAGCATTATACATTATAAATAGTGCATAACATGCATAATCATGCATTTAGATCAAGTTGTATAAATTGTATAGTAATTGTTTCTTTTTTATGGTCAGGGACAGGGCAACTTTTTATCAAGGCCTTGGATCGAAGATCCAACTATACTGATCTGATCAGGGCGATAATTAGAGTTCAATGACTCCAAGATCACCCTAATCGGACATCCGTAGCACCAGATAGAGACTAAGGAACCCTAAAGAGTAAGGGCCAATATAGTGTTAATCCGCACCTCAGATGACAAATCTGATTGCACAGATGGGTTTGGATCGACGATCGCAACCTAATGGCAAGAAAATCGGTCCAATCCGACACCCGTGGCACCGTCTACAACACTCAGAAGATGGACGACTTAGATGGTGCCATGTGGTGCCATCATAGTCGCCCAACACTGGCCGCAACTCTTCTTCTTCACCCACTCGACAAATCTCAGCCATTGGATGCCCATCCAACGGCCGATAACGTGCCACGCCATCGCTCATCCAACACTCTCCTCATCTGAAGGCACAAGCAATGCTTGATCTCGACCGTCAGATGAAGATCCAATGACCGAGATCGGCCGTGCGCAAATTCCTTAGCGCACCTCAACCACGCACGTAATGCTATGGTTAAGGTGCTGCGGTGGTGGATGGTGCACGTTTTAGCCCGCATCCACTGCAAGTGGGCACGCGATGAAGATCCAACGGTGCTGATCGACTGATAGCGCCCATGCTCAATCAGACGTGCGGTGCAAATGCGTGATCGCACGTGGGCACGCAGCGCGGGCATAGGCAGTTTAAGCCATCCAATCTCTTGATCAAATGGCTGAGCGCGCGCGAACTTATGCGATCATTGAAGAGTGCGGAGGCGAGGGGGCGCACGAGCGACGTGCACATCAGCCACGTTCAGGCCTTTAGTGATGGATAAATCCGTCACTAAAGGTCCTGAATTAATGTTTTTCAAGTTGTAATGTTCAAAATGCCCCCACTCCTTGCAACTATAAAAGGGGACCCTTACCATACGGATTTCTCATCCCTTCCTTCTCTTCTCTCCCTCTCCAAAGCTCAAGAGAAGCTTGTCCCAACCTGGGATGCTCCTCAAGAGCTAAAACCAAGTTTTCGCCCCTGTTCCAAAAGTAGATCCTGCGACGACGATGATGTGCTGCCTCGTTCCTGATCCTCCTACTTCATCCTCCTTCTTCCCGCTTCGTTCCTCGTCTTCCAGGCATTGTCCCATCTGACTCATCCTCTAAGTGATCGTCGAGAAGGATAACTTCTCTCTCCCATTCTTTTTACTGCTTTCTAGAGTAAAATTTTCCTGCTTTCTAGTTGTAATAATTTCTTGCTTTCTAGTGTAATCATTTCTTGTTTTCTTAGTTGTAAAAACATTTTATAATATCAAGTGAATGTTCTCTCTCTCCTTCTTATTGTCTATATTGATTCCATTCCATTGTGATTATTCCGCCCATTAAACAAAAACACAAAAATATAATTGCGAATTTTGATCGACATAGCCTCCCTATGTTCGACCTGGAATTTCTTTACAGATTTTTCGGTATAAATTTTATTTGTTAAATGGATTTCATCGCTACTTGAACTACAATGACAGGTTTTCAAAACCAACTCCGATAGCGTAGTCATCCGCCATTTAGCAGTAATTCCATGAAAATCCATTTTGAGAAGAATACATTAAATAGGGATAATTCTACAGTTTCAACATCACATCATAATTACAGAGTAATCACGGGATTTGTCTAAAGGTCAAGTGAGCATTAAAGTCTAAAGAGTGGATCCACTCATACAGAAATAGGATTTCATGCATTCTGTGAACTAAAACAGCACACCAAAACCCTAATTTCATACTCGCTTGAATTGAAGAAGTTCTGGTCAGGATAAAATTCATCTAAACCTCCTAAAATTCATAGAAAAATATTTTAAGAGGTTTGGTATCCTTCGTTTGACCATCTGAACCCATTTGACCTTGGACAAAGTTTCAGATGGGATTTTACCCTAATTTGGGCTCTTGTGCAAATTACCTAATCAAACGTGATTAAAACTCAAATCCAAGTTCACCATTAAATATTTTGGGTCCAAATTAGGTTAGTACCAAAATTTGGGCCCAAGCAGAGTTCATCTTAACCTAGTTTGCATTTCAGTCCCTAAAACCTCTATTCTTTACATCTAAGCCCCTAGATTTTGAAATGTCTTGCATTCAGGTCCCTTTTCTCATCTTTGCATATATACCCATGCCGCCATTGTTGAGTCAACCCATAGCAGCCAACTTTGATTGAGAAGATTCCTAATCAAATCTTCACCAAATCCCTCCAAAATTGGAGGGATTAGCCATTAGATCACAAGGAACCTAATGAGCATAATTCAATATCCTAACTCGAAGTGGAAAGCTCTAGCAATCTCAAAAATTGCCAATTCCTTGTCTTCCTAAAATCCTATTCCCACGGCTGAATTCTTCCAATTATAGAACACATATGAGCTCTATTTAAGCTCTATGATGTTCGGCGATCAGAACTAGCAAGGTTTAAGCCCAAATCACCTCTTCCTCTCCTTCCTCCGGCTTGCTTCAACTAAGCTCCAGCAAGCTCTTGATCTCTCTTCGTCACCCTCTACCACGTACAATAGGCAAAGGGAACCTCCTCCCTAACCTCGTCCTCTTCTCACCGTACCAAGCAGGAGTTCCCAGACCTCTTCTTCCTCTCCATTCTCATCACCGGAGCCTTTGTCCCCTCTGGCGTCAGCCAAGCAAAGCCAGTAGATCTCCTTCCCCGTCGTCCATAACTAGGTCTATCTTCTCTCTATCTCTCTCCCTAGCTTAGGTCTACCTCATTATCTCCCTATTTCAGCCGACGCTCACCACTCTCCCCCTCGTCTTCTCCACCTCCAGCGTAGCTCTGACAAGCTCGCCACACCACTATACCACACCAAACCACACGAAATCACCTCCACAAGCCTCACCACATCACCCTCATCAAAACCCCTCACGAAATTTCACCTTCCACACACTCAAACACCCCACCAGCCTAAGCCATCCTCCGCTTGCTCCTCTGAATTCAGTCGACCGACATACACCCCCAAACACCATGAGAGCATCGCCGTTGAACTCCTCACCTCACGATGATCCTACTGAATGTTGTAATTGGGGCCTTGAGCCTGTATTCATGTTTCAGGGCCTTCGACAGCAAGTACCGAACCTCTGCCTCCCTCCATAGCTCATCGCCGTGCTCCAGCCACCAAGAGCCCAGCTACCACTTCCAATAGCTGCGAAATGACTTCAGGAGGAACTCCAGGCCCTTAATTGGACACCTCAACAATAGCAAAAGCTTTGATCAAGGGAGCTTCTACACCACAGCTTCACGCGAAGACGAGGGCACATTTAGTGCCACATCATGAGTAGAAGAACCGTTAACAGCATATAAGATGGATTTGTGCAGTAGCCTTGTCGCCTCTTCACACGAGTGGTGAGGTCCCTCAACTCACTCCCGCCTCCACTCCTCGCTCACCACCACGCCCAGTGAGCCTGGACCTGATTACCCGTATACCCGATTATCTACATAAGCCTATACTCGGATTTGAGAAGGGAAGAGGAGAAAATATGAGGGTAGGGGTAGGTTTTGCACTATTCATGCATCGAAAAGCATGCCTATAAGCTCAACACTTAGCATTTATAAGGCTTGATGCTCTGGCTCTTCTGCATCTCTAATTTAAGGCCTTGTGCCTGTTCAGTGCCTTGGTGGTTTAAGGCATTTGATATGGGTATCTGACAACTGATTGAAGGTACCGTGGACAATTTGGCTGATGTAGAATTTGTGATTAAGTGGTTTAAGACCATTGTGGAAAAATTGATTTGATTATAAATGCTTTGGGATATGCTTAATTAGAGGATCTAATTGGTGATCTAAATCACCATTGTTTTTTAGCTTCTATTCTTTTTATCCCATTGTTTCTAGATATACTTTAGCTATTATTGAATATATTTCTGCGTATAATATTCATTGAATATCTTTCTTATACTTAATTGATTATGCTCATTATTTCTGAATGCGATTAGTATTGTGAATTCCATATTTTCTCCCTACGAACGACCTTGGACTCAAATTCCTAATTTCGAACACTCTTATAAATTTAAATGCCGTTGCATTTTTCGTTGATCGTACTACAACACGCATTTCATAAAACTCAATGGAAGCATACCAATAGGAAGGTTTTGGTATCGACTGTAGGCAAGAGGAGGAAGATCGACCATTGATCTGGTGGAGAATAGAATAGACGATCGTGAAGTGCTGAGTTCTTCATGAGAAGAACAGCTGAGATGTCTTCACCCAGGTCTAATGGTGGTTTTGCAAGATAAACCCAAAGGGTGAAATGATAGAACATTAGTACACAGGCCCATAAGTGGAAGTAATTATAATAGGAGGGTCCTTGGAAGCTTGCAAATAGATCCCTACAATTTTTTATTAAGTCCTTGGAATGTTTTATGTGTATAAAATGTAAAGGAATGATTTATATAGGAAGGACCTAATTGAAAAGCACTAAATGCAAGGTCCTAGTGAGACCAAAATGCAATATAACTTTTATGGCATATGATTTAAACATATTAGAAGTTATTCCAATAATTGATTTGTGAAATTAAGCTCTTTTTGGTGCTCAATTGGCATTTAATACATCCATTTACATACTTAGTATAGAATCTCTCAAATATGACCTAATTATGCACTTTTAGCATAAAATTGGTGTTTTAGGTCATTTTCCTCAATTTTCACACTTAACCCATTTACTGTGTTAATTTGATATTGTTTAACCTAGTTTCTAATTTAACTTGAGCATTTTAGTTATGATGAGACACTTCATCAGCAACACTATCATAAATTGTCGACTGCTATAGGTTCTTGGGGTTGCCATAGGTGGTGTTATCATGAAGTATCTAATGCCAAGTATCCTTCGAGGTGTGGTGATAGGAGCAAGGAATCCGATATAGACTGTGTTGAGAGTCAATCCGAAGTTAGACTTCGAGGGTAACAAAAGAATTACAAAAGAAAAATTGCAAAAACATTATTTGCTTCTCTCTTTAATACACTTGCAAGTTGAATCAAGACTGTTGCACATATGCCTGGATGCTTTAACTTCTAGGGATAACAAACTCTTGGGCAGGCTAAGGGGTCGAAGAAACCTTTGTTGGCAACCCAAAACAATGACCGATTGAATCTAATAAGACAAAGGGGTCTTTATTTTGGTTGGTACTAAAGAACCTTTGAGTCTGAATTTTGAGATTCTTAAGTTATTTCTCGGTGGTTGATTAGACGAAGGCGACTTGACTTCTACATTTCAAGTTAGAAGGCTATTCTCATAATCATAATATTTTGCTCGGGACTACCAAAATATAAGCAGAGGATTGTGATGTACACGCATAATTTGATCTCCAACATGGTTAATTTATATTAGTTTCATAGCAATGAATGCATCATCGTGTTATTATTAGTGCATTTTATAGATGCTACATTTATATAGATTGGCATGCATTTTTGGTTAATAATGTGGTGCTTACTATATGTTTATCATAAATAATAATAAATGGTTGTCTTCCTTTACAGGGTGTTCATAAAGAATAGTTATACAAGGGACAACAAGGGATAATTGGACCTTATTACTTCCTCTCTACATTAATTCTCTCATCCCTCAATTCTCTCGTTTACTCTCTTATCGTTTTTTTACAACCGACAGTTATGTCCCTTATTTCTAATGGGACAAGACCCTCTCTTTTCACTAATGGCAAGCCCATGTCCTCCTCCCCAATCCAACACGTGCGCGCGCACAACACAAACCCGCGAGACCCGCATCGCAAACACCATTGGGCGCTCCCCTCTCTCGACCTTAGCCTCACAGCAGCGCTAACCCATTCCCACGTGGGGGCCCTCACCTCATGCATCGATTCCCACACCCAGCCACTGCCCGACCCGACATACCCCTCGCGACCTCATCTTCTTCCCGCAGGCCCCAAGCGGGGGAACGATTTTCATCTCTCGCGACAACAGCGAGAGCGGCATTCGACCTTTGCCCTACGCGAGGGAGGAGGGCTCCCGACGTGCCACCTCAACATCGGCCCTCCTCCCTCGCCTACGTTGCGCCACCTTCACCACCTCTCCTCGCTCCTTCTCCACCGTCACAGACCTCGGCTCTCCTCCCCTCACCACCACCTCGCGTCGACCTCCACCATAGCACCACCTTCCCTCACCTCCCTCACCATTGTCTCAGACCTCCTCGTCACCTCCACCTCACGACCAGCATGCCACGACTACCAACAGCGAGCACCCCCACCACTATTCCTTCACTCCTCCCAGCCATACTCGGAGAGCTGCCACCACACGACCACCACAGGGCCAGCCAACATCACCGATACCACGACAGCGAGGACGAGTTTGGACGAGAGATTGAGCCACCACTGAACCGACGTCAAGCCGCCGTCGACCTAGAGATTCTCCTGCGACTCCCGTTCCACCGTCGTCGTCGTAGTGGGAGTGTTTCCCATCCCTTACTTGTAGCTGCATTTGTTTTCTAAATGACCATGTGGTTGAATGATTATATTTTTATTTTTTTTTTAAATGTGTCGGCTCTTGCTTGAATGAATGGATTTATACATGTTAATTTGTTGACAAATGTGATGTGCTTGATTGAATCATGTGTAATTTGTGTTACTTGATAATGGGGATGAGATATGGGCTAGGTAAGGTGTAGTGTTTAGATGAAATCGGTGTAACTTGAGGTGGTGAGAATCTGAGTTGGTTCATAGTCATTGGGTAATTCATAGGATAGCTCGAGCATAAGAGTTATCTACGAGTTGAGCTATATCCTTAGAATTAACCTTTTGGATGAATCAAACCTAGGAGTAAACATCTCAGGCCACTAATTTCATCTAAAATCATTAATTTGTACCTAGCTTAGTCAATTTACGAGGTTGGATTCCATTCACATTGTAAATATCAATGTTTTTCTCATTTTTCTGTTTCGTAGAAAAATTAGCGTTGGAATTTTATTTTAGTAAATTTCAATATTGTAAAAATCGTCCTTTGTCTTTTGCGATACTAAATATCCAAAAAAGAAATTATAAAATCATTTGAAAATAAATATTCATAAGCACTTCTAAATTAATCGCATCATACTCCCTCCATGTGGATTCGACCCGACTTATGTTATATTTTGCATTATTTTATTAGTCAAAATTTTTTTAGATTGATGTGCTTAATTTTCTCAAGTATAACGATAACATCAATTTAAATGGCACCATTGCTAGGGAGAGCAAGCCTGATTGTGATTGATTAGAGTGCCATTGTTTATAGCATATCGCATTTGCATTTTCATTTGCATTTCGTAGGCCTTTCGCTGCTTCCTTGGTTTCAAGTACTGCCACAAGGATCGAGTCATAGCGGCGCACGTGAGCTAGTCATGAGGAGGAGATAAGAGGAAGCAGGGATTCTCGCTACGCACCACGTGGTTAGGATTAGATTAGTTATGATTAGTTACTTTTTATTGTATTTTCTTCGAGCCCTTGTATGTTGGGGCATTTACATTTATAGTCTTCTTCTCCCCTTTGTATCTTTGGGGATTTTGGATTTGTATTTTCTTTCTTCCTCTCGTAGTTTGTTAACTAGTTTGTTAGTTGTGTAATTAGTAGTCGTTTGCTTTGGTGTTGCATTTTATAAAAATAAAAGTCCAAAAAAATAGAACAATTCTGTCATGCTAACTCTAGAACCTGCATATCGTTTAGGCATTCACCTTAAGCTTGCATTGAGCAGCATTTAGAGTTATTTTCTTGGTTTGCATTTGCATTGTAGAGTGGTTGGAGGTAGGTAAGTGCTAATCACCTTCCTGAATTGTCTACTGTATTTTCTACGGTTCTACCTCCCTCTTGGACTTGAAGCTCATGACCACTAATTCCATGAGTTGATCTAAAAAGTGCAAACCATAAAAGCCACTAAGTCAAGGAGAAACCCCTAAAACCGATGTACGTTGTGTTAAAGGACTTCGATATTAAAGTGTGTGGATTTTAAAGAACGTGAGTGCACACTTAGGTCTGTTAGGTTTCTACCACATCTTCTGCACCACAAAGGGGCCTAGACTTAGGTCAATTTCAACTGCATCTGGTCTCCCTTTGTGAGTAGGTTTTGTAGGCACCTACGTAGGTTGGCTTAGAACGCTTTAATTTTCGCGAAACTTGTTTGGCCACCTAATTAAATACTCTTGACCTCAACCTTCTTCAAGGCTGGGACGATTGAGGATTTCAAGGTGCACCACACATCTTATACCACATCTGTGAGGACTGAGGAGCACTAAACTTGACTCCTTTTTTACTACCCTAAGGAGTAGGATTGAGGTTAATTAAAGACCTAAGAAAAGGGGATAAAAACTGAATACTTGCTTTGTTTTTGCTTCTGGGGTACTCATTTGTGTATGTTGATAGAAGGTCCCTAAGGAGAAGTTTAGTCTTTGATCCTAAGCTTAAAAGGACCCTTAGGAGAGCAAATAAGTGAGAAAAGAGATGGAGCCCCCTTACTCCTATCATTCAAATTTTTTGAACCAATACTTCCCATAGTCGAACCGTAATCTTATGCCCCAAGTGTATCATTCCTTTGAGGGGTACAATGACAATTCATGGGATCAATCATATTCCCATCTAGGGAATACTTGTTTAATTTCTCCCACTTATCATGAGTAGAACCTAAGAGCGGGATTTCTTGTTAGAATGCAAGCACCCAATCCACCCACCTCCATGATTTATCAAGGTTGGACAGAGCCTCCTAGGATGCATGAGCCCGAGTTTGATTATCCTCTTAGATTTGACAATGGTCTCTCTTCCTTTATGTTAGAAATGCAAAAGCAACAAAAGAAAATGATGGAATCAATGGGAGGGCTTTTGAGGAATAGAAAAAAAAATGAAAGAGAAATTTCACCAAATTCGCTTCCCTCCTAAAGTTAACCCTCATCCATCTCTTTATACCCCCAATTTCCAAACTAATTTTGAGGAAACAAATTCTCATAAGGATTCTTTCTCGAGGAGTAGCTATCCTTTAGACTCCACCCAAGAGATGAGGCCACTTGGGGACGAGGATGATTTCATTGATTATCCACTTGAACTATATTCATTTCAAATAAAGGGAAAAATGGTACCCTTGGAAGAGTTCGACCCTGACGACAATATTTACTTCACTATTAATGAGTAGATTCATACTCAATTTGTTATTCCCGCTTCCCTACTGATCAAGAGGTGGAACTTAGTCCTACCTGTTGGTGCTAGAGCACCACGATCATTTATTTTAATAATAACAAAACACGTGTTATTTAACATTTGCACTTTGAGTCCTAGATTTCAGGTCAATCGCAAATGGATACGTGTTTAGACGGAATTCGAGCTTGCATCCAGGACGGATTGGAGGAGCTTGATGGAGAACAGAGGAGATTCGCAAAGAGCGCTAGTTTGAAGATGGAAGGACAAGAAGAATATGATAGAATTTTGTTTAATCCTTTCATGTACTTTTATCTTTATTTTGCTTGCTCTTTTTATTTCCTTAGAACATTATGTTAAAGAGCCTCAAAGTACCCTAACAGTAGTCCTAGGAACACCTGCACAACCCTAGGATACTTAGGTTTTCTGTAGAGAACTTAGAAAACCAATATAGGGTTTAAACAGCACTTCCAGACGTCTAATTCTAAAATCAGACGTCTGATAAAGTATTTTAAGACGTCTGACTGTTGTTTCAGACGTCTGATAACTTTTAGGATGGACTTTGTACTCTGTCTGATGAAATCAGACGTCCAGATCTTATACCAGACGTCTTAGGAGACGTCTGATGGATTTACCAGATGTCCAATTAGTGGACCGTTGGCTGGCTTAGCATACACTCAAGAATATGACCGTTAGAGCCTTATCAGACGTCCACAGGACTATCCAGACGTCTGATAATTGACCGTTTTGCCTCGGCTGACCCAAAATCTCTTCTCAGAGATTTTCTAGCCGTTGCAACGTTTGGAAAATCCATTCCCACAGTAAAAGTAGGTTTCCAGACGTCCAGACATAGTGCCAGATGTCCTATATGTCGTCTGATGGACTTGCACTAGAACCCTATTTAGATTTGATCCAAGTCAGGAAGAGACCCGCCCAAAATCAGACGTCTGACCTTGAAATCAGACGTCTTAAAGTGAACTTCCAGACGTCTGATGCTAGAATTAGACGTCTGATAAGCCTGTCAGAACAATGATTGTTCTTGATTTCGGGCTGATTCTCTTGGGCTTTGTTCCCAACGGCTATAGAACATTTCCTAAGCCTTCCAAAGCCTTCCTAAAGCCTCTATAAATAGAGGGGAACCTTTGCAACACAAATACACACTAAGACACACCTAGAGAGACCAAGATACACAAGAAACACTTTGTAATACACTTTCCACTCTCTTGTGTCCTAGATAGCTCTTGCTCTCCAAGCTCAAGTTCCATTCTCTTGAGAGCATCAAGCTGTTGCGCACGCGCTCTCCCGCCGTAGTCCACGAGAGCGAAGTTGCGCCGTCGCGTGGCTCACGCACTGCGTCATCAACTCGACGCACTCCTTGCAAAGGGGAGTTTCCTAATTCCTATAGAAGCTAGGTTTATAATTACTTTGTTGGCTCTATAGGATTACTTGTTTATTTTATCTTTGTTATTTGGTTGGGTATTCGCTTTGCGAATTCCCGTCTCCTTCGCGAGACAAAATCCTTCTCGTAGAGAGAAGGGTTTGAGGTACGCTACCCTCGTTTAAGTAGCGTGGTTGTATTGAGGTTGAATCACCCTCGTTTAAAGTGATTCGGTTTAGTGGATTTTGATCAACTTGGTTGATCGGAAAATCCTAACTCGAGAGGGTTAGGTGGTGGTTTTCACCCGGTTTGGGTTTCCACCTATAAATTCTTGTGTACTTTGTGTGATTGCTTATTTGTAAGATTATATTTCAATTCCGCAATTATTACGTCACCCCCTCCTGGTAGGGCCGGAAACCTTCACTACCTTTAGTGCACCCAATCATGAACCTACCCTCAGGGAACCTACACCAGACCTGCATTCATCTGATTTGACAGCTTATCACCTCAAATGGATTTTCCTAGGAAGTTTGGGATGAGTAATGAATTTTTTGAGGTTTCACAATCTCAATTTGAGGAGTCTAATTTTGAGGAGGATAAAAACATGATAAAGGAATTAGGAATCCAAGTTTGGAGTGACTCTTGGGGTCAACACATATCATTTGAGGATTTGTGTCCCAAAGAGATAGAAGAGTTGAGAGATACAAGATTCGCCTACACTTCTAGTATTGAGAATGATCCTCTTGATGTTATAAAAGATAAAGAAGCAACAACTGTGCTTAATGATGAATCACACAAAGCCCTTGGAAACGATGTAATTGATGAGATAGAGTCCGAAGATGAAATTAATGATGTTCCTGATTTCGTTGCTTCTCAGGAAACCCAATTGGCATCAAATGATTTTGATCATGAGTCCACGTGTGATAACGAGATAATGAATTATGTGCTTGACTCATCTATTGTGGAGGAGCAATTGGAATATGAGGAAATAATGAAATTGGTTAAGGATGTGGATGGAAAGGATGAATGGTTGTTGGGAATGCAATCACAGTTGACTGCTCCTTCATTAGACTTAATCATTACCTCCCAATCACCTAAGCAACCTTTAGACTCCCT
The DNA here is from genome assembly GCA_037157565.1 of Thalassia testudinum. Classification (NCBI taxonomy): domain Eukaryota; kingdom Viridiplantae; phylum Streptophyta; class Magnoliopsida; order Alismatales; family Hydrocharitaceae; genus Thalassia; species Thalassia testudinum. The sequence goes on from JAZHRO010000078.1 coordinate 58,062,454, forward strand.
AACCAATCTTTGGCTCAAATCTCTGCTCACATTCATTCTTTCTAGGGAGAATATCCAATTAGTACATCCTTGGGTGGAATGACGAGTTTGGATCGATGCTTGTACTTTTAATCTTACCATTCAAGGGTTTATATTAATTTTGAAAATACCATCGAAAACTGATGTGTATACATCTGATTAACCTAAAATGTCTATTAATGTATGTTCTTAGTATCACATTAGCATCATACATTGTAAATAGTGCATAACATGTATAATCATGCATTTAGATCAAGTTGTATAAATTGTATAGTAATTGTCTCTTTTTTATGGTCAGGGACAAGGCGACTTTTTTCAGGGCCTCGGATCAAATATCCAACCATACGGATCTAATCAGGGCGACGATTGGAGTTCAATGACTCCAAGATCGCCCTAATCGGACATCCGTAGCACCAGATAGAGACCGAGAAACCCTAAAGAGAAAGGGTCAATGTGGTGTTAATCTACACTTTAGACGACAAATCTGATCGCATAGATGGGTTTGGATCGACGATTGTAGCCTAACGACGCAAAAATCGGTCCAATCCGACACCCGTGGCACCTTCTACAATACTCTGAAGATGGACAACCTAGATGGCACCACGTGGCACCATCATAGCTGCCCAACACCGGTCGTAGCTCTTCTTCTTCACCCACTTGACAAATCTCAGCCGTTGGATGCCCATCCAGTGCCCGAGATCGCGCCACGCCACCGCTCTTCCAATGCTCTCCTCTTTTGAAGGCGCATGCAACGTTTGATCTCGACCGTTGGATGAAGATCCAATGGCTGAGATCGGCTGTGCGCTAAACACTCCGCACAACACAAACACTTGCTCAGCGCAGCAGTCGAGCACGCGACGTGCGTTCGAGCCCGCATTTACTGCGAGCGGGCACGTGATTGGAGCCGCGTGATGAAGATCCAACGGCGGAGATTGAGTGATAGCGCCCACGCGCGATTAGACAATAGCGCTTACGTGGGATCGCACACGGGCGCGTGGCGCGAGCATAGGCACTTTAAGCCGTCTGATCTCTTGATCGGATGGCTGAGAGCGGGCGAACGTGTGCGAGCATTGAAGAGCGTGGAGGCGAGGGGACGCGCGAGCGGTGCGCACATCGGCCACGTTTAAGCCTTTAGTGACGGATAAATCCGTCACTAAAGATCCTGAATTAATGTTTTTCAAGTTGTAATATCCAAAATGCTCCCACTCCTTGCAAGTATAAAAGGAGACCCCTTCCATATGGATTTCTCATCCCTTCCTTCTCTTCTCTCTCTCCAAAGCTCAAGAGAAGCTTGTCCCACACCCGAAATGCTCCTCAAGAGCTAAAACCAAGTTTTCGCCCCGGTTCCGGAAGTGGATCCCGTGACGACGATGATGTGCTGCATCGTTCCTGTTCCTTCTGGATCGTCCTCCTTCCCGCTCCGTTCCTCGTCTTGCAGGCGTTGTCCCTTCCGACTCGTCCTCCAAGTGATCGTCAAGGAGGATAACTTCTCTCTCCCATTCTTTTTACTGCTTTCCAAAGTAGAATTTTCCTGCTTTCTAATTGTAATAATTTCTCGCTTTCTAGTGTAATCTTTTTTCGCTTTCCTAGTTGTAAAAATATTTTGCAATATCAAGTGAATGTTTTCTCTCTCTCTTATTATTTATATTGATTCCATTTCATTATGACTATTCCGTCCTTTAAACAAAAACACAAAAATATAATTGCAAATCTTGATCAACGTAGCCTCCCTTAGTTCGACCGAGAATTTCTTTACAGATTTTTTGGTATAAATTTTATTTGTTGAATGGATTTCTTCGCTACTCGAACTACAACAGCAAGTTTTCAAAACCAACTTCGATAGCGTAGTCTTCCGACATTTAACAAAAACCCTGCTAGCTTTGGAGGACCCTTGCTATCCTCCACTTATTCTGTTTTGAGAGGCCCCTTCACCTTCTTCTATTTTTAGACCTCTCCTACTAACCTGCAAAGTTCCTTGCATTGACATTTTCTAGCAAGCATTTGGAATCACAATTCATCATCAACTCGCCAACATCCACAGCTACCTGTTTTTTAGGCGTTGTCTTTTATGTTCATTTTTAAGGCCTAGTTCTCTACTACTTGAACTTGACTTACAGGTTCTTTATAAGTGTGACTGCTGACAGAAAATGCAGTGCTTATTAGGAGGCAACCCAACCTCAAGGAATAATCTCAGCATGCTCCAGGTGTAATCTATTCCCTTATCCTTTCATCTTTGCTTTACAATAAGGACATTGTAAGATTTAAGCATGGGGGGGTGATTACATGCATCTCCTTGCTTTATTTAGAAATAATATTTGTAAAAAAATGGTATTAAATAATAAATTAAAGCAATTAATATTATGTAAATGAGGACACAAGATGGGCTAGGAGAGGAGGTTGAGATGTGCTAGGTAGTCTCCAACCCTTGAGGAATTTGGTAAGAGTCTTGAGTTTAGACTCTTTAGGCCTGAAATAGGTTTAAAAACTCAAGTACTTACCAAGATTAAGATTGTTTTCTTTTTTTATTGAAGAGGCGGTGTACTAAGTCAAAGGCTTTGAGAATATTTGACTCCCCTGTCTACTCTTGGGTTTGCGAATTTTTGGTAACTTAAGCATCCACCTCACACACTTTGATCTAACTCAGTGTGCTTAATAAGGCAAAATCATAAAAATTTCTTATTTTTTTTAAAAAAAATAGTTATTTTGACTTAGGAGAGGCTTGAAAAAATAATCTGATTGGAAGAGTTATAGTCGCAAGAGAAGAGTATATACTCATCTCAAGGATGCGATAATAACATGTCACTCTCTCGATTCTTGTCTCCTAGGATATTTAAATATCATATCAGGGCATATATAATCGCATTGTGCTATTTAGGTGGCATGGATGGCACTATTGATCATACAATTTGGAGAGCTAGTTAATTTGGATTTATTATCATTGTAGTAATATAGTGTCACAATCTAAATGAATGTCATTTTATTTATATATAACTTTTACTAATTTTATTCCAGGTTATTCACTAAGAGATAGATATTTATATACTTCACTCTCTAATGTCAAAAATCTATCTTTTATTTCAAAAATATTAATTTCATTTACAAAAGAATGAATTTGGAATTAAACAATCAAAGAATCAATCAATCTAAGTCAATTATTTACAAGTTAGAACCAGCAAATTTCGATCAGAAATGCCTTAAAAACATAAACAAACAAGGCACAAAAAATTAATAAAGGTATACCTACACATAAAATACTTTACACTAAATATACACATACATACATAGCACCTATACACTTAATCTTAATTTACATCACATAGCTTAATACATACATAACTAACCTATATTTACATAGCTAACACACACACACGCACACACCTACAAATATATATATATAGCACACATAACATACATAATGTATAAATATATACAAACAACTAGTCTATAACACTTACTCCTAAATTATAAGTATATATATATAAACCTATGCATATACATAACTAATATACATAGTATATGTATATATACATATAATACTAACACTTAACTTATACTTAACATAACACATAACACTAAATATATATATATAATATATACATTGTACATTACACACACACACACACACACACACACATATATATATATATATATATATATATATATATATATATATATATATATATATATATATATATATATATATATATATATATCTTCCTACGCACACATAACACATACATATATAATAACAATACTTAACACTTAACCCTTTTTTTTTGTTTTAACACAACACTTAATTAGCTCGTGGTCCAAAAAGAATGGTGGGCTTTTACACAGATCAATGGCCTAATGGGCCGGATCAGCCGCTACTAGGCCTACCCTTAAAGGAGGGCAATTTAGCTCAGATTAGGCCCAGACAGGCCCACCCACACACGCATCCATGCACATGCACCTGCTACATGCGCACTTGGATGCATGCACTTGCCCGTAGGCATGTGTACCGCACGGGGTTTCATAGGTCACACAAGACACGCACGGGAGCGTCCACATCGTAGTCGCTTGGTGAGATGCAGTGGCGCGATTCCAATTATTCTGCTCCAGCACTCCGTCAGCCCACGATGTGGGACTGTGAAATGACATTATTAGCTGTGCTGAGTGTGCTTTATTGAGATATTTAGGGAATTACTTAGTGATTAATGAAGGATCTAATTTATGAATAAATTATATGATTGTGTAGCTTATACGTAGGGCTATTTATTACACATTATAATTAGCTATAATTACTTATAGACACTATAAATCATTGTATAAATTACTTAATTAGGTTTTAATTTAGTTAGTTTACATATTGACATGATTAATTATGAATTTTAAATAATTTAATTAGATTTATTTATTTATTTACATATTTTATATACACGTATACACTATATTCATATAATTTAATTATACAATATATACATAGTCATAATAAATATATGTAAAATAAGTTAAAATATAAATTATTAGAATACAGTATAAATTAGTACATTAATTAGATAAATTATTAACTTAGATTAGTTTAATTAATTACCAATATACATCCTTGACTTACATATATATATCTACACAATACATAATTAAGTAAAAGATTATAGATATATTATCTTACATAATAATTACTATAATTAGTATATTAAATTATATATATATACATATATACTATTGTACTTGTATAAGTTATATGTAATATATACTAATTTACATATATATAATACTATATATTATAAATTAATAAATAAGATAAGTTAGACTTAAGTTATTTATATAAACCATACCTTATTTACATATAAATAATATATACACAATATTTACATAGAATATATATATGTTTACATATAAGTTAGTATTATATAAATATATACACTATGTACATTATGTACAAGGGAGATTTTTAGGATTTTTGTAATTTTCTTGTTTTTATTTTATTTTATTTTTTTGGTTTTATAAGAAGAGAGAAAGAGGAGAGGAAGCTAGGAACAAGTGAGAAGAGGAGCCTTTTTGGCTTTTTGTTTTTGTGATTTTTTTTTCTAACTAAACTAAGAGACTTAAACTTCTACAAGGCATTTCTACTTACTAAACACTTGGAAACCTAAATCTAACCACACACCCACATTCCACATATATCTTATTCTCACTCACAACACATTTTATTTATTTATTTATTTACAATATTTTTTTATTTTTCTCATGCTTTTCATAATAGAAGCTAGAAAATGGGTGAATAAAGATCAAAAAATGATTACAAACCCTAAAAATTATGTAAAAATGCTGGAAATGAAGGAATTAACATTATGAACATCCAGGCATGAGTATATAACAAAACTACATTTACAAATCATGGTTGAATAAATGAATTACATCATATCAGTCATCTAGACAGTTTCAGCATATACAAGTTGCTAACAAAGAATTCCATAATACTAGTTACGTGCTTCTCTCTTAATCTATTCATCAAGACATGCTTCTACAATGTTAATCTATCACCTGATCATCTAAAAAACCCTTCTTAAACTCTCATTACATCAAGAACTACTTGGAATCAGAACTTAAAATGTTATCCAGTCCAAGAGTAACTGCTACTATTCAAAGGCTTTGGGATCCAACTTTCAATCTGGTTTGATGTTCCATACTCCACTCAAATGATCCTAGAAGTAGATCTAAGTGAAATTTATTCCAAAAACCTCATTGCAATCATATTTCATTGGAAAACCATTTTAAAGGCACAGTAAAAAATCATGCTTAGTTAAGTTCAATATACAACTGCTACTGATAAAACATTTCAAATCAAATCAATCACTCAAAACCTTGAATCAAGCACTTCAATAAGTACCTAAAAATCTATAATCATGTTTGAATCACTGCTCAAAGCTTCAGAATATTAATTGGATGCTTGAATCCCAGAAATCGACTCAGACCTGAGTGATGGAACTATGCATTCTAGATCTAATTTACATCAGTAAAACTCCATGCTAAATCGTCACAAATATGTAGTGAGTATATGGAAACCTATGCAATTAATTCAAAACTCAATAGAGATCTGAAACCCTAGATTGATCCCTTCCTTTCGCTATAGATAGCGTAAGAATAGGGGATTCAATCAGACACTAAAAATCAATGGAGTACCTTCTCAAACTTTCATTAAAGTGTTTCAAACTTGGATTCAGACTCTAAACAATAGATTAAAACAATTTAGAATCAAATAAGGATGTCGCCCAAGTGGGCATTTTATATGAGCTCGCCATGATGTAATGATCATTTAAAAACCCTACACACCATTGATTGGTGTATGGGAGTCTTAGGCGATGCTTGATGATAGATTTGGTCATTGCAAAAGCCTCAAATTCGTGCCTTGGATTTTCCTTGGCTTTTGCTACCCAGGTGGAGAAAGAAGTATCTGAGAGAGAGATTGGGAGCTGATTAAATATTCAATGAAAATCAAACATAAATCACTCAATCCAATTACAATCAATCCAATTAAGATTTAACCAACTCAATTCAAATCAATAGATCAGATTAAAGCGAAATTGTATCTTCAATTCATCGATCAAACATTAGAATCAATTCACATTCAATCATCCGAATTATGCACAATTCATGACACATGGGAGGGTCTTGTGATCATCTGAAGTAGGTGAGAGACCCTCCAAGTGGAATTAGCGAGTTATGAGATCTGAGAGCTACAAAGCTTCAAATCTCATAGCTACTCTAATGGAGTGAATGGATTAAGATCAATTAAGTGAGTAAAATAGGAGAATGTGATCATGAAATGTAGAGGAAGGATTATGAATCAAAATGGAGAGGATCTTCCTCTCTGATTAGGATTGATCAGAGAAGGGGGAATCGTGATTGAGAAATAATTACACTAATCTACTCCTACATAGAAGCAATTGAACAATAATTTCTATTCTAAACTATTTAACTAATCTATGAAAGCACTAAATCTATCTAGGAAATCATTAAAAGTCCTAATCTATCAGAAGAACGGGACCTCTAAGAAAAACTGTAGCTAGTGGCTACAACAATGGAGAAGGATGCTCCAACAAATGAAAGCTCATAGGCGAAGCTCTGGGCTTGCTCTTAGGTGTTGTGTGACCCTTAGTAGCAAGGAACAAAGAAGGAAGAACTACAACTGCTATCACCAGCCACTGATGAAGGAGGAGAGCTGGAGGGGACGAATGACCAATTCAAGGGTAAGGGAGCTGGTCAAGGTCGTAAGTGAGCTCAGGGAGGTGCTTATATAGGCACTAGAGCTGGGAGTGACCTATAATCTCAGGTGAGGGCCGTTGTGGATGAACTAGAGTTGTAGGATGTGATCTATGAGGTGGTGCGAGTGTGTGTGCACCAGTGGTAGTAGGTAGAGAGAAGATCCACCGTAGGATCAGGTGGATAAGGAATGGATGATGGAGAGCTCTCATGTTCTTCATGAGGAACAGTTGAGGGAGAGAGGCACCTGCAAGTCTAAAGGACATTTTCCACACTAAGCCCTTAAGGTGAAACGATGTACAATTTAGGCAAAAACCCATAAGTGATATGAATCCTAACCCACAGGTTCCTATTAGCTTACAAATGAGTCCTTGGAAACCTTGGATGAGGAGAATGAATAGGCTTTGTTATATAGGAAGGACCTAAATGTAAATCACCAGTTCCAAGGTCCAAATGAGGTCAAAATGCAACAAGATTTTTATGGCAAATGATATGAACATATTAGAATTTATTCCAACTATTTATTTGTGAATTTAAGCTCATTTTGGTGTTTAATTTCCCTTTAATTCAGCCATTTATGCACTTAGGTATATACTCTCCTAAAAGTGACCTAATTATGCATTTTTAACATAATTTTGATGTTTTAGGTAATTTTCCATAATTCCTACACTTAACCATTTTCTTATATTAATTGATAGTATTTTAATTTAATTTGTAGCTTAACTTTGGCATGTTAGCTATGATAGGCCACACCTCATTAACTATCTTGAAGTGTCAATTGCTAGGACCTAGATTAACTTAAGAATATCATGGGCAACGCTATCATTAAGTGTCGACTACTATGGGTTCTTGGGGTTGCCATGGGTGGTGCTATCGCAAAGCATCAAATGCTAAGGGACCCTTCGAGGTTTGGTGATTGGAGCGAGGAATCCGATACAGACTGTGTTGAGAGTTAATTCGAGATTAGATTTTGGGAAATAACAAAAAAGTTTACAAAAAGAAAAATTGCAAAAGCATCATTTCCTTCTCTCTTTAATACATTTGCAAGTTGAATCAATGCCGTTGCACACAAGCACAGATGCAGTAACTTTTAGGGTGCCAAAGAAACCTTTGTCGGCAACCTAAAACAACGGCCACTTGAATCTAATAGGACAAAGAGGTCTTTATCTTGGTCGGTACTAGAGGAACTCTGAGTCTGAATTTTCTGATTTTGAACTTATTTTTCGATGGTTGATTAGACAAGGGTGACCTGAATTGTACATTCCAGCTTGGAAGGCTATTCTCATAATCACAATGTTTCACTCAAGATTAGCAAAATGGAGGCATGGAGGTGTGATGCACACGCATATTTTGAACTCCAACATGCTTAATTTGCATTAGTTCCATAGCAATACATGCATGATTGTATTCTTATTAGAGCATTTTATAGATACTGCATTTATATAGATAGGCATTTATTTTTGGTTAATAATGTGGTACTTAGTATATGTTTATCACAAATAATAACAAATGGTTGTTTGTAGGGTATTCAAAGAGAAATAGTTATATAGTGAAAAATGAGGGATAATTGGACCGTATTACTTCCCCTCTACATTAATTTCCTCATCTCTCAATTCTCTCATTTACACTCATTTTTTTTACAAGCAACACTTATGTCCTATATTTCTAATGGCCCAAGGCCCTCTCTTTTCACTCACAGCAAGCCCATGTCCTCTGCAATCCAACACACACATAATTGCACACACACACACGCACACACACATGACAATAGAGACCCGTGAGACCCCCCATTGCAAACACCATTGGGCACTCCCCTCTCTCGACCGTAGCCTCACAGCAGTGCCAACCCATTCCCACGGGCGATGTCATGCCCTAAAAACCCAGGCCCTTAAATGAGGGTCGGAGTTCCGAAGAATAGCAATGAACAGGTGCTGGTTATACCTAACTAAGTCAAGTTATAATAGAGTTCCATTTATTACATACAATGGAAGTACGAGATGGATGACACATAATTGATATAGAAGAGCAGTAGCAAAGCATAAATTTACTTTAAACCAAAGCATAAAAGTTTACCGGTCAACAGATTAGGCAAAAACCTGCATGGCGACAAATCCCTTGCGTTGACGACCCAACAACGATAACCTAAAAGTAGGTCACAAAGTAGGGATGAGTCAATCGACCCAATAGGGAGCAAACAACTACAGTGTTGCAACAAAACTAAGGGTAGTGCACAATTTCATTTACTAGCTAGTCTCTAGCCCAACCCAAACCCCTAGGTTCTAATTCCTGAATACTATCTAACATGACCAACCACCATGGTCCCATAAACCATTAATCAAATTGCCTAAATTTTTTCCAAGATTTGGTATTAACATTTATTCTCTCACTCGCCTCAGTGATTAGATTTTGGAAACCATCCCTATCTACCAGAGGAGATTGAGATGCATCATTTCCTTTGGATTTCAGCCTGATAGTCTCACCCTGGCAAGGGGAAAGGCTAATAAGTTTGTTGATCCTCAAGAAAGGCATGCCCATTCTTGATGTATTGAGTACATTGCTGACTATAGTTAAAAGAGTTGGGCCTCTTGAGAACTACCCAGACCTATTTCTTGCAATCACAAAGCACAAGCTCAATTTGTGTCCAACAAGGACCAATCATAGATAAAACCAGATTGTCATCGTAGGATTGGCCAAAACTATCGAGCAACACCAATGCTTCCCGCTAAGAACGGCTCCTTATAGGAGTGTAGCTTCAGGTGTGCCCTCTCAATCCACCATCGGATGAGGTCTCAACCAATCCATCACAGTACCTGACACTTTCGTACTTACGGGTGCCTAGTGGGCCTCTAACTATGAGTACTGTGTACCTCGGCATTTCCCGTTATGCATGCGGGTGCCAACAAAGCCTAGAGCCACAAGTACCTCCACATGGAGTCGAATTCGGGTACATTTAAGTACCAACACCGATGACAGCCCAGGGCTTGTCACCAAACCCTAGAACCTTCCAAGTTCCGAGGCAGATTCCTTAGTAGCCTTTTGCTACTGCAGCAACTCGGGTCCTTTACCCGAGCAGTGAACCTGTGCTTCGCCAAGTCTAAGGGGTGTAGTCTTACGAGCTCCCCTAGTTGACCTACCATCATTTAATTCCATTGGATTCCGTATCCGGAATGAAGCCCTAGAGACCTAGTAGATCACCTAGGGTTTTATCAAAAGACCTTAGGATACAAGCATTCCTTTTATTAGACTTTGACCGAATCAATACAGGTTCAACATTTTGGATTTGATCATTTGCTTTGCTAGGTTCCATCGAATTTTAGTCCTTTTTTAAGAGTTCAAGCAGGGTAAAACAAGTACACCAGTTTCGATCCTAGTCCTAGGAACTAGTGCTAGGCACCCATTGCTTCCACTAGGCCATAATGTGCCAATACCAACACTAAGCTCTCGCACCAATATTGGGCACCAATAAATTGCAGGGTCAAAACCCACCGAAAATCAGGCATAATTTCCCAAAATCAGTACCTGCAACCTGCATCCAAGCATGTATATAACATATTATATAGGTGGATACTCCCCACCATCACATCACATTACATCAGCAAATAACAACGGTAAAATACAAGTAGGTACACCCTACATCCAAAAGTAGTAAGAACACGGGAAAATAGCAAGAAACCATGTCATGTTACTGTTAATGCAATGCCATAAGCATCCTCATTACAAATACCGCCTAAGAAAAATGATGCCCACCTTAGAGGACAAAGCTTGGAGGACTACTTGAAGAAGCCAAGGAGAAACCTTTTTAAGTGCAGGAGCAGTCGTACTTGGAGCAAGGCTATCCAAAGATCTACCAGAGGATCCCTTCTCTTCTTTATCTTTATATGTTTCTTGTATTAGCTAGTGTGTTTTTAGTTCCATGTAACAAGCATTCTGCTACATTCCATCTAGTTGCTAGTAATACAAGTTGCAAATTGTCTTCCAAGTTCATGTCTTTATCTTTGTGTGTTTCTCATGTTATTCTATTGTAGTGCACACCACACTCTCCTCTTCTAATTACCCTAGGTGCACTTGCCTAGGTTGAGCTTAGAAAAGAGGGTTTCATTATTGTCACCTAGGCGTAGTTTTAGCGTAGTTAATCTTCACATCAAAAACTCGATTGTTTCTAAAAATCCTAAAAACAACAAAATGAAAAATACAAAAATACATGTGTTGATTTGAGAGGTGAGAGAGAGAATCATTTTTGTGATTAATAAATTTGCCTCCTTAGACAACCCTAGATACTCTACTATCTAGGTATTATAAATGTAAAAGTTTGATTGCGGATTTACAAATTGCAACGACACTAGTTGCATCATTTAACAAACTACGTATTTTTCGTATCAACCTCATCTTCTTCCCGCAAACCCTAAGGGCTAGTTTGGATGGAGGGAAAAATTTCATGGGATAACTTTTTTTGCAAATGGGTTATCCTACATTTTTGTTTCGAAGTCATAAGAGTTATCCTGGTTAGTTAATTGTTGACAGGGCTAGCTTGAGGTTTTAGAAAGATGCACTTGTTGTAGTAATAAATCCTCAAAAATAGCTTGAACAACAGATAAAATTTATAACTTGAATGGAATCCGAGGTTGAACGTAGGGAGCAAATAGGAATTCACACGCTAATCTCAAAATATGGTGTAAATGAGCACAATTAATTACTCAAAAATCTAATATGCAATGTAGCACATGAGTGTATGAGTAAAAAGAATTCTAGACAAAATAATGGTGATTTAGATCACCAATTATAAGTCTAATACATACAACAACTACTCAAATCAATCAATATGAAGGAGCATATGATCAGACATCTGATTTTGCAATTAGATGTCTTATTCTTCTTCTTCTCCTCCTCCTGTCTTCTTTCTCTGTTTCTTCTTCTTCCTTCTCTTCTATTGCTCTGCTCTTCTCTTTCTACGGTCCTCTTCTTCTATCTTCTCTGACTCCTTCAGGTCTTCTCTTCTTCTTTCTTTGGTTTCTCTTTTTCCTTTTCTTTCTTCTCAAGTCCTTCTCCTTCCTTCCTTTTGCTTTCACAATACACACAAGACTTCTTTTCTCTTCATGCACAAGGGCTATGCACCCTTCAAATTTAGCTAAGTGTCGAAGAGAGAAAAACCCCCTGCCCCCCACTCTCTCTCTCTCTCTCTCCTATTCTCCCTCTCCTCTTCCAGGTATCAGATCGGGTATTCAGGTCAAGCGCATACCCAGATCCAGGGTTGTGGGCATGGTCGCAGATGAGGAGTGAAGGCTGGTTAGGTGGGTTGGGTCAGCACCAGGCCCACGGGGTATGTGTCACGGGCGAGGCACATGTGAAGGGTGTGGAGGACCTCACCCTTTGTTGTAGGAGGCGAAAAGCCTACAACACTTTTTACAATTTATGTGTGGCTAACCGCTCCTCTTTCTATGATGTGGGACTATGTTCCCACATCTCTTCCTTGTGTTCTGGCAGAAGGTCCTTCCAATTGGAGGGGTTGCCGCTACTGGGATCCTTAATTGAGGACCTGGATGCATACATGGGATGAATCTATAGTGCCTGAAGCTTCGTGGCTAGAACTCGAAGAACGAAGGTGGCAACGGGCGGAGGGCAGTGGAAGTTTAGCGTGCACCTGAGAAACACAAGTACGGCCTCTCGACTCAATTAAAAGACTTCAGGAGCTTCGCTGGAGGTCGGTGAACGTGTTGGTGGTGGTGGCATAGTGTAAGGAGGTGTGTGTGCATGTAGCGAAGTCAGCGAAGGTGTTGCGAGGGTGGGTTGGTCGGTGGAGCGACGGTTAGGGTGAATGCCCTAATTGTTAGAGGGCTTTTGATGAGGAAGTCGTGGTGATGCTGATGGGGGCGATAGCTACGAGGTTCGTGCAGTGGAGAGGCGGTTGGGTATCGTCGGAGCTTTGCCGGAGTAGAAGAAGACGGAGGGGAGACGTGAGGTCGGCGGTCGTTTTGAGAGATAGAAAGAGGGAAAAGGAAGTAGGGAGAGAGATAAGTCTACTAGATCTAATTTAGGGACAAAAAGGGGAAGGGATACAACGTCAGTGTGATTGCCGGTGCCATGGAAGATGAAACTCCTAAGGGAGACAACAGCGAAAAACGAGGTCTGAGGTGCCTCTAATGTGGCCATCGAGAGGCAGAGGAAGTCAGGGAGGAAGGAGACACTCCTAATTTGATCATTGGGAGGTTGTAGGACGACAGGGGAGGATGCCCGTCGGAGCTAGGTCGGAGGAGGCTAGAGGTAGGGTTAGGAAGAGGGTTTTTGGGCCAAAACCTAGTTGAGAAGTTCAGCTGAGCCCTGGGGATCCTTATGTAGTCCTCAAGGATCCGTTAGAGCTTGGGAAGCAAGCTTCCCAAGATTGGAAGGCTCACCAGAGTTGGAAACTTAAAGAGACCCAAATCTCTTATGCGTTCTCATGAGAGATTGGGAAGGCTTTGGGGCTCAAGACCAGATTCAATGGAAAGAAGACTTCTCAAGGAATCTCCCTTCTAATTTTGGAAGGGATTGATTGATCAGAGAAGGAGTTCTCTTTAATCAAAGGTCACCGGAGTTGTAGGAATAGGATTTCATGGCGGTAGGGACCATTTTGTGAAGAAGAGAACAAATTTGGGGGGCTATTTGGAAGGATTTTGAAAGTTAAGGGCATGTGTGTGAGATAAAAGAATCAGATAGGACCAAATTGCAAACTTGGTCAAGATAATCTTAGATTGGGCCCAAATTTTGGTACAAACCTAATTTGGACCTAAGGAATTCAATGGTAAAGTTGGATTTTTGTTTTGACCTAGTTTGTCTAGGTAATTTACAAAATCACCCAAATTAGGGCAAATGTCTGTTTGTAGCTCTATTTTGGGTCAAGACGGGTTCTGATAGCCAAATCAAGCATACCAAACCCTAGAGAATATTTGTATATGATTTTTAGAGGATTTAGGTGAATTCTATCTTGACCATAACCTCAGTTAATTAAGCAGATCTGCTTTTAGGGTTTCAGATGTTATTTAATTCCTGAAATGCACGAAAATCCTTTTTTGTCTGTACTAATCACTTGTTAGACTCTTAAGACCATTTGACCCTTAATTAACCCTTAAGGAAACTAGTGATTGTACTGCAATTGAGATATACTATTAAAATTACAGTTTTACCCCTATTTTACTATATTTCCCTCAAAATGGATTTGCAGTGAATTACGTTTCTCTAGCGGTTATGTAGGAGCATTTAATCCTTGATTATGACTAAATAAAGCTAGATATGGCTGATGATGACGTTATCATCTGTAGCTATTTGGAAAGCTTTTGGGTTAACCTGCGAAAATACATGGAATAACCCACAAAAATAGCTTATCTCACATCAACCCCAGAATAACTTATCCCAGGTTAACTCCTCTTAACCTGGGTCAAAATATCCTTCCCACCAAATAAGGTTAACCCTTATTTTGATGGGTTATCGCCTTTACCAAACTAGGCTTAAAGGGGGGAATGATCTTCATCTCTCGCGACAATAGCAAGAGTGGCATTTGATCTTCGCCCAATGAGAGGGAGGAGGGCTCCTACCATGCCACCTCACCATCGACCCTCCTCCATCGGCTCCATTGCACCACCTTCACCACCTCTCCTCACTCCTCCACCGCCGCAGACCTCGGCTCTCCTCCCCTCACTACCACCTCGCATCGACCTCCACCATAGCACCACCTTCCTTCACCTCCCTTACTACCATCTCAGACCTCCTCGTCACCTCCACCTCACGACCACCATCCCACAACCACCAATAGCGAACACCTCCACCACCATACCTTCGCTCCTCCCAGCCACGTAATCAACATAGGGTCGGCCAACACCTTACAACCATTAATTAGTCGGCCAACATCATCACTACCACCATAACCACCACCCATGGCCAGCACCGTTCTGAGTAGGAGCTGCGATACCACGATAGTGATGAGGAGTTGGATGAGAGACCGAGATACCACCAAGTCGACATCAAGCCGTCATCGACCTGGAGATTCTCCTCACCGCTCTCGTTCTGTCATCATCATAGTGGGAGTGTTTCCCATCCCTTATAGCTACATTTGTTTTCAAAATGACAATGTGGTTGAATGATTATATTTTTGTTTATTTTTAAATGTGTCAACCCTTGCTTGAATGAATGGATTTATTCATATTTGTTGACATATGTGATGTGCTTGATTGAATCATGTGTAGCTTGTGTTACTTGATAATGGGGGACGAGATATAGGCTAGGTAGGGCATTGTGCTTACATGAAATAGGTGTAACTTGAGGTGGTGAGAACCCAAGTTGGTTCATAGCCATAAGGTAATTCATAGGATAGCCTGACCCTAGGAGTTATCTCCGAGCCAGGCTATACCCTTGGAATTGACATCTTGGATGAACCAAGCCTAGGAGTAATCATCTCATGCCACTAATTTCATCTAAAATTGTTAATTTATACCTATCTTAGTCAATTTGTGAGCTTGGCTTCCATTCATGTTGTAAATATTTGTATTTTTCTCATTTTTCTATATTGTAGAAAAATTAGCATTAGAATTTTATTTCAGTAAATTTCAATTTTCTAAAAATCGTCCTATATTAAAAATCCAAAAAAATATATAAAATCATTTGAAAAAATTATTCATAAGCACTTCTAAATTAATCACATCATACTCCCTCCCTATGGATTCACCTGACTTATGCTATATTACGCATTATTTTATTAGTCAAAATTTTTTTAAATTGATGCGCTTAATTTTCTCGAGCATAATGACAACATTAGCGGCAAAGTATTTAGCTTCAATTGTGGATAGGGAAACATAGTTTTATTTCTTGCTGACTCAAGAGACTAGTGAATTTCCAAGAAACCAACATGTTCCAGTAGTACTCTTGCGATCTTTCTGGCTACCTGCATAGTCAGTATCATAGTAGAAGAGTAAGTCAAGTGTGGCTGAATTAGGATAGAATAGACCAAGATCAACTGAATTTTGAAGATACCTAAGTATCCATTTTAAGGTATTGTGGTGTGATTTCTTAGGGTTCACTTGAATCCTAGAACATAGGCAAGTGCTAAGTAGTATGTCTAGTCTACTGGTAGTTAAGTAGAGTAAAGGCCCTATTATGCTTCTATACAATTTCTGATCTACACACTTACCAACTTGTCATCTTTGAGTTGTGTAGTTGTTGCCATTGCTGTTTCCTCTCCTTTGGTGTTATCCATGCCAGATTTTTTCAAGATCTCCTTTGTATACTTTCAAGATGAAGATGTTGTCCTTTACCTAGTTAATTTACAACCCTAGGAAGAACTTCAACCCTCCAATCAAGCTCATCTCGAATTGGTCATGCATAACCTTCGCAATCTCTTAGCACAAAAGATTGTTAGTAGCACTAAAGACCATGTCATCAACATAAATTTGAATTAAAATTAGTTGATTGCCTTTTCTTTTAGTGAATAAGCTTGGATCAACTTGTCTAATTTTAAATTTATTAGCTAGCAAGTAGTTCCTTATTCTTTCATATCAAGCTCTAGGAGCTTGTTTTAATTCATATAAGGCTTTGATTAATTTGAAATCGTGATTAGGTTTGTCTGAGTTTTCAAAGTTAGGCGGTTGTTTTACATAGATTTCTTCTTTAATGAATTCATTTAGAAATGCACTCTTGACACCCATTTGGAATAATTTGAATCCCATATGGACAGCAAAAGCTAGCAACATCCGAATGGATTCTAGTCTAGCCATAGGTGCATAGGTTTCATCAATATCAATTCCTTCTTCTTGATTGTAACCTTAAGCCATAAGTCCAGCTTTGTTTCTTATGACCTTACCTAATGTTGAGCGCGAGAATCTACGCTAACGTGTTTGGTTTTTTTTAAAAACCCGTCGTTGTAGTTCGAAAGCGAAGGATTCGTGTTCAACAAATAAAATTTATACCGAAATAAGAATTCCGGGTCGAACACAGGGAGGCGAACGTTTGATTTAAAAACTCCGCGTTTCTTTTTATTTTGTCACAAAGAAATTCAATTTAAACTATCTAAGTATCTACAACAAATAAAAGAGAGAGAGGGAGTAAGAGAGAGCGAAGGAATACTATACATGGAAATCAAAATGAGATGTAGAATAGACAAGGAATTTATCATAAAAGAGTTCTTTCATTACAACTAGAAAACATAAAACAATTACTCTAGAAAGCATTAAAAGAATGGAGGGAGAAATGTCCTCCTCGACGATCGCTCGGAGGACGAATAGACTACTCTAGAAAGCAGTAAATCTATACTAGAAAGCAGTAAAAAGAATAGGGAGAGAGAAATCCTCCTCGACGGTCGCTTGGAGGACGAGCCGGACGGGACGACGCCTGGACGAAGGAGAACGAAGCGGGACGAAGGAGGACGAAGCAGAAGAACGGGAACGAAGCAGCACGCCGTCGTCGTCGCGGGATCCACTTCCGAAGGGGGACGAAAATTTGGACTTTATCTCGCGAGAAGCATCCCGGGTGTGGGACAAGCTTCTCTTGAGCTTTGGAGAGGTAGAGAGGAGAAGGAAGGGATGAAAATTTCGTATGGAGGGGGTCTCCTTTTATAGTTGCAAGGAGTGGGGGCAAAATGGACATTACATCTTCAAAATAATAAATAAGGGGTCTTTAGTGACGGATAAAACCGTCGCTAAAGCCCCGCCGTCGCCGTCGCCGCCGCGCCACGCGCGCCCGCTCGGCTGGCCTGCGCGCGTAACGCAGACGCACGTCCGCGTCGTCTCAGCCGTCCGATCGCGAGATCGGACGGCTTAGATCGCGCCCGCGCCCGCTGCGTAGCGCGCCGCCCGCGTGCGATCGCGCGCCCACCAGGGCGTCCAATTGCGCGTCGGCGCTATCGGGCGCGCGCGGCCGTTGGATCTTCATCCGACGCTCGTGCGCGCCCGCTCGCCCGCGCCTTCGCCCCCCTCTCCGCGGCTCGAACCCGCGACCTCCGCTTCGCCCGCAGCTGCGTAGCCGCTGCGCTACGCGGCGAAATGGTCGCGCGGACGTTTTTAAACGCGCGCGACCGCAGCCGTTGGATCGAGATCCAACGGCGGAGAGGAGACGTGGCGTGGTCTTCACAGGACTCCTGCGGCCGATTGGGCGGCTGGGATGGCGCCACGTGGCGCTATCTTGGCCGTCCATCTTCTGGAAGTTGTAGATGGTGCCACGGATGTCGGATTGACTTGATTTTTGTGTCGTTCGGCTGCGATCGTCGATCCGAATTCATCCGTGTGGTCGGATTTTCCATCTGAAGTGCGGATTTACACCATCCTGGCCCTTGATCTTCTAGGTTTCCTCGGTCTCTATCTGATGCTACGGATGCCTGATTAGGGCGATCTTGGAGTCGTTGAACTCCAATCGTCGCCCTGATCATATCCATACGGTTGGATCTTTGATCCGAGGCCCCGATAAAATATTTGCCCTGTCCAAGCACATAAAAGGAGACAATTAACCTCCATTTTATTCAAACTACTCTAAATGCAAGATGATGCATGTAATGCAATATTTATATCATGAAATGCAATCCTATGCTTAAGAACATGCATAAATAGACATTTTAAGTAGTGTAAATGTGTTTACATCACCTAATTCATCAAGCTTATCTCTAAAAACCCACTTTCTTCCAATCACGGATTGTGATTCTGATTTAGGAACTAATTCACACACATTGTTTCTTTCAAATTGGTCCAATTCCTCTTACATTGCTACAATCCAATAATCATCAGTGAATGCTTCTTTTATAGTTTTAGGTTCTAACTGGGATACAAATACACTAAGTGCAAGATTGTTTAAGGAAGATCTGGTTTGAACTCTTTTGTAACTTCACCAGGCACAAGATCCTTAGGGATGGTCATTAGAATAGGTTAGATCTTTAGGTAAGTCACTAGTAATGGTTTCCTTAGGGATGTTTCAGGGATCTTCTAGGATTTGATCATTATCTCTAGTTGATGCTTTTTACTTTTAATCTGATTCATCAAAAGAGACATGGAAAGTTTCTTCATCAGTCAAATTCTTCTTATTATAAACTTTGCATGCTTTACTTTTAGAAGAGTATCATAAAAAAATTCCTTCATCACTTTTAGCATCAAACTAATTATCTAGGTTTTCCTTTGTATTCAAGATAAAACAATTACATCCAAAGACTTTGAAGTAGGAGAGTCTAGGTGTTCTATCATAATAAAGCTCAAAGGGTGTTTTCTTAAGAATTGGTCTGAGGGAGGCTCTATTTTTTATATAACAAGCAATGTTTACTGCCTCAACCTAGAAATACTAAGGTAGCTTTGACTCACACAGCATTGTGTGAGCACACTCTTGTAGGGTTCTATTGTTTCTTTCTACAACACCATTTTGAGGAGCTACTTTAGGAAAGACAAATTCTTGTTTTATCCCATAAATTGAGCAAAAATCTTGGAAGTTTTGGTTCTTAAATTCTCATCCATGATCACTTCTTATTCTAGTAATGAAATAGCCTTTCTCAGTCTGAATTCTTTTAACTAATTTTCTAAATTCCTCAAAAGTAGAATATTTAGATCTTAAGAACAATGCCCAAATAAATTGAGAAAAGTCGTCAATAATAAGACAATATCTACACCCACTTAGGCTTTTTGTCTTGGTTAGTCCAAAGAGGTCTAGGTGAATCAACTCAATTGGCTTTGAGGTGTTGACCATGTTTTTAGGTTTGAAAGAAGTTTTATGAAGTTTACCTAATTCACAAGAATTATAGAGATTTTTCTTTTTAAAGGATATCTTAGGAAATCCTCGTCCTAAATTATCTTTCACAAGCTTGTTTATGTTTTGCATGTGAACATGGCCCAGTCGACGATGCCACAATATTGACTCATCATCCGATGCAATCATGTAGTTTAGGTTGTTGCAATTGTCAAAGTCAATAGTGTAGATATCTTTTGATCTGTTTCCAGTCAAAAGAATTTCCTTAGTTTTCTTATCCTTAATCTTAAAACCTTTTGAGGTGAAATTTATTTTATAACCCTTACCATAAATCTGACTTACACTAAGCAAGTTATGTTTTAAACCTTTTACAAGATGAACATTATCAAAATAGGTTTTAGAGTTCCTAATTTGGCCATTACCAATACTATGGTCCTTGTGGTTGTTGCCAAATGTGATTGAACCACCTTCCTTGCAGTCTAACTTGAGGAATAGGTCTTCTTCTCCTGTCATATACTTTGAGCATTTGCTGTCCATGACCCATCTTTTGTTGCTTTGGACTTGTCATTGGTTTAGGCTTGTGTGGTCTTGTGTTCCTTCTAACAGCTACAAGATGTCCATCTTTTACTTTGTAGATCCAATCTATGTACTTTATGATTTCTGCATTTGGGAGTCCTACAAAACAAGATTGCAGATTTTTTTTTAGTACCCATTTTCTTTTGGGTCTAGATTTGTTAGTTGGTGCCTGCTTAACTGTGAACCTATTCTTGACCTTTGGTCTAGAATAACTATGTGTGTTGGTTTTTAAGCTAGATGTTTCATGATCATTATTGGGAGTATATCTTAACCCAAATTTAGTTGTGGTTTTGGTATGTGTGCCTAGTAGTTTCTCTAAATTTGCTTTACCTTTAGTAAATCTAACTAAATCATTTACAAG
The DNA here is from genome assembly GCA_037157565.1 of Thalassia testudinum. NCBI lineage: Eukaryota > Viridiplantae > Streptophyta > Magnoliopsida > Alismatales > Hydrocharitaceae > Thalassia > Thalassia testudinum. The sequence continues at coordinate 58,083,332 of JAZHRO010000078.1, forward strand.
AGTGATGGAATTTTGCTTAAGCTTATTTAATTCTATCTGAAGTGAATATACTTGTGTTTTTAACGAGGTAATCTCTTGTAAGAGTTGCTGATTTTGTGAAGCAAATTTGCGTTTCAACTCTATTTCTTCATCTAGGTCTTTGGTTAACTTTTTGTTGGCTACTTTTAGTGCTTATCTAAATCATGTAACTCATAAAAAGCATCTAAAAGTTCTTCAAAAGAAAATGAAGGTACCTCATCATCAATCGCCATGAGTCCATAAAGAGCTTCCACACTTGATGTGTCTTCTTCTTCTTCTTATGAGCTTGAGATCATCCCATGTGACTTGCAGGGCTTTCTTCTTTCCTTCTCACTTGGGTTGTTTCCTGACCTTTTTCTTTTCAACTTCCTTCTTTAGTTGAGGGCATTCCTTTTTCATATGCTCCTTCTTACAGTTGTAGCAAATAACTTGATCATCCATAGATTCTTCCTTCTTTTTCCACCTCTTCTTGTTCTTCAGAAATCTTCTAAACTTTCCTAAGAGTATAGCTATGTCATCCTCCTCCTCTTCATCTAATTCCTTTAAATCCGTGTTGACCTTTAAAGCGATGTCTTTCTTTTTCTTCCCTTCGCCTTCATGCTCTTTCATATGCTCTAGTTGAACTTCATAGGCCATTAGACTACCTATGAAATATTTGATAGGTTGGTTTCGTGCGAAATAAATGTGGAAAAATAATATGCATCGTCGTTGTTTTTGTAGTATAGTTGCGTAAACCCCAAATAAAAAATATTTGTATGTTTACGAAACTTAAATTGATTTTATCTTTTTAATTATGTGAGTCCTGGTCGTCTTTGGGAGGTGTACTTTGAAAAACACGAAGCTTATTTAGACCATAAATTCGTTTCGTTATTTAACCTAGATCTACCTAATTTCTTTTTGATCTTTTCTTCTTTTGTAATTTTTTTACGATTTTGATTTTTGAAAAGTGAAAGCGAATACGACAAAACCTAAATCAAACTAATAAAATGAAAATCGAATGACTAAATGGGCATGTGAAATGGTGCAAGGCCTTGGTGGCCATATGGTGTGTGGATGGACCCTAAGGTGGATGACCCTATCACTACGAGAGAGGGGGCGTGAATGCTTATTTCATATCTAAGCAATATAGCAATGAATCAACATAAACATGCATATATTAAATATCAAGAATGTAAAAAATACATCAACTAACATTTTAAAATTACTAGAATAAAAAAAGCCAAAAGAAGAATGGATCCCTCACATCGAGAGCGCCACTAGGGTCGTCAAACTTGTGTAAGGGTGGAGGCTAGACCATGGGTGCGAACACTCATCTACATGCCATCCAAAAGGAGTGGACAACCAAGAGAGGTATGGGGAGAACCTCCTTGGCCGACCAAGAGAAGAAGGAGAAGATGGGGAGTGGACCCTCTTCCAAGGAGGAAGAAGGTCGCCCAAGTAGAGAAGAGGGTGGTGCACCTTTTCTTTATCTCTAGTCATCCTTGAGAAGCTTTGGAGGAGAGCTTCTCTATGGCTAGCTATCCATGGTGCTTGGACGAGGAGGAGGAGGAGCACCTTCTATCCATCCATGAAGGAGGGGGACAACTTTGAGGTTGGGAGGAAGGAAGTAGTCGCAAGTTTTGGTGGAAGGAAGAGAATGGTTTGTGCAACACTTAGGTTAGGCCTTTTATGGGAGGAGTGGTTTATGGAAGAAAATAAGTGTCGCCACTTTTGGTGGAGACCAAAAGTTGATGCCACTTATTTTGGATCCAGATTATGATTGATTGGTGAGGGTAATTTTGGAAGGTGTCTAGTCTAGGTTGGTTCAAAATTCATAGACTAGGTTGTGTGGTTGGGGTAAATAAGGTTGGGTCAACCTATTCTAGATGGGGTCCTGATAGGAACACCATCATAGGCCCTAACTAGCCCATTTTAGTCTGGAATAAAAGATAAAAGCTCCTACATATTCATCTAAGGGTTATATCTATGTCATATTATGTTTTGAGAAGAGAACAAGAAACTAGGGTTAATTCTGTAATTTTAACAGCAAATCATGAACATAGAATAACCAAGGGATTGACTATGGGTGAATTAAAGGTCAAAAGAGCATTAAAGTCAAATAAGTGGGTCCATGTAGACAGAAACAACTTTTCGTACATTTCGAGAATTAACAGCAATCCAAAACCCTAATTTCAGACCTGCTTAATTAACAGAGGTTCTGGTCAAGATAAATTCCATCTAAGCCTTCTAAAATTCATATAAAATTATTCTATAAGGTTTAGTATCCTTGATTTGACCATTGGAACCCATTTTGACCTATAATAGAGTCTCAGATAGAAAGTTACCCTAATTTGTGTTTCTACGCAAATTACCCAGCCAAACTTAGTCAAAACTAAAATCTGACTTCACATCAGATTCCTTGGGTCCAAATTAGGTTTTTACCAAAATTTGGACCCAATCAGAGATCATCTTGACGTAGTTTGCATTTTAGTCTAGTCAGACTCTTTTTCTCTTACATACACCCCTAACTTTTGAAATTCCTAAAAATAGTCCCCTAACTTCTCTTTGTTTTCTTAAAATGGGTTCCTGTTGCCATGGCAGGTGTGAACCCAAAGGAGCAAAGCTTCAATCAAGGATACCTCCTTGATTTCTCGATCAATCCCTTCCAAAATTAGAAGAGATGATTTTGAGGTCATCTCTAATCATCTAAACCTAATTCTAGATCCCAAATCCCCTCAGCAAACCCGTACGAATCCTTGATTTCCAAGGATCTTCTTCCTGAAAATCTGAGCCTCTCAAGCTTATTTCCAATCTTGGAAGCTTGCTTGAAGCTCTATAAAAGATTATGCATCTTCTAATCGAGCTTTTTAGCAAGTTTTGGTTAGAGAAACTCCTCCTTCTTCCCTCTTCAGCCACCTCTGCACCTTACTCCAGTGACCTCTCTCCGTCCTCCTCTTCCGGCCATCCAACCATCAAATTGGACAGCTCTCTACCTTCCTTTGTCGACCCCACTCCTTTCCAGCCACAACAGGAGCGTTCTTCCTCTTCATCGTCATCGCGCCAACTCACCGAACTTCCTTGTCTTCTTCGGCTTCGGCTCACCAACGCCGGTGCTCTCCATCCACCCCCTTTACTCCTGAGTACCTCTGTCTCTTCCTCTTCCTCTCTACTTCCTTTTCCCACACTCATAACACATGCACAATTGTTGTCCATACCGCTATAGCACCTTCGTCCTCTACTCCAATGACGCTCCAATGTAACCTCCAGCCTGCCACACACCTCCAAATAGCCTCGCACCACCTCCACAAGCTCTGCCACACCACCTTCTACAAAAGTCCTCAAACAATTTGGGCTTTCACCGACCAAAACACCTCCCTGAACTCGAGCACCTCCTCATCATTACCTCGAGGTCATCAGGCCTCCACCTTCATTCGCATCACACGCCGCACCTACCACTTCACTCGCCACGCTACAGCGAAGCTTCTGAATTGGTTTGACTTGGCCATAAGGCCGTGTTCATGTTTTCAGGTGATTCACCGAACCTCCATCGTCGCCTCGACTACTCTGACCTCGTCCACAATGTTCTGGTCACGAGACCTCTAGGCAACACTCCAAAGTGCTACGGTTTACTCCCAGGAGCATCTTCAAGTTCCCAATTGGAGACTTCATCCATAGCTACAACCACAATCATAGCCATCAACTTCCAGCTGCATGCAAAGAAGACTATGAGACATTTAGTCCCACATCGTTAAGTTTGCAGCTGAGTAAGCGGGATAAGTTGGATTTGTCACCCCGACCCCTTGCCCAAGTCACAGGGGTCAGGTCCCCACACCTTCACCTGCTTACCCGAGCACCCACTACTCGCCTGCGACCACTCTTGCAAGCCTGCACCCTATTCATGCTTGCTTACCCATCCGATTACCTAGCTAAACCCAGGTTTCTGAGTGAAAGAAAGAGGAGGAAAGAGAGAGAAAGAGAGGGAGGGAGGGGTTTTTTCCCTTTACTGCACTCTCTTTATACTTAGCTAATCGTGAGGCCTTTGCCTCTGTGCTGTGGGTGCCTCTCCCTTAAGGCACGAAGGAAGAAGAAGAGAAGAGGCCTTTGCCTCTGTTCTGTTGAGCTGAGCCTTGAAGCAACTTAAGTCATCTGATATCTACCGGGTGCCTTGGTTCAAAATGCTGTTGAGATATTGGTTGACGTGGAATATTGATTGATAATTACCATTGAAATATTTGAGATGTTTGAGCTTAACATTCAAAGGGTTAATTTATGATTTAAATCACCATTTTAACCCATTCTTTTTGCATTGAGATACTTGACTTCATCTATATATCATTTTGAGTTATTTTGAATCAAGTTTTGATTATAATTGCTTATATTTCTTATGATTGGTGAGATTAAATTACTATTATTTGCTCCCTGTGTTCGACCTCGGACTCTTTTAGAATCTAAGTTACAAATTTAAATGATTTGAGTGCATTTGTCCTATACTACAACACATTTCTTAAACAACAACGAATTCACTTAAACAAGTCCTAGTCTAGATGTGAGCCTAGCTAGAATTAGGTGAGCCTAATTAGGTCATAGGTGAACCTAATAGGTTCTAGGTTAGCCAAATTAGGTATTGATGAACCCAATTAGGTGTAGGCTTGGGCAATTAGATTTAGGTGGAGTCCAATTAGACTCAAGTGAGCCTAATCAATCATAGGTTAACCCAAACAGACCCATATGGACCCAATTGGAGTGTGATCAACCCAATTGACTCCAAATGAGTCCAATTGGGTAATGGTAAACCTACTTGGGATTCTAACATGGGAATTGGGTTGGGGATAGGTGGGTTAGGAACATGGATAGTAGGATAGGATCTGTGTATAACAGGATAACATTGTGCATAGTGTTATCCAGGTTTCGGGTTCTAGGTTTAGGTTGACTTAGGTGGAGGTTAAGGATAGGGATAGTGTGGATAGGAACATTGATAGTGCTATCCATGTTTTAGGCTTTAAGGTTAGCATATTCTAGTAGGGGTGGTTTTGGGCTTGGGAAGGCTCTCTTAGGATTTCTATGGGTAGGGATAAGGATATCCTCCTCTCTCCTCTTGACTGGAGCCAACTTCTTGTTTCTTTTTTTCTCACTTTATTATGCTTTATTTCTCTTTATTTCACATCTCAATTCTACTTGACTCTGCTTATTACCTGCAAATAACAATAAAAGCATTAAATAGTAGGATAATCTCACCTTATTCTATGTACAGTAATATAAAATGATGCAATGCATGATATGCAAAATGTGAACGCAATATGTATAGATTAGCTAGGATTCTAACATTATTTAGTTTGATTAAGAACTATGTTTACTGCACAATTAGTCATTTAGTTGTAGCATGGAAAGATCCTTGGATTCCTGGATAGCTGTTGTCTTTGTCTCCTAGTCACTAGTGCGAGACTGGAGAACCTTTCGAACAAGGGCTTCATTTGCAATCTGTTAATCTAGGTTTCTTAAGAAGTTTATGATGTCGGTAAGTTTCGTGTACATCTCCTTAATGGTTTCTCTTTTCTTCATGCAAAAAAGCTCATATTTCTGCATTAGAAGATTGATCTGAGTTTCCTTCACCTTTGAAGTTCCTTCATGGGTAACTTCGAGAGTATCCCAGATCTCATAAGCTGTTTTGCAAGTAGATACTTGGTTGAACTCCTCCTTAGATAATCCACAGAAGATACCATTCATGTTTTTCGCATTGTGAGTAGCCATTTTCTTTTGGTTTGTGGTGATGGTGACGCCTTCCTTTTTCTCTGGTTATGTATACTTGGAGGCTATCACATCCCAGACTTCATAATCCATGGATTCAAGAATTGTTTGCATTCTAGTCTTCCAATATCCATAGTTTGTGTTATCAAAGAGAGGTGGTCTAACCGTTGATTGCCCCTTAGCATATACTTTGGAGAACTTTGACATCCCTACTGAAAATAACTAGGCTTTGATACCAGATGTGAATGCACACGAAGCCTGTAAGGTCTAATGTATACACTAGTAGGGGGATGAATAGTGTGCTTAAATGAAAATGTATAATTTAACGAACATTCACCAAAAATCAAAATGAATATATAGCAAACTAGAAAGATCACACTTGTATTTTAGAGTGGAAACCCTTCTAGGTAAAAATCACTACCTAAGCTTCTTAGCTTAGATTTTACGACTAGTCGAAGCTAGTTCAATCTACTAACGCACCATTTCAACGAGGGTAGCACAACCTCTTTACAAAAGAACTTCTTCTCTTCCATACCTAACCAAGAGAAGAAATAACAGGACTCCCAAAATAACTTAAGTCCCAAATCAAAATAACAAGAATATAAAATATAACAATGAACCATATGAAAGCTCAAAAAAAAGATGAGCGTGCTTTAAAATGCAATGATCGCAGGTGTAGAGGTGAGAAAGTAGGGGTGAACCTAAGTGTTGGTACAGGGGGCCACGGCCCCTCCTTAACTCTTGCATGTCTTTTTTAATGTATTAACTATTTTACGTGTTGACCCCCCTCCTTTGTATATTGGTCTATACATTAAAAAAGATTGGAAATACTTTGTTTAGTTAAGAAAAATATATCTAAGTGAGTTGTGAACCTTACCATGAGAGAAATATGAGGAAGATAAATATCCTTAATATTTTTTTAATGATAAATACATTTGATCGACACTCAATTATCTTTAATCACTTTTTATTAATAAATACATATGCATGGAATATAGCTAACGTCCTCCTTTTAATGTGATAATAAATTAATTAGATATTTTACATATAGCCCTTCTAGGTTCTCATGTAATATTTTTCTTATTACTATGTTATCATTATGAATGTTGTTATCCTTTGAGTGATCTTGAAAGTTTTCATAGTTTCCAAAAGTTCATCTACAGTTATAAAATAATATCCTTTGAAGAAAATGACATATAAAATCTAAATAGTTACTTAGTTAATTGATGAGAAATGTAAGCAATGGTTTGATTGCCCTCCTTATAGCAAAGTAATTTTTCTATAAATTTTAATTGTTATATGTAGTAAGCGCATATTTAGTTGATTTTGTCAATTAAATTACGGAATACCATTTTAGGAAATAGATTTTCCATTTAAATAAAGATTAATAGATTATTTTTGTTTTAAAAAATAAATGTAGATTATTAATAGATTATTTTTGTCTTAAAAAATAAATGTAGATTATTTTATCTCTCATTTTTTTATTTTATAAAATGTATTATCCTAGCTATTGGCCCGTCCTTGATGATTTTTTTGATTCCGCCTTTGCGCGAAAGCATTAGAAAGAATGAGAGTTTTGCTTTTTGAAAGCTCTTTGAGGTATGTTTTGAGATGGTGGTCGATCAAAATTAAGTATTGGTTGATCAAAATAAATTTTAGTCGATTAAAATAAAGTTTTGATTGATTTCATGTTGTTCGATTAAACTAGAAAATTGATCGACTTGGAGCACAATTTTAAGATTTGACTGTTAGAGGCTTTTGATCGCTCAAAAATATAGGTTTGGTCGATCAAGTTAAGAAGGTTGGTCTATCAACAATATTACAAACTTAGGGTTTAGCCTAGGTTTATAATCTATCGAGGTTCAAAAGTGAATCGGTTGATACTTTTGAGGTTACTCACAAAATTCTAGACTCAATTAAAGTACAAACAGACAACATAAACTACAGAATCTTCTCCATGAGATTGAACATCCTTGGAGCATAATCATTTCTTGATATTTTGACTTTAAACAACCTGGAATGATTAGTCCACAATAAAACATAATTTTATTATATTAAAACAAGCATATCAGCATGGTCATGTGATGACTATGCTGTCAAGGACTGAGTGGGAAGTGATAGCAGAAGGGTTATGCTACCAAAGGCTTTTAAGGATGCAGTAGCAAGAGGGTTTTAAGATGTGGCAATGAGAGAGTTGTATCTACACTTGTGTTTCATGGGAAACAAATAGGTTGGAGAGTAGAGAGGAATGTAGAGAAACCGGAGAAAAATTAGTTGGATTGGGATTTAGGTGAATTAATATATATATGTGTATATATATATATATCAAAATCTATATGATATATAACATATAACTTATATATGTTAAATGCATAAAATTTTGATTCGAGTTTTTAGGCCACAATTTTTGGCCTAAATTTGGACTTGACTCTCAAGACTTCCAGTTTGGGATCATCTAAGCTTGAGTCAAGCCCAAATAATTGTTTGCATCTAAATCTAAGACCAAGCCTAGCCTAAACTAATTTTGGGCTTGAGCTGGATCGGGTTAGCTGATGGTAACATCATAATCAACCATAAATAGCTTTAATTAGTCATAATCAACAGACAAATGCTCCTACATAACCGCCGAAGAGCTATAATTCGTTGCATATCCTTTTTGAGAGACATACATTAAATCAGGGGTAAATATGTAGTTTTAAGTTTATATCATTAATGCAGAATAATCATGGGGTTTTCTAGGGTTTAATTAAAGGTTAAATGGTCATAAATGTCTAATAAGAGGATCCATGTAAATAGAAATGAGTTTTCATGCATTTCAAGAATTAATGAACATCCGAAATCCTACTTTCAGATCCGCTTAACTAACTAAGATTCTGGTCAGGATAAAATTCACCTAAACCTTCTAAAAATCATAGAAAAATATTCTATAAGATTTGATTTGACCATTGGAACCCATTTTTACCTAAAATAGAGTCTCAGATAGGAAGTTGCCTTAATTTGAGTTTTTGAGCAAATTACCTAGTCAAACTTACTCAAAACCAAAATCCAACTTCACCATCAAATTCCTTGGGTCCAAATTAGGTTTGTAACAAAATTTGGCCCCAATCAGAGATCATCTTGACCTAGTTTGCATTCCAGTCCTATCTGACTCTTTTTCTTACACACATACCCCTAGCTTTTTGAATAATTTGCAAATAAGTCCCTAAGTTTATCATCTTCTTTACATATTGGTCCCTCCATCATTATCGTGGAGGAACTCCTACTCCAGCAACCTTCAATCAGAGATTTTTCTCTGATTCCTTGACGAATCTCTCCCAAAAATGGAACGACTCTTGACGAGATCCCCTTCCATTTGAGCTCATTCATGGCCTTCCAAATCCATCCAAGAGCTCATGCGAACTCTTGGAAATCCTAAACCTAAAACCGCAAAATCTGAGCTCTTCAAGCTTGTTTCCAAGCTTGGATACTCGCCCAAATGCCTTTAAAAGCTACCCATGGTCTTCCTGACCTCCTTAGCTTGGTTTGGACCAGAATACCCCCTTCTTCTCCTCTCTCCAACCAATTCCTCTGCAAGCTCCGGCGAGCTCCTTCGACTCCCTTCTTCTCTAGCCACCACAAACTATAGTCAGCCGATTTCTCCTCTTCAAGCTCCTCCGCGTCTCGCAATAGCAACAGAGTCTTCCTCCATTTTCCTCATCGTTCTCCCTCATCGGAGGCACTTCCTTCCACGGTGCCAACTAATCGCGAGGTTCTTCGCTTGTAGAAATAATGTCAGAAAAATATGTCATCGCAATATGTAATGTGCTAGAAAAAACCTTAATCAAAGTTATTAAAATACTGAAATAATACCACACTTTAGGTTGTATCCACAGGGAGGACAAGCCAATAGATTCACGACTATGGGGCCATCATGTTCACAGAAACATTCATAAAATCAATTCAATGAATATGCAGCTCAGAATGTAACTTTCAATTTCATGAGAAGTTGAGGGCTATTTACATAAATTTCACATCATAAATCAAGATCTCAAAAATATATAAATGATGCATGTGTAGTGGCAGAGTATGTAATTTCTAGTCGCATGCAAATCTAAATCCAATTTCAATGAGAATTGATGTGCATAACAAGAGCAAATTAAATATGAAAAGGAATAAGTATAATGTTGCAATTTCACCCTAATAATTTAATCCAACAAAATATTTGAATAGTGTTCCACAATGTCATTTTTGGTAAATACTAATAGAACCCAAACACAGTGGAAATCTTCCTCTTGACCTTATGCGAAGAGGAAGCGACGACGGAAGCTGAGGAGTTCGAGGAGGGTCAACTGCGATGAGGGCTTCACGATGGTGGTGGTCCCATGGCGGGAGGTGGCCGAAGGTGGCCAGTTGGAGCGGAGGAGCTCACCGGCAATGGGTGGTCTCTCGCGCATGTGTGAGTCGCAGGAGCCACAACTGAGGGCGTGGTCGCGTTGGTGGAGTCGAGGTGAGTCCGATGAGGTCAATGGTACGAAGGATAACAACCCGTGGTGGTGGCTATGTCGAGTAGGCCACGGGTGGTGATGGGTTCCTTCGGCCATGTTGCGGAGAGGAAGACGAAGAAGAAGATGAGGGCCTGCTGTATGCAAGGGGGAAGGCTTGTGGATGGGTGTGTGAGGGCTTGCACATGGGGCTGGTTGAACGTGCGCACGTACCTACATGTGGCAAATGGGCGGTGCCGGTGGGTCATCGACATCGAGGAGAGAACTACTGCGAGGAGAAGAGGTGGGAGGCACAGTGGGGAGATCGGTTGTGCATTGGTCTTGGGCATCGGCGTCAGGGGGTGGTGTGGTGTCAGCACGGTCTCGCGTGTGAGAGAGAGAGGGACATGGTCGGGCCTGAGACCATTGGGTCTCTTCTTCAGTAGAGAGGGAAAGCGTGGAGGAGGGGCCAGTGGACGCGGTCTCTACGCATGCAGAGAGGTAGAGGGAAGAAGAACGAAGGTGAGCGGGTGACTCGCAGTGGTGGTCACTGCGTAAGGTGAGGGTGTTGGCGGTGTCGACAGAGGCTCGCGATCGTGGATGTGGTGCTTGCAGAGGAGGAGGCACATGATTGTAGTGAGGAGGACATGGCATCGAGGAGCATGCTATCACCACGCTCGTCGAGAGGAAGCACGGTGTCGACGGAGGCTCATGGTGGTGGAGTTGGGGACGCAGTAGTGGTGGCTCGCAGTGGTGGAATTAGTCACACGGTGGAGGGCAAGGGAGTCTCCTTTGGAGGAAGATGATGTTGGAGAGGGGGACCTCTCCTGAGAGAGGTGATGGCTTCTTCCCTGTGGAGGGGAGATGGGATCCCTATGCCTTTTTGTGCCTGTTATATAAAGAAAATGAGAGAAAGAATTAGAGAGGGAGTCAGAGAAGGAAAGAGTCAAAGAGAGTATTTTATGTTACCAAATAGAGAGGAGAAAATTGAAGGAGAGAGATAGATTCGTGAGAGAGATTAAAAAACAAATAAGGGAATGTGCTTGAATCATTGAGAGACATATAAGGATGCCTCTAAAAATTTATTCCCTTGCTATATTTTGCTAGAACAAAATCCCACATATCTCAAGGCAAGCTTTGATGTGATACCCTTGCTTTTTAAAGTGAATAATTAATCCTCCCATATAAAGATTAATGCAATTAATGCATGAAATGATAAATCTAAAACTCACATCATTTTATCAATACTAAACATGCTTTAGATTAAATTCTCGTCCCAAAAATACTATACTTAAGCACTAAATTAGTACACTAAAATAGACCTATCACCAGCCACACCATACTCGACGTCCTTTCTACCCTTTCATCCATTTAGATTAGGTTAGTTAAGTCTCTCTTTCTCCATAGGTTCTAGTTCTCGCTTTTAAATTCCCAATCGGTCCACGCTATTGCCGTTCACCATCATCGTTCCCATCTCCAGTCACTCCTCTTGTGAGGTATTCCACACGCTACACACCTCCAAACACATCTCCACCTACTCTATAAGTTCTGTCGAGACTCCACCATAAAAAGCCCTCTCTTTATTTCATCGTCCACGCACCTAAAACTCCCACCGAACACAACCACCTTCTTCGGCATACTCCGCCTTCACCAGCCACCTATGACCACCTTCGCATCTCGCCACCGCCACCAATGCCTTCATCGCATCATTGTGATACTCCTGAGCATTTTAATTGGGGCGTTTAGCCCATGTTCGTGCTTTCAGGTACAGGACCTTTGGCCGCCATTACCAAAGCTTCTCCACACGACTTTGAAGTTATGTTCTAGCAACATTCAAGCATGTCTGCACCTCAAGCCCACATGGAAGGATTCCAGGAGCATGTTCAGGTCATCAATTGAAAGAAACCACCATCACCTAGCCTACAATCGAGAGCTCCTTCAACAGCTGCCTTCGTGAGAAGAGCAAGGGGACATTTAGTCCCATATTGGAAACAACTGAAGCATCCACAGCACGTAAGAGGAATTTGTGCCCTTACCTGGTTGCCCAAGAACACCAGGGGTCGGGTCCTCGCTCACCTCGCACTCCTCACCCATGCACATGGCACGTGGGCCTAGTCCGAATACCCGATTAACTGGATCCCTATACCCGATATACCCGAGCTTGAGAGAGAAAAGAGGAGAAATAGAGGAGGATTTGTGAGAGAGCAGGGGGGTTTACTCTTTGAGGCATGACCCTATGAGACACTTAGTCGTTGAGAAGAGAAGAAGAGGAAGAGGATGAAGGAAAGAAGAGAAGAAGAAGCAAAAAGGGAAGCTCTGAAGAATAGTGGAAAAGCATTGTAGCAGGTAGTGTTTAAGTCATCTGACTTGAGCAACCGATGTCTGATAAGCTCTGACATTGTGCACTGTGGATTTATTTGGCTGGCGTGGAAATTGGCTTAAGTGGTTTGAGATACTATGCATTTATTTCATTTATTTAGTAATTAGTATATATGTATGCTTAGACAAATAATTGGTGATTTAAATCATAATTATTTTGTGTTAGATATCTTTTTATCCTCTTAAACTCTTGAAGTACTCATGTTTATCATTAAATATCAGATTTGAGCAATTATTATGCATTGAATATCATCATTGGTTTGATTTCTTATGCTCATTTATATATTCATTTCGATTAGCGCGTGAATTGCAATACTTGCAACCTGTATTCGATCTCGGACTTCATTTCTTGATTTTAAGTTTATAAATTTTATTTGTTGATCGAGCTATTTAGGAGACTTTGCTACAATGAAATGACTTTAAAAACTCCCATCTGGCTCAATAAACACTAGCACTATGGAAAAAGAGAGAGCTATAGTCAATTATACCATCTCAAAGCCCCTCAAGTTGATTGATGGAACAATCCAACAATTTTTTCTTTTAGGGAATAGAACAATCCAATGATGCAAGTTGTGATCATAGCTCAATGTATCTAAGAGAAAGAAGGAGCGGGTCCCCCTCAAGAAGGTTGTCTAGGCTTCAACTTTACTCAAGACTAAATCATCCACAACAAATTGCCTTATGAGCACATGGACATTGTAATATCTAGCCATGTTGTGTTTGTAGTGTAGGAAAGATGGTATTAGAAGGCGAGTGAATAATGCCCCTTTATTATCAACAGCTAAAACAACTAAATAATATATTATTCTAAACAATCATGTAGATTATTAAGCAATGTCAATAACAAATACATAAGGAATATTCAACCACAAAAATGTATAGGGGATTTTTATACTGTTCAGTCACTTTTCAGTCTACATCCAATACCTAAGATTGTCCCACTCAGGTTTTCACTAACCTCAACCCTCAACAATTGGCAAGGATCAAATCCAACACTCCAAGAACAATCCACCCAAGAGAAAATTTTTCTTGTTATTTATAGGAGAATGGTCCTCTCTGAATGTAGAATACTAACTGCCAATAACAAACTAAAAGTTATAACAACATAATAATATAATGTCATCTTATCAAGTTATCCTAACTTATCAACAATTACCAAGATAATTAGAAATTCAACATGAATATCGATGAAAACTCTAGAATATATTCAAATCAACTTTTGTTAACTAGAATGATGTTGTGAGTCAAAATCCAAGAAGGTCAAGAATGAAGTGACTTTCAAAGAATGCTACCAGAGATTTACTCAGAATCACCTCTAAAACCTCAAAATCAATTCTTTACATATTACTCTATAATCATTTCACTAGAGATTCCTTTGAAATAACTTATAGAATCTCAAAATCAATTTATCAAAGATTCCTTAGAATTACTTCAACAAAGATTCCTTTATGATTCCTTCTATTTAAATCTCTAAAATCTCATAATCTCCTTTAGAACTTGAAGAACACCTTGTTCGAAGCGTAGATCGCGTTTTAAAAGATGATTTCGTCGTAGCATAGCGCGAAACACATCGAACCAAATAAAATTTAACGAAATTGGTGAGTCCCGGTCGAACTCAGGGAGGTAGAAAATGACTTGACTATAACACTGATTTAGATCTAAATACTAAATACTAATCACAATATATATATAAAGCAAATCAGGTAGTTGATTAATCATGAGTTTGCAAATAAAACTAGAGTCATAACTAAGACATGCAATGCTAGAACAACAATTAAAAATAACTATATAAACTATCAGAATAAAGTTACCAAGGGTGGTCCTTGGTGGCCTTGTGGAGAGGTCGGGGAGAGCAGCAGCGGTACACCAAGGTGGCTTGATGGATGCTTCAAAGGAAGAGTGAGAGAGCCGGAGAAGCTTGGAGGTCTGGAGAGATGGAAGAAGAGATCTGGAGGAGAGGATCTGAGGAGTTGTCCTCCTTATGGGGGCCCCTGGGGTCCTTTTTATAGTAAAAATGAGGGGTAAAGTTGGTATTTGGCCCTCCAACTCATGCACAAAGCTTGGATTTATAAGATCTGTTGATCGGGAGATCAACGGCTCTGATTGCACTACAAGAAACCTTCCCAAACACTTCTTACACGTGGAGCTCTTCTTTGGCTGACACGTGGTGCATGCTCATCCCTCGGATTACCATCGCATGCTCACCCGGACTACCTTCTGATTTCAAATGCCTTCGCTGAGATCTCGCTGGTGCTCTGAGCTTGATCCTCAGCCGTTCGATCGCGAGATCGAACGGCTTAAATGAGCCACGATCGGACGGCTTCAATGAGTTGCACTCATCGCCTTTGAGATTCTTCTCTCTCGTGTGTGCGTGTTCAATTGACCGTGATCACGCATGTTCCTATCCGACTCTTCTCCACTTACCACACGGACGTGCCATTGACGTCAATTGGAGATTCGATGGTGCGATTTCTCTTGTGCTCGCTGCCACCTCAATTTCACGTGTCGTTGCGCTTCGAGTGCACGTCTCGCCCTTCTGTTCTAGTGCACTATCCAACATGCTACAACTACTGATGGTTGGGCTTCCATAACGCTGCTCAACTGCTCTCAACCGTTGGATGGAGATCCAATGGCTAAGCATTTTCCTTCCTTGATGAGGTGTGAGCTATAACAGCGACATGGCCACTTTGTGGCCATTGGATGATGAACCAATGGCCCACAATGCGCTGGGTGTTCCCTTCAGAGATTGGGGCGGCGACCGTGGGTGGCTACAATGGCACCACATGGTGCCATTGTGGTCGTCCATCTTCTTACTTTGTAGACGGTGCTGTAGGCCTCCGATTGAGATGATTTTTGAACCATTGAACCACGATCGTTGATCCGGATCCATCCGTGTGGTTGGGTTTGGCATTTGAGGTTCAGATTTCCACCTATTTGCCTCTTGATCCTTTCTCTTTTGCAGACTCCATAGGATGCTATGGGAGTCTGATTAAGGAGATCTTGGAAGCGTTGGACTCCTGTCATCAGTCTGAGCAGATTTGTACGGTTGGATTTATTATCCGCAACCTCGAATTACCTGCAATTATTAATTCCTCTCAATTAGAACATAATATAGCATTATTATTTACAAAACTAACAAATCAACTATGATGCAAAGTATGATGTTTATGTATGCATTATGCCTAAGTTAAGCTAGGATCTAACATAATTTAGGTAGATTAGGACCTATGATTATTGCGCAATCACACCTCTCGCTATAGAGTATTATGAGAACCTCTCCTTGGAAGGCTAGAGTTGTAGATCTGCTCTACACAAGAATTTTAGACTTTTGCACCAAAACCCAAGACTTAAAGAGAGCTTTTGCACCAAAACCCAAGACTTAAAGAGAGCTAGAGCTTTGATATGAAACTCTATTAATGCTTATGTTATGTGTTGGAATGTCTCTCCAATTCCTCAATTTATAGGTGAGGTCCACATCTCAAAATGACCTAGGGTTTCCCTTATAATTGTAAAAATCACAAAAGACTGAGTGTTGTTATGCACGAAATCACAATCGTTTACCAAATTCCAAACTCATGAAACAAATAGCAAATAGGTATAGTGAGAGTCTCAATCATTCACAGGGACTCAAAATTATCTAATTTATACCTTAAATAATTTTTTAAGGATTTTTGGTATTTCCCTTTTTTTTGTTTGGATTTGAGAATGAGAGTTAGACATTAATCCTAAATTTAGGGACTATTCTCAATGTAGGGGTAGAAACGTAAAACATCACACAACTAATTGCACTATGATTAAAAAATTATATAAAAATTCCATAAGGTGGTTAGTCCTATAACTAAGAAACTAAAAATCATGCAGAACTTCACACTATAAGGCACATAACAAAATCCCAAAAAAATTATGAGGGTACTAAATTGAAACAACACAAGGATTGAAAAGAAGATGAATTTTTACCTTTTTTCTATAAAGGATCTAAGTACAAAATTTGCTGGAGACCTAAATCGATGGTATAGAAACTAACACAAAATGTTTCAAAAAATTTACATGCACGAAATCAAGAAAAAATTTGGAAACAAAGAACTAATTAATGACTAATCTACAAGGAAACAACTAATTATGAACTACGAAATAAGGGAAACTAAGCAGCAATAAACCACTAAAATTGAAAGAAATTTCTTAAAAAAAATTGAAAGAAATTAACTAAACGAACCTTGTTTTAAGCAAACTAATGTCAGTATTACAAAATTGTAACTACAACTACAATTAAACTAAAGTAGATAGAGTAGAGAGAGAAAAAGAAGAGAAGATAGTGAGGCAAAGTCTCGATGAGGTGGTAGTAACGCATGAATGGTGGTGATGGTGAAGGGTATTTTCTAAAGAAGCCTCTTTCTCGAGAGAGAGAGAGGGAGAAGGGGGGGGGAGGAAGAAGGAAGAGAGAGAGGGAGTGAAGGATTACATGCCAATGGGTCTTAAAGGGTATTTATAAAGGAAAGAGGTCACCTTTAAACCCTAAAAACTCATTGGGATTGGTGCCAATTTTGTCACCCCTTTATTTGGCAAGTTTATAGAAGCAAAAAAACTCAATTCTCATTAGGATTGGGATTTTCCACCTTAAGTTTCTCATAGAATTGTAGTTTGGGTGCTACAATAACTCAAATGGGCTCTTCTTTCCTTTTCTCTTATCAGAAGAGTCAAGCCTCTTAGGAGTTTCCCAAACCAATGTCTCAAGATCTTAAAAAGATAACTCAACTCAGATTGGTCAAGGTCAGGTCAATAATCATGCAGATTTTCAGTGGTGAGGGATGGACATATGGGTTGGCCACACCAATGCTCCTAATAGAAGTAAGATACTTTGGGTATGCCTGCTCAATCTAGCCTCAAACAAGATCTCATCCAATCACCTCTTTGGTACCTCAACGTAATCCGTATATACAAGCACCTACAAAGCTTCCACTACGAGTACCATTAGCCTCAAGTGTAGATACCTTGGAGTTATTTGTACTTACAGGTGCTTATCGAGCTTGCACTACGAGAACCTCATTGTCAATGATCGACTCTCAGCTTATCACTATGCCAGAAGGCCTCTAGGTTTCTATTGACTTCAGGTAGCCGCTATACAAACTTTATCTTGGTTTCCCAACACACATTGGTAAACCCTTGCTTCACGAGGTCAAGGTATTATATCTTAAGAATCCACCTATCCTAACCTATTCATCTTAGTTCATCCATCTAGTGTGTTCCCAATAAGGTGGTTCTACACCTCATTCTCTTAGGGCTTACTTCAACCCTAGAAACTCGGGAAACATCCATCGTACTCTTGGTAGAGTCAATAATTCCACTTGTTCAGCATTTAAACAATTACTTAGTCATTTAATATAGACTTTTAGATCCATTTTGGTCTCATTTAGGCTCAACAAATGAGTTAGTGCCTTTGAATTTAAGTTATGGGAATTCCTCTCTATAGACTTATCGCAAGGTCCTAAGCACCTTGGAGCAAATTCCACATTTCAAGCCTAGCACTAGTATAAGCTTTGGAACGACTACTTAGTGCCTACTGGCCCTAAGTGGAGTACTACCTCCAGCTAGTGACAATACTAAGCTTTAGTACCAATACTGAGCCACTACAGTACCATAGTTTGAATGTAATTAATCCATTTCGAACTCGAAACCAAAGCCCACAATACCTAACCATCCCAAAATTAAATTTAGGGAATAGTGGCCACATGCTCAACCTATTAGAGCAAGGAATGAACCAAGAAAACCTAGTAACATAATAATGTGATGACATTCATTAGAAACTCTTACATGAAAGATAGGAATTAACATGCAACAATAGAGTTAGAATCTACTTGCATGGAACATCATTCCTAAGGTCTAGGAATCAAAGACACCCCTATAGTAAGAAGATAGGATGTCCCTACCTAAATTGAGCCCCAAACTTCTTGAGTTGAATGTTGATGGAGATCACCTCCCAAATCTCCTCTCCTTACCTTGCTTTCCTTTCCAATAGCCTCTCCCTCTTCTCCTTAGCCTCAAGGGGTCATGCAACACCCTTCCCAGGTTCCACTCGCAACAACACACTCCTCTTCCTCTCTTCTCCTTAATCCTCCCTTGAAAAACTAAGAAATTCAAGATTTAGTGTAAGGAATGATGCAAGAATGAGAAGTGGAAGGTCTAGCTGCAATTAAGGCTTCAATGGAGCCCTAATCCTTTACCTTTTGCTACAGCCGCAAGGGAGAAGAATAAGATATGGGAAGGGGGTCGATGGAAGAGAAAAGGAAGGAGTTGGGAGGGGTTACATTGGAGCTCTCTCTTCCATTTCAAAGCCATTTAATGTCTTAAATACTTATTGGAGAATTTGTATGGAAGTCCTTCCACCCAACAACTTGGGTTAAAAGATAAGCTACCAATTTCAAGTGCTTTGCAAATAGCCCCCTTAGTAACCTCTTTTGTAATGGTTTTAATAGTGGATTTAGCCAATTAAGCCTTGATTAAGGGAAATTGGGTCTCAACACCCCTTAATCCATTAGTTAGAAATCTAATAAGGGTTTGATTGGCCTGATTTGAATTAATAAAAATTCAAACCTGTATAGGTGTAATTTCTACAAAACTTGAAACTCAAACATGATGGAGATCACTATTTTCTTGAAGTAAAAAGAAAACAAAGATCCAAAATGAGTTTTTAAAAAATAGAAGAGATTTTGTGCAAAATGTCAAAGAATGAAAGAGAAAGAAGAGAGGATAGAGAAAGAAAAGGAATTAATTCTCAATGCCAATGGAGGCTCATTAAAAAAAATAAAAACAAGGAAAGAAAGAAAGAGAAAAGAAAGAGAGAGAAAAGTGAAAGAAAAGGAAGAGAAGGGGAAAAAAATTAGAAAAAAATGGCACTCTCATTTCTATTACGATTAATAGATAAACTCCTATTTTCGTAGTTATGAAATTTCCTAATCCTATTCTATAGAAAAAAAGAGAAATTTCCTATTCTAAATAAAAATTGGAGTCTTAAAGATGCTCCATAGCATCTATAAATACCCTGCAAGACCCTAGGTAAGAGGCATTCAATCCAGATCCTTTTAGGTCCAAATCTTGTATGCAACTCTTCATCCCTCTCCCTCTTCTAGGTAAGCAATCTTTGGCACATCTCTACTTCCTCTCCATTTGTTTCTTATCATCCTCTGATCCATTTTTCCATCCCCTCCATCTTCGTCTTCTCATCCTGTGCTTTTTAGGTTTCTTTTAGGATTTAGCTTTTTTGCATTTTCTTAATTCCTATTTATAGTCCTTCGGTTAGATGCTCTAAAACATTATTTCTTTGATAAAACTCTTATTTAGGTATTCTAATCATTTTAGGAATTTTTTGCTTCTTTATTTTCAATTAGTGATTAGTTTATCCTATTTATCTTTGCATTCCACTCAACAAGAAGTTAATTTTTCATCATTCCCATTCTTATTCTATCAAATCCGATCATCTAACAATCCTAAAATTTTTATTGTAGGTTTATGGACTATAATGTTATATTCATTCCAATGTCATGCATTAATTATTTAAATAAAAAATTAGGAAATAATTTAGATTCTGGTCCTTGCATTATTACAATTAAGTTAGTTTCTTTAGGATTTTACTATTGTTTACTAGAGTTCAGATTTGAATAAAATTTTGTATGTATTTCAGTTGTTAGCTTTAAATTTATAGTAATTTTCATAGGATTTTACAATTATCATTTAGGTCCTTTTTCTACTGTTCAGTCCCTATCTTATTTTTAGTATCTTTTTCTATTCCTAAAATACCAAAAAAAACTCTAAAAGTAAAAAATATTAAAAAAATTAGTTTAGATAGTACTTAGCAATTTACGCAACTTCCCTAAGGATCGACTCTAACTCTTGCTAGGCTTAATTTTCATTTATTTTTGAGAGTTTGGAATTGATTAAATGATTGTAATTTCATGTAATAACAACAAAATAAATATTTGCAAATTCTTGCAACCAAAGATCCCACAACTACAATTTGCAAATAATGTTCTTTTTTGTAATAAGTTTGTCATTTGAATCTACCTACTTGCTAAAGTAATCCACTACAAAAGAATCTATTGATTATATTGATCGTCCTCTGGGTAAAAGGATATAGAGCTCACTACGAGGGATAGTGTGGAATGTTATCACACTTGTGAGGGCTGGCCAAAAATATGTAGGAGATGAGTTTGTTTGACAAGCTCTTTCCCTACTCATCAGATCCATGAATCCTATCATAGACCTCTATAAGGCCTCATATGCTTCTTCTTTGCTCAAGCATGTAAGTAGCAAGAAGGATATACTCCCTTTTATGGAGCTTCTCGTCAACAATGGTCAACTTGGTAGCTTTTCATCTAAAGGCTTGTAGGTTAGGGTGGCCTTATGGTATAGTGCCACCCTTAATAAAATGGATGAAGTCAGAAATCTAGTCACTCCCTAGCTCTAACCTACTAACCTAATTCTAGGTAACACTTAGATGATCTAACTTTTGATGAAGATAGGATCATCTTTATCTTAGAAAAATACAGATACCAACTTACAAAGGGCATTAACTTGACCATTTTTCAACCTCTATATCCTAATTAATCAGAAGTCAACAAGCTCATAGGATTGTCTTTTGACGTTCTCCAAGCATAAATACAAGAGCTCATCTTGCATCTTATACTCTCTAGAGTGTTGCTTTCCAACTATCTTTAAATCACTAATCGCATGAATAGAGGTTGCTTCTATCAGCTTAGTAAATTGGATTCCTATTAAAAAAGCCTCTTACTTAGAAATGCCATTTATGGACTTAGAGTGAAACCTTGGCACATATCTCTTAATGTAACCATTAAGTCCTTCTAGGACAACTCCTACTCCTGACATCTTCATAGAAGAACCATCCACATAAGTTCACCATGTAAGATTGATGAAATCAAATGAGGGGGAAATGTTGTTTAGGGGCTGAATCGAGGGTTTTGAAAGATGTGTTCGTTGTAGTAATAATTCCTCAAAAATAGCTCGAACAACAGATAATATTTATACTCGAATGAAGTCCAAGGTCATTCGTTGGAGCAAATATGGAATTCATGCACTAATTTTAACAAATAATGTAAATGAGCACAATTGATTACTCAAAAACTAATATGCAATGTAAAACATGAGTATATGGGTCAAAAAGAAATCTTAGACAAAAAAATGGTGATTTGGATCACCAATTATTAGTCTAACGCATGTAGAAAATACTCAAATAATATCAACTATTCAACCCAAGTGCACAGTGCACTCCATCAGACGACAAAGTGTTTAACCAGATGGCTTAAGTCAGCCTTGCTACAATGCTAAGAGGCCACTACACTTCTTCTTTAGCCTCCTCTTCTTTCTCTGCATGCACAGGGGGGCAGCTCTTCTACAGATGCGCTAAGTGTTAGCCCAATACATAGGGAAGCAAAACCCCCCTTAACCCTACGTGCTCTCTCTCTTTCCTTCTCTCTGGTTTCTCCTCTTTCTCAGCTTCACAAGGCCATGCACAGTTCCAGGTTATCGGGTAATCGGGTTTAGAGCGCACCCAGGACCAGAGCTACCGGTCTGGGGTAGCAGCCGAGGTGTGTACGGGCATAGGCGGGTAAACGTGTTGGAGCCAGGCTCGCGTGGTGGTGTCACGGGCGACGTGTGTGAGGGTGGCGGGGGACCTCACCTCCTAAGTGTTGAGGCAAACAGCCCTCAATACTTTTTCCTTTTATGTGGGGTTACGGCTCCATTGATTTTCGAGGTTGCACTAAATGTCCCACCGCCTTCGCGTATGCAACTGCGGCTGAAGTTCTTCGCCAATTGGAGCACTGCTGAAGGGGGAGCTTTAATCCAAGACTTGGAGCAGATCCTGGGATGTAGCCACGTCTATTGAGAGTAGCTCCAGGTCATCTCGATGCCGGATGAGCTTGGTCGTGGTCGAGGATGGTGGCGGCAGCAGCGACGAACCGGCGAAGACCTGGAACACGAATACAGGCTCGAAGGCCCCAATTAAATGGCTCCTTAGCTTCATCGTAGCATGGCGAAGGTGATGGTTATGGTCTTGTGGAGGATGACGACGTGTAGAGGGTGGTCAGTGACGGACAAGACGACATGATGGTGCATTGTTCGGTGGTGGTTGTGAGTGGGCGAAAGGTCGAATAAATATGGGGGTTTTGTGCAGGAAGGCAAGGCGGAGGTCGTAGACCGATTGGCGAGGGGTTTGAGTGTGTGAAGCGAGCGAAAACCCTCGCCGGTGATGTCGTCGAAGGTGGAGACGAAGGTGGCTTGCATAGATGTCGAGGGGATATTTTTGGTTTTTGAGGGTGTAAAACTAACTTAAGAGCTACAAGGAACTAATCTAACCTAAGCTAATCAGACGAAAGGGGAGGATTCTCCTTACTGGGGGTACATCAGCGATGGAGAAGACGAAGTGCTCTTATGAGGTAGACGCGAAAACGACGATGGGAAGGAGGCTCCTGCTGGTACGGCCAAGAGAGGAAGAAGTTGAGGGGAAGGAATCTGCCGCTAGTATTGCGAATGGACAACGAGGAAGATCAGGAGGAGTCGCCAGACATCAAGGAGCCTCTCAGCCAGAGAAGAGAGATGAAATAGAGGTGTTCCAGGCCAAAATCGATCGTGGAGAGATCGGTCTACCCTAGGGGTTCTTTATATAGGTAGCAGGGGGTCGGTTGAAACTTGGAATCCAAGCTTCAAACTTGGAAGGTCGCCAGAGTTGGAAATCCAAATCCCTCATGTGTTCGCATGAGAGATTGGGAAGGTCTTGGAGGGCAAGATCTGATTCGTTGAAAAGGGAATTCTGTAAGGAGTCTCCGATTCTAATTTGAGACTATTTCATCAATCAATCAAGGAGAAATCCTTGGTTGATTGTCGTCGGAGCTTTAGGATTAGGAGTTCATGTGCGACAGGGACCTTTTTCTGAGGAAGAAAAAGAAGCTGGGGGGCTTTTTGTGAATA
>JAZHRO010000079.1:1800000-1964454 GCA_037157565.1 Thalassia testudinum
CTTGAGGCTTATTCCCAACGACTATAAGAGGCTTCCTAGGCCTTCCAAACACTTTTTAGGACCTCTATAAATAGGAAAGGGCCCTTCCTACACCTAATAATACTACTTCCAAATCCATTGTGTCCAAGAGAAGAGAGAAATCATTTAGAGAAGTTGTTGCTCTCCAAGTTCTTCACTATAAATCCGATAGCATCGTCTTCGCTGCACACCCGCTCTCTCACCTTCGCATATTCGAGAGCGTCCTTGTGCCTTGCGTGGTTCATGCACACCAACTTCCATCTCAGGGAAGTACCATTTGCCTATAGGAGCTAGATTTCATATATATTTACTTTGTTGCTCTATAGGATTGTTGTAACTTGTTTTTGGTTGGGTATTCACTTTGCGAATTCCCATTTCCATCGTGAGACAAAATACTCCTCATGAAGAAGAGGGGTTTGAGGTACACTACCCTCGATTCAAAGTAGCATGGTTGTAAGAGATTGAACTACCCTTGGTTAAGTAGTTTGTTAGTGGATTTGACCTACTAGGTAGATTGGGAAATCCTAAATCGAGAGGTTTAGGTGGTAATTTTTACCCGGGTTTGTGTTTCCACCTAAAAATTATTGTCTTTGTAAGATTGCTTTTTGTGTGATTGTCTATTTTGTTTTCGCATTATCTTCCATATCACGCACATCTCACCCCCGCTTTATTAAAACCTACACTATGGATGTCTAAAAATAACATTAAAATATTCCTTAGTGGGCTCGTGAGGATATTGCTCTGACAAGCTAACAATCATATTATTAGACGTTTAGCAAGGCTATCAGACATCTGGAAGAATGTCTAGAATTTGGTCAAGATGTTTGAATGGGAAGATCATAGGCTTTGATTTTCTAGCCTAGGTTACTCGACGTTTGATTTAAATATCAGATGACTTAAAAGTCAATATCAAACGTTTAATACTCTTATTGGACGTCTGATCAGGCAGTCTTTTTCCTATTTTGACTTTCTAATTTTATTCTAGGGTTTGCTTAAGTGTTCTAAGGATGTGTAAGTGTTCTTTGGACTAAGGTGATATATTTTTGGGCTCTTTACAATAATTTTAGGAGAAATGAAAAGAGTAGCAAAAAGATTACAATAATACTTTCTAAGTCCTATTCTTTTTCTTCTTCTTCTTCAAGCTTTAGCTCCAAGCAAAGCTCCAACTCCTCCATCAAGCTCCTCTATTCCGCCATGGATGTGAGCTTGAACTCCTCACACTTGCTTCCATTTGCACTCAAATGCAAATGTCAAATAATAAGTGTTTTATTATCATCAACATCAATGATCGTGATGCACTTGCACCAACACAAATATGCATCTACAAATAACTTTATGACATGATATGATAATGCAAAAAGCATTAAAATAAATGTAATTAGAACTTAAGTACCAACACCTATTTCTACCTAAATCAAGTGAATCATTGCCTTGAATAGGCTTTTGTTGAGAGCCTTCAATAGATGTCAATATTTTCTTTGCCCTCTTGAAAAATGGAGGAAAGCCAAGAAAGATGGTTCAATGGATGGGAACTTAAGGTGCATTTGCAAAAGCCCCCTTTCCTCATTGCTCTAGTTTTAAGGGAAAATCTCTATTTGTATATGGGGACCTAGATTGAAGTGGTTACCATAGTTTTGGTCAAAAAAGGCTAAATGGTCCAACTTCTTGTCTATTATACATCCTAGACCTACTAGAGGGCTAAGGATAGGTATCCAACATTGGAAAAGGTCCCTTAGCCTTAGTCTTTGTAGTTAGGAAGCTTCAAAGTTATTTTTAGGTCTATTCCATTGTGATCTTAATAGATTAGCCTATACAGCAAGCTTTGACTGATTTTGAAGGGTTTGGGAGACTTTTGAAAAGTTAATACATTGAGCAAGTTGACAATAGTTTCAAGTCAAGAGTATTTATTAAGGGACAAGCCTTCGCAAAATATATTGTTGATCTCACTTCCTGATGATAACATCATTATCAGCCATATCTAGCTTTATTTAGTCATATTCCATCACTAAATACTCTTACATAACAACCAAAGGACCATAATTTACTGTAAATCCATTATGAGGCAATAACAAGAAAATAGGGGAAAAATCGCAGTTTTAACAGCATATCTCAATTACATAACAATCACAGGATTTATCAGGGGTTAATTAAAGTTTAAATGATCTTAAATGTCTAACAAGAGGGTCCACGCAGACAGAAAAGAGTTTTCGCGCATTTTAGGAATTAAATGACATCTGAAACCCTAAAAAAAAATTTGCTTAATTTACTAAGGTTCTAGTCAAGATAAAATTCACATAAACCCTTTAAAAATCATAGAAAAATATTCTCTAGGGTTTGGCATCCTTGAATTGACCATCAGAACCTATTTTGACCTAAAACAGAATCAGAGACAGACCTATGCCCTAATTTGGATTTTTGCATAAATTAGCTAGGCAAACGAGGTCAAAATCAAAATCCAACTTCACCATTGGGTTCCTTAGGTAAAAATTAGATTTGTATCAAAATTTGGGCTGAATCTAAGCTTATTTCAACCTAGTTTGCAGTTTGGTCCAAGTCTGACTTTCTTTATCTCCAATAGCCCCTCTGCTTTTGAATTCTTCACAAAAAGTCCCCCAGCTTCTTTGTCTTCTTCACAAAAAGTTCGCTGCCGCACATGAACTCCTAATCCTAAAGCTTCGGCGACAATCAACCAAGGATTTCTCCTTGATTGATTGATGAAACAGTCTCAAATTAGAACCGAAGACTCCTTATGGAATTCCCTTTCAACGAATCAAATATTGCCCTCCAAGACCATCCCAATCTCTCATGTGAACGCATGAGAGATTGGGGTTTCCAACTTCGGCGACCTTCCAAGGTTGAAAGCTTGGATTCCAAGCTTCAATCGACCCTCTGCTACCTATATAAAGAACCCCCAGGGCAGACTGGTCTCTCCACGCTCGATTTCGATTTTGAACACCTCTATTTCATCTCTCCTCTTCGGCCGAGAGGCTCCTCCACGACCGGCGACTCCTCTTGATCGTCCTTGTCGTCCATCCACAATACCAGCGGCGGATTCCTTCCCCTCAACTTCTTCCTCTCTTGGCCGTACCAGTAGGAGCCTCCTTCCCATCGTCGTCGCTGCTTCTACCTCACTGGAGCACTTCGTCTTCTCCGTTGCCGACATACCCCCAGTAAGGAGAATCCTCCCCTTGCATCTGATTAGCTTAGGTTAGATTAGTTCCTTATAGCTCTTAGGTTAGTTTTACACCCTCAAAAGCCAAAAATATCCCCGCGACATCTACGAAGCTGCCTTTATCTCCATCTTCGACTACATCACCGACGAGGGTTTCTGCTCGCTTCACACACTCAAACCCCTCGCCAATCGATCTATGACCACTGCCTCACCTTCTGGCACAAAACTCCTATATTTATTCCACCTTTCGCCTACTCACAACCACCACCGAACAACGCACCTTCACGCCATCTTCTCTGTCACCGACCACCCTCTACACGCCGGCATCCTCCAAAAGACCGTCACCATCACCTTCGTCGTGCTACGACGAAGCTAAGGAGCCATTTAACTGGGGCCTTCGAGCCTGTATTCGTGTTCCAAGTCTTCACCGGTTCATCGCTGCTGCTGCCATCATCCCCGACCATGACCAAGCTCCTCCGACGTCGAGACGACCTGGTGCTACTCTCAATAGACGCGGCTACGCCCCAAGATCTGCTCCAAGTCATGGATTAAAGCTCCCCCTTCAGCAGTGCTCCAATTGGCGAAGAACTTCAACTGCAGTTGCATACGCGAAGTCGGTGGGACATTTAGCCCCACCTCGGAAATCAGTGGAGCCGTAACCCTGCATAAAAGGAAAAAGTGTTGAGAGCTGTTTACCTCAACACTTGGGGGTAAGGTCCCCCGCCACCCTCACACGCCTCGCCTATGACACCACCACGTGGGCCTGGCTCCGACCCGTTTACCCGCCTATGCCCACGTACACCTCGGCTGCTACCCCATGCTCACCTCGGCTACTACCCCACGCTGGCAGCTCTAGTCCCGAATGTGCTCTAGACCCGATTACCTGATAACCCGGTACTGTGCATGGCCTTTTGAAGGTGAGAAAGAGGAGAAACCAGAGAGAAGGAAAGAGAGAGAGCGCGCGGGGTTAAGGGGGGTTTTGCTTCCTTGTGTATTGGGTTAACACTTAGCCGCATCTGAAGAAGAGCTGCCCCCCTATGCACACAGAGAAAGAAGAGGAGGCTGAATAAGTATAGTGGCCTCTTAGCATTGTAGCAAGGCTAACTTAAGCCATCTAGTTAAAGACTCTGTCGTCTAATGGAGTGCACTATGCACTTGGGTTGAATAGTTGATATTATTTGAGTATTTGCTACATGCGTTAGACTAATAATTGGTGATCCAAATCACCATTATTTTGTCTAAGATTTTTTTTTGACTCATCATATACTCATGTTTTACATTGCATATTAGTTTTTGAGTAATCAATTGTGCTCATTTACATTATTTGTTGAGATTAGTACGTGAATTCCATATTTGCTCCCAGCGAATGACCTCGGACTTCATTCGAGTATAAATATTATCTGTTGTTCGAGCTATTTTTGAGAAATTATTACTACAACGAACACATCTTTTGAAACTCTCGATTCAACCCCTAAGCAATATTTTGGTGTCATTGCCAGGGACCAATGCGCAATTCACCGCTATTCTCTTGCTATATTTTTATATTTGAGCACTAACTTACCATGTTTGCTTTATTGTGATTTTGCGAGGCACTTCACGAGGAGTGTGACTCCCTCAAAAATTAACCTAAGACTTGTTTTACCTAGGAAATAAGAGTTCAAAAGTGAATACCTGTTCTATCATAAAATCTGGCCAAGTTGAATAAGGGAAGAGTTGGGCCTAGGCATATCCCAAGAAAATCTCCAGGGGCTTGTGTAAACCCGCGCCTGGTTGTTTGAAACGACCCCTCAACCTGTCACCATATATAAATGAAAGAATTGGTATTAACTAGAGAAAACTTAAGACCTACATAGCAAGCCTAAGTTGATGAAACCTTAGGGGTCAAATCTACAAATTTTAGTTAGGTCTAGAAGACTAGATGCACACGGAATGTGGAGGGCGTTGATTTGGGTATTGCCCTGTTATTTCAATTTTTATAGTGTGTGTAGGAATTGAAAAGTGATTCCAATATCAAAAAAGTTGACAGACAAATTAATGTATTTTTATTTTTTAGGATTTGATTTAGCTTAATGTGTTTTAGGATTTTCTTTTTAAATTTTCAAACAAGTTTGAAATTGGACAAACAAAAGGAAATCAGGTTGTATTGGTGAAGATCAATTTCCTTTAATTTGTTGGTCTCTAGAAATGAAAAGAAACCCTAATCAATTTAATCCTAAGCATAAATTTAACTACCAATGAGTTTGTTCTTTTGCTTTGTTTTTAAGTAGTGGTCCAAACAATGCAAACAACACCACTAATGTATGGCAAATCAAACAAGGATTCAAAAAAATATTTTTTTGTAATTTTAGTAATTTTTTTGATATTTTTAAAAGATTTTTCTTTATGCTAGAGTCAAATTGTAGAAATGATACTTGTGGGTATTTTGGACTTTTCAGTACCACCACCGACCTCAGAAAATTTTTGTGAATTTATATGATGTTTAGAATTTTACAAGAATTCTAGAAAGATAAATTTCACAAAAATTTGACGAGTATAAAAATTCATAAAATTTACGGAAGGTAACAAAATAGGAAGATTAAAGGAGATGACCCCTCTGCGGTCCATGAATTTTTAAAAATTTTATACAAATCTAATTGCTCTAAAATTTGGAACAAATGTTCCTTGCTTGATTTGGAATTACTAGGTGAAATTTCACGATTTTAGGAGGTTTTTGATATTAGGAATTGATTTTTGAAATCCAGACAGAAGTCTGGACCTGAAAATTAGACTACCAACACTTGAAGTGAAGTGGTGTTAAATGATGCAAACAAGCAAACAATGAATTTTAATTATCACCACTCCACTTAATCTTAATGTTTAGGATACTGAAAGCCAATTTTAATGTATTTTTGGTAGTTTTTAAAGAATTGTGTGACAATGAAAGAGGAACCAACCTGAAATCTTAGGGAAGAAAAGAGACTTTAAGCTCTCACTTCCAAAATCACGCCTTCTTCCTACAATACCTGCACACACAAGAGAGAAGAGAGAAAAGGGGATGAGATCCACTTATCAAGCAAGAGAATAATAAATGCAAAACCGTGCCTCCCCGGCAATGGTGCTAAAAAGTGATGCGAAAATACGTGTGATTTGTAATTAGGGTTTTCAAATTGTTGTAACATGCAAATTCGCAAACACTTTTAAATTTTTAATCCTAGATAGTGGAAGTTTCTATGGTCATTCAAGGAGGCAATTTGTTTGCAAAATATGTCTCTACTTGAAATTGGAAATCAACTTTCTTTTTGATTTTTGGATATATAACTTTTTTTAGGTTTTGAAATAAAGGGGTAATCGCACTTAGAAGTTGGTGAAGAACTAACACTTAAGAACTAAACCTAGAGTGACAAGAATGATCTCTCCCTAAGCTCACTCTAGGCACGTGGAGGCCTAGAGGAATTAGGGAGAGGGAGTGAAAAAGTGCTAGAACAAAATAAAAACAAATGTGACAATAGTAATTGAAAAGAAGACAACTTTTTTTTCTATTAAAGGAAATTGTCTACAAGTAGAGGAAAGCTTCTACTAAAATTTGAAAAGGCAAATAAAGAAAACACAAAATCCTTTAATTGATGAGGGTGAAGATGGCGAGGCTCTTGCTCCAACTGTGGCTGTTCCCACAGTAAAAAAGAGCTCCTTCTCCTTCTCCTTGCAAAGCTCCTCCAAGGTGGCATGGACCACCTTCAAATTCTCCTCCAAGGGTGGTTGTGTATCACCTTCAAAATCCTCCTCCTAGGGTAGGCATGTACCCTAGGTGTTCTTCCTTTGCTTGGCTTCTTCCCTTGGTTGGCATGGGCTCAAGAGAGAAGAGAAGAGGGGAAGGCACCAAGGGAACAGAGTGTCCCCTTAATCTTCTTCCTCCTCTTCTTCTCTTGGCCATCTATGTAGATGGAAGTAGGGTAGAATTAAACTAAATGGAGGATGGGGAAAATGGTGGTGGTTAAGGGTCTTTTTATAGAGTAGAATGTGGGGTATAGGTGGCTCTTGGAATGGTTGGCTAGGATGGGATTTTAGGGTAGTTAGTAGATCCTAAGGTTATTAAGGGTTGGCACCAACTCAAAGGTGGTGGTTTCCATCTTTGGTGCCTCCTGAGTTGACGCCAAAAATGGGTTGGCGATAACACAAGGAGGGTGGAGATGATTTGGGTAGTGGAGTGTAGGGTTAGGATTAGGTTAGAGTTGGTGCCAATTAGGAGGGTTTCTAGAAGGTTAGTTTGGCGCCAACTATATGTGTCTTTTGGAGGAGGATGAGGGGTGAAGAGATGGCTATGGTTGGCACCAAAGGTAGGGTGGACTAGGTAGCTTAGGTGGACTTAGGGTTAGGGTTATTTGGTGGAGTTGTTTAGGTAGGGTTTTAGGGTGGTGGATGGCCAAGTGTAAAGACTTGTCCCATTTTTAGCCTTTTAAGACGTCTAGAGTGTCAGTCAGACATCTGTCTAGACATCTGGACTCTTTCCTAGACATCTGAAAATTAAATTTTTGTACACCTTCTACGTTCTGTGCGCGAGTGGCGTGCAAAACTCTTCTTTCTCTTTCTTTTTCCTCCTCCCTTCCCCTTGCAGAATCCTAACCCGCGGCCTTATAAAAGGCCACCCGCCTTCCTCTCCTCTCCACTCCACCACTACCACCACACCCCACTTCCACTACCGTGAGCAAGGGTGAGCGAGAGAGAGCGTGAGAGCGAGGAGGAGGAGGGTGCATGAGAAGGATGAGGTTTAGGGTTTAGCGGAGAGCCGTCCTTGACCACCTATAGCAGCTGGAGCTGCGATGGAGTGAGGGGAGACACGGCGGAGTGCGGCGAGCAGCGTTGGGAGCGCGGTCTGATACTGGAAATTTTCTAGTATCAGACATTTGGAGAGCTTTCCAAATGACCGGCTGAACGTCTGGCGTCAACACCAGACGTCTGAAAGCACCTGTATCGCGAAGGTACGTTCCCTTCACCGTTACGGCCATGCAGGCCGCACCGCAGACGTTATGGTTTGGGCTAAAATAGGGTGTTGCTTTGTTGTGCGTAGGAGCAGCCTTGGGAAGGTTTGTGGAACGTCTTTCCATGCATTTTTGGATGTCTGAACAGCTCATCAGACGACCGGAGGCATTTCCAAACGACTGGAGGACTGGTCAGACGTCTAGAACTATTTTCAGACGGTTGCGGGGGAGTCCTAGACGTCTGAGGTCACTGCATGAGCTTGAGGTGAGTCTCTGTGACTTTTAAGATGTTTGGACTTGTTTTCAGATGTCTAATTTTGGTCTGTAGACACGTTTTTGACCCGTTTAGGGTCCAATTGGGATCTGTTTTACACAAACGAAATATCTGTGGTTTTCTTGTGAGTTTCTCTACGGATTAGAAACCTTTATACACTGTTCTAAATCTTCCCTTGTGATGTGTTCCTTGGTATAGGACTTCGACCTGCTGCTTGTCTGGGGTTCGCAGAGGTGTCTGGGTCTACAGTTCGAGCCCCCAGTACTCCCGGATTGTCTGGTAGAGTGGTCCACCCCTATTATTCTTATTAAATATGAATGTATCTATGAAAATTAGTCAACTGGAAACCTAGGATGTGGCATGAATCCTAGGACAGAGAAATGATTGAACTAATTGTTCTGCGTAATTGTATTTATATACATGAACAAACTAAATTGTTAGCCACTGCCTATAAATAAGTATGAGCTGCTTGTTAGAATATGAGCTGCCTGAGATAACTAAACAACTACCTGTGAAATCATTAGTTGCATGTATTAAATTATGGAAATACGAGCTACCTGTATATATGCGAGAACTGAATTGTGAATGATGAAAACTGGATTGAAATAATGTGGTGAACGTGAGCATGAACTCTACAAGGAGTTAGTAGTAGAGCTCCTATGGTTAGATGGAAAAGTATGGAATGTGGACGGGAAGTGTGTTGGCCCTTGAGTATGTGGTACCAAGAAGAGCGATTGTCCCCTTTTAGTGTAGAGCGGAGCTAGCCACCCTTGGGTTGGGACCCGGGGTTAGGATTGGCCACTCTACACCGACTTCTGTTGGCCCTCATGTACATGGTACCAAGGTGAGCTACTAGTGTAAGGAGGGAGCTAGCCACCCCACGGGGCCCAGGGTTCAGCTAGCCACCCTACACCGACTTGTTAGGCCCTCTGGGTAAACCGGGGTAGTCAGACGAGGGTGCGCGGACTGTGGAGGGGCGAGACCCCTGTTTGGTTCTAAGGGCTAGACTCCTGTTTCTGAGAGGGCTAGGCCCTATATTGTTCCGTGCTGTACTTTGGTCATACCCATTAGCGGAAATGACTGACCGCGTGCCAGTGTGAGGTAGCTACCCGTGCACTTATCGCGCATGC
Organism: Thalassia testudinum; assembly: GCA_037157565.1. Lineage (NCBI taxonomy): Eukaryota > Viridiplantae > Streptophyta > Magnoliopsida > Alismatales > Hydrocharitaceae > Thalassia > Thalassia testudinum. Next base: position 1,809,550 of record JAZHRO010000079.1, read on the forward strand.
CGTAGTCACCGCTACATCTGACAGTGACCTCGAGGTGGTTGACTAGGTGTAGGACTACTACGGGGGACTCTCCCAGCCATGAGAGCACCGCATGTACCTTTTACTCTTCGAAAAAGACTGCAATCAAGATCATTCCCACGAGGAACATGCAAGATCAAGAAAAATTTGAAAGTTGACTAAAAGGGGTGAAAAGGAATTACCTGTAAAATAAAATAACTTGAAAAGATAAATACACCTGCTACTTTTACCACTTTAGATAGTATGGTTACCACTCTACTCAGCGTTTGCTGACTCCGTTCTTTTCATAACCCAGTTCAGGTCCAGGAGTTGAGCAGCCCAAGCTTCCGGTTGCAGAGGGTGTTGGGCCCAGTCGTAGTTTTCAGCCCTTTTTGTTGTACCCTCTTTACTGTTGTAGTGAGTTTCAGACTTTTTACTACTGTTGCTTTTGTTTCATTTTTCCTGTTGTTGTGGTGGTATGTACTGAATTAGTAGATTTTACTTTCCTTTACTGCTTGTACGTTTTTTTACTGCTTAGTTACATTGCATATGTGAATGTGGTTTATTTTCTTGCTTTTCGATTATTTCTCGTTGGACGACTAGGTATTGGGATTAGTCAAGGCAAGCCGATCTCGGGTCTTGTAGGGATTCGGGAACCAGGTCATAACACCAAGGTAGTTGGAGCTTAGCTAAGCTAACCTAGCTAGGCTAGCTTAGCTAGTAGTAGGGTAGAGGAGTAGGCATCTGGAGTTAGGGTTTAGAGGAGAGGAGCTAGAGGAAGTTGTCTGGAGCTGAACTAGAGCTAGTAGCTGCTGAAGAAGGTGAAGTGGAGCTACTTTAGCTGGTTTAGCTTGCTAGTTCTTTGCTAACTGCTAAGCCAAACTAAAGCAAGCTAGCTTCTGCTGAATAATGCTGAGGAGAGCTGGGTCTGATATTCCCAGGGATGACCTAGCTAGTTGGAGTAGCTAAGGTAGCTTAGTCAACTAAGTTGAGCTAAGTTGAGTCCTTGGGAGCTAGACTTAAGCTTCCTAAGCTAAGATGAAGTCATCTTCAGCTGGCTGGAGTTGAGTGGAGCTGGATGTAGCTAATCTTGAGCTGGGGTGAATTCTAGTCAACTTAGCTGAGCTAGCTAAAGCTCCGAGTGAACTGATGGGAGCTGAGATGAGCTAGACTCAGCGAAGTTGAGCTAGATCTGAGCTGACTTGAGCTAAGGTGAGCTAAGATGAGCTCTCTTGAGCTGCCATTTAGCTGAGATGAGCTGAATGGAGCTAGGATATGCTAACCCTAGTTCATGTGAGCTAGAATCCAGCTATGTTGAGCTGGATCAAGCTGAGTCCCAGCTGGTTTGAGCTTCTCCTTCACCAGTTCCCTTCCTAAGTGTTAGGGTTCTAGGGATCTGACAATCTGCATATCCCTAACACTTACAAAAACATATTAAAAAGACAACAAAATGTAAATGCATGCCTAACCTAATTTATGCCTAATGCAACCCAAAAAACCCATTTGCGAAGTTAAATTCCTAAGAGCTAGGTTTGTTTTATTGCATAAGAATGATGATAAACTAGCATTTATCAGCCATCTATCTTCTTCTCCTCTCAACATTAAGGTAGGCTTCTTCTTGTCCAAGGGATTCTCTTCCTCCTCCAAGCACCTCCATGGACGGCTAGCAGGGGAAGGTCTACAAGGGTGCACAACCACCCTATTCTCTCTACTCCTCTCCTAGTGGATGACTAAGAAGGCTTCTCCATAGCCTCTCTTGGTTGATCCCTTTCTTTAGTTTAGCTTTATTTTCATGTATCCATATTTTATAGTGACTTAATTTTTTATTCATGATACTCTTGTCTAGTGGTTTTATGTGCATGTTATTATCTTCACAGCTTACAACTTTGATGCATGCCTATTAGTGTATTTAAGAACGTCCCCTTTAGTTTTGTCACACCATGCATGGCCACCATGGCCTCACTTAGATGCACATAGTCAGTTAAGGTTGAAGATGCCTAGTCAGATCTCGGTGGTGTCATATTAGGTTTCATTTTGTTTTTCAAAATAAAAATCAAAAACACAAAAAAATCGCAAAATACAAAAAGACCAAAAATATTAGGTTAGATTAGATTTAGGTTAGAAAAAGTAGATTCAAATCTCAACTCATTTTCACTCCTCCCAAAGACGAACAACCGGGACTCAAAAGAATAAAAATCTACACGAGTTTCGTAAAACAATTATTTTTTGATCAAGGGTTTAGCATGACTATACTACAAAGTCTATAACGTATTTCAAAACACGCGCGAAAACGCTTGTCAATGCAACATGAACAAGGGCCACATGTAAACTAATACATAAATATGACATTACTTCAAACTCATTTGGTTGGATGGCTACATGTTATTGGAAGCAACCCCAATGAGTTTGCTATGGTTCTGCAAACATGGTTTGGTTGGCCAAGGAAGCTAAAACCTATTGCGACAGATCATGTGCCATCTTGTGAACCCAATGACTTCAAACGCACCTACAAATGCTACCTGAGCCCACAACCATATGACCTCATTTGTGGGAAAAAGTATTCAACAGTGTAATTCTAAAGGTAAGGTGAGATTAACGATGCAATGATTCTTAAATTCCAATTTTTTTGTCAAGTAATCAAATTTGTTGAACTCTATTAAGGGACAGTGTTCAATGAAAGTTCTTGGAGATATTACAAGGTTGCTTTTTGAAGATGCTCTTCAAACTTCACGTATTAATGTCTCTTTATGAAATCTATTGTAAAGAACTTTATGTGTAATATGACTTGTACATTGTCATTTATTTCCGATTAGTAATTAATTGATGTACTATGATTGATTAAATTTCCTCTTTGTGAGACTGTACAAGTAGATTACACACCAAACATCTCCGTTGATTACGCTGAGAAATACACTTGTTGGTTTGCACAACCACCCCCAAATAACTAGTTGATTACAAAGAACCCACCGATGGATTATTAAGACCTAAGCAAAGTAAACGATTGATTTGTGAGAATACATCGATGGAAATCATTATGAAGGAAAAAGACATCGGTTGATTTGTGTGAATACACCGTTGGGAAATCATTTTGAAGGCAAACACACTGGTTCATTTCTTATAATATAGCGGTGGAAAATGACTGTGAAGACCAACACACCGGTTGAGTTTATATAATGCATTGGTGGAAAATCAACATGAATTCAAACACACCAATTGATTTATGAAATACACCGGTGGAAGACCACTGTGAAGACAAACACACCGGTTGACTGTATGTAATACACCAGTGGATCTTCCATATGAAGTCAAACACATTGGTTGATTTATGAAATACACTAGTGGAAAACCATTGTCAAGACTAACACACCGGTTAACTTTATGTAATACAACGGTGAAAAATCATCACAAAGTCAAACACATCAGTTGATTTGTGAAGATACATCGATGGAGAATCATGCTCAACACGAACACACCGGTTGACTTTATTCAGTCCATTAGTGGAAAATCATTCTCAAGATGACTGGATTAACATGCACAAGTCAAGCAAACCGATGGATTAACATGTACACCAACTACTTATACAACAAGCAATATACACGAAGTTCCCAATTTGACAACATATTAACATCAATGAAAACATAAGAAAAGCATTCGGAATACGATCAAATTAATTCAATTTGTGTGAACCTATGCTTCAAGATTATAGCCACATATAAACACTTGAACTTGTGCACATCTTGCTCTTCCGTGACCTCGATAGGATGCAAATCTTGCAGCAAGTATTCAACCGAAAATGCGATGAATATTCCACAGTCGTTGCTAGTGCTTCCTTGCTGCAATGCATTGGTAGAGTGGTGCTCCTGCTAATCATCATTCTCGATGCCTCTTCTTTCCAAAAGTCGAGGCATCAAATCAAACTACCATATATGTCAAATTAGATGGTTAGCAATGGTATAAGGTAACAATGAAACAAGATTATCAAGAGTAAACACTTACAAGCAAAAGCACATTGTTGTGTGTTTTGTGCAGGTAATATTTAATATTGTTGTTGCAATGGGTCAATATCTTGTGGGCAATATCAACCACCACAACGGTCCAATGCGATACTTCTAGCATGCACATTGGTATCGCAATGTACGTACAAGAAGCCCACACATCACCAGTGTCCTTAATATACTCATCAATTTTCTCTGTGTTCTAATACTCTACAAAAACAAAAAAATTTGAGTCAAAGACGAGAGTCCTTGTCCTTGTTCCCTCGTCTATAAGCTTGTCCTTCAGTACTTCAATGATTGCATCGAGCATCTGTAAAATATTACTAAAATGTTAGACATAAGAGTTGATCACTATGTTAAATGTAATTTGTGCCTTTACTAACCTCGCCATCCATGAAGCCACTATTTACAAGGAGATTGTGCATAGATTTTCTCTCAACAAACTTCGCCCCTATTCTCCATATCACTTGTTCTTTATCTTTCTACAACTCTGTCAATCGACCAATCATGAATTTGTCGGAGTCTGACAGGAACTTCAACATTTCTCTGTCAAGGTTCGCAATTTTCCTAAATGTCCTTGTCTTCTTTGATTGCGTGACCTTTGGCGAAAATATGTGTGCCACTTGCTTTGTAACTTGTCTGAGGATGAGTTTCTTTGGCACCTCCTTTCTTTCACTTTCCATGTTTACTTCCTTCTCCTCACCCTAAACAACCCCGACAGACAGATCATCCTACAACCAACCTAATCTAAAGTAATTGGTGGAATGTGCACTTTGAAACAACAAATGTTATAAGGAACGCAAGGGTTGAGTAGAGAAACCAACCAGTTGTTTAAAGTAATCAACCGACTGGTCTAGACAATCAACCGGTTGAATTTATGAATCAACAGGTTGATTTTCATAATCAATCGGGTGATTTACATGATCAACCAGTGGATTGGAATACTCAACTAGTTGATTCAAATAATCAACCGGTTGATTTCGAGAGCCAACTGGTTGATTGCGATAACCAACCGATTTATTCAAACAATCAACTGGTCGATTTCAAAAACCAACTAGTTCATTCCTATAACCAACCATTTTATAGTAATAATCAACTGGTGGATTCTAAAAACCAATCGATTGATTACAGTTGATACAACCAGTTGTCAACTTACCATCTATATTGAAATTTACAAAATTGATGCACACCTGAATAGCTGCTTCTGATCTTCCCTCCCCATGGTTGGTCGAATTCGAAGGCAAATCTACCTTGACCTCATCATGCCCTCCTTCGTCGAGGTGCTGTTCTTTGACACTTCGCTCGACGACCTTGATCGGTGCACCTCCCTTCGCAAGAATGTCAAGCTGCGCTTTGCCCTCTATTTCAACTCCAAGTTCGACCACCTCTTCACCTCTTTCATGACCATATACCTCAACGTCACCAATGTCACCCTCACCATGGCTTTGGTTCTCGACCCCCTCTACTTGAAGTTCCTCACCTCCTACTTCCTTACACCCCACCAGTGCATTTTCCTCCCTCCCCTACTTATCCATAACATCCCCCTCCATGTTTTTCTCCTCTTCCTCTCCTGATGACTTTAGCTACTCCCTACCTTTGTTCCCATCCCCACCCACACAACCCAAGAAAGCTTCCATTATCTCCATCTCTCCCTGAAGAGACTCCTTCTGTTCAATGAGTTTGGTAATCAATCCTCTTAACCCAATATTATCACTCCACACCTTCTTTAATTCCTTCAAATTTTTCAAATAACTCTCCTCGACCATTACCATCTTCCCATCTATTAATCTTCCCCCTTCATTTGCTTCCCCATCATCAGGAATATCACTCTCCTCCTCACCTGCCCTCTTTGATGTTAGCTGCTTACCCTCCTCTTCCCCTCTTCTTTTCTTTCTTGCTTCATCCTCCATTGTGCCCAAGGAAGAAGCACCTCACTTTCTCTCCATTTCCTCATAGTCTTCCCTAAATGGTGACTCCCTAAGCTTCTCCTTCGTCACTGCTGTCAATTGAAGACCAATACTTTTAGCTCACTATGTGAAGGTCTTCTCGTGGATGTATCTCTCAAGGACGAGTTGTGCATCCTCATTCGTTGGGTCCATCACCCTAAACACCTCCATCGCCCACATTGGAAGCAACAAGATGCAACCTTTCAGATGGGCTTGCTCCTTAACCTTGTTCTCTTGAAAACCTTCGTGGCCATGAATGGCTTTAGCCCAATTGTATGAATCGAGGGATTCCAAATCTTTAAGCATGTTGAAGAGTGTTGTTCTTGTTGTTTTACGTGGCAAAGTCATGATTTTAAAAAGATGTTTGTTGCAGTATAGTTGAAATCGCCGCGAAAACAAATAACAATTTATTACTCGAAAATCAAAATATCTGAGGTTGAACTCAAGGAACAAATTGGTATTTTAGAAACTAAAATCACAATCTCAAAATATGATATTTAACAATAATATAAATGAGATTCCATGTATATGAAACTAAAAAGAGAATAGAAATGCAAGAGGAATTGAATATTCTCTCTTCTTTCTTCTATGATGACTTCTTCTTTCTTCTCTTTCTTCCTTTTCTTTCTCTGCTTAGCTGCACCTTCTCCTTCTTTCTTTCTCTGACTTTCTTTGTGAATCAGACGTCTGATTTTGTGAATCAGGCACCTTATCTTGCGATTGCTATAGTGTTTTCACTCTTTCTTCTTCTTTGTATGTTTTCTTCTTCTTCCTTCTTTCTCTTCTTCTGCTCTCTGTCTTCTCTTTCTTCTTCCTTTCCTTCTATGTTCTTCTGCGGCTCCTTCTGTTCTTGATTCCTCCTCCTTCTTCCTTTCTTCTGCCTTGTCTTTCTTCTTCAGCCTCTGCCTCAGCCCTTGTCTGTCTTCTTCTTCCTTCTTCCTCTTCTTCTGCAGCTAAGTCCTTTAGCCGCGCCTTCCTCTTCCTTCTCTCTTCAGCAACTACCTCATCCTCCTCCTCCTCCTTCTTCCTTTCCCTGCACAGCATAGCAAAACCTACCCCTACCCTCCTTGAGTCTCTCCCTCTCTCTATTTTGCTCTTAGGAATGCTCTCCCAGAGCCGGGTAATCGGGTTGGGTTTCGCGTGCTCGAGTCCAGGCGCACCAGCGTGGTGTAGTGCGCGAGGAGTGCTAGGTCTAGGTAATTGGGTCGGGTGCCAGGTCCACGAGGGTAGGGATTGCGGACGAGGCGTGAGCAAGCGAGGGCAAGGCACCTCACCCCAATGTTCTGAGGCAACCTAAAGAAAACACAAAAACAATTTAAAGTCCTCAACCCGCCATAAGCTTTCCGAGGTGGGACTAAAAGTCCCACCTGCTTCGCTTGCACCCGCAGGAGATGCTCTGCCTGATTGCTGCAGCTGGGGTCCTCGCTCGAGGTCGCGCCCTTGCTGGATGTGTGTGCACACTCCTTGCCCATCACTTGAACCTGGAAACCTGGAGCATTGCGTCCTAGAACTAGCTCGCGAGCTCCTTGCTCGTGCTCTAATTGTGGAAAGGGGGCCGGACCTGAAATCACTCAATACAGCCTCGCGACCTCATTCGACCGCATGGGCAACTTCGTCGTGTTACGGCAAAGGTGAAGCGGTGGGTGGCTGGCCGCGGGCCAACCTAGGTGTGCGTGCCTAGGTCACTTTGTGACCGTGGTGATGGGTGTGATCATGTGGAGCTTGGGGCGGTGATGGCGGTCGATGGAAGGGCGGAATGTGCTCAGTGGATGATGGCGAAGGTGCTGAGGGGTCTGGCGAGGTAGATGGAGGTGTGGAAGTGACGGAGATACCTCATCGGTGGTTGGCTAGAGATGGGAACGATGGTGGTGGTCTGCGGCATCGAGGGGATAAAAACAGTAATAGAGATAGGGGAAATAAAGAGGAGGGGGAGAGGAACTCACTAAGGAGAGTTGGACGAAGGGGGGAAGGCAGATGACAAGCGGCGAATAGGTGCCGTCATCGGAGAAGAAGTCCTGAGATGGGGATGACGGCGACAAGGAAGGGATTGGAGAGGCTCGTGTGGGTACGGCGTGACATGAAGGAGCAAGGCGAAGATGACTCTGCCACTGGTATGGTGGCAGAGTGACGAGAGGAGGGAGGAGAGGTCGCCGAAGCCTGCGGGCAGATGGCCAGAAATGAGGAAGGATGAATTTCAGGGGGTATCTCTGGCCAAAACAGGCTTGGAAGAAGCGGCTGGACCTGGAGCTTCATTTATAGGCATAGGCAAAGAGCCTTGTGCTTGGAAGGTGAGCTTCCAAGCGCAAGACTCTAGCCGAAGGTTGCTGCGGGTACGATACCCATGCCTCTCGAGCGTTCGCACGAGAGGTATGGTGTGAATCAGGGCATGGGGAGCTGCTCAAGTGGTAGGGGATTTCTCGGAGAACCCCCATTTCAAATCTGAGAGCAGCTCCCTGGGGAAGCGAGGAGAAATCCTCCTCGAAATTTCGCCGAAGGTATGGGTCCTCTACTGTAATGGTAGAGGAACCAGGATGCAAAAAGTGACGAGGAAGTTGAGGGGTTTTTCGCAAGGGTTTTCAAAAGTTAGGGGCGAGAATGTAATTGGGTGAACTATTTTGCAAAGTAGGTCAAGATGACCTTCCCTTAGGTCCAAATTTTGATAAAAACCTAATTTGGACCTAAGAAATCCAATGGTGAAGTTGGATTTTAGGTTTGACCATGTTTAATTGTACATTTTGCATAAAAACCCAAATTAAGTCAAATATTGAGCTCAGACCCCAATCTAGGTCAAAATAGGTTCCAAAGGCCAAATTGAAGGTTCTAAACCCTAGGGGATATTTTTCCATGAATTTTATAGGATTTAGTTGATTTTTGTCCCGATTGAAACCTTGTGAAATTTAGTGGGTTTGTTTTAGGGTTATAAAATGTCATTTAATTCTTAAATCTCACTATAACCCTTTTTCTGACTGAACCATCCCACTTTTCCTCTTATTAAGTCCAATTAACCTATGTTTGTCCCCTGAAAAATCCCGTTGATATACTGCAATGGTAAAATTACAGTTTTACCCTTTGTTTCATGTTTTCTTTCCAGATTAGTGATCCCTTAAATTAGGCCTTCCTCTTGCTTATGTAGGAGTTTTTGTTCTCTTTTCTAGATCGAAAAGAGCTAGTTAGGGCTCATGATGAGGTTTTCATCATACCCCCATGCCTATCTTTTGCTAGTCCCTTAGCAAAATTTTAAGGTTTGAATTTCTGTTCTAGACCATGAGTTTCTTTCACCAGTTATGATAAGTGCTTTTTCTTCTTTTTCTTTTGATTAGGTTGGAATGCTAATAATAAGCCTAGAAGTACTTCAGTATAAACCAAGATCCAGGCCTGACCAGCATTAGCCTCGGTCCTCCGCGAAGGTTTTTAAGGCCTGCAAGAACTACCCTAAGGTTCATTGGACTCCATGGATAAAGCACCCGTGCTTAAGACATATTTAGCCTTAGTTCAGTTTGCAGTACGTTTTTGTAAGAGAGAGATAGATGATTTATTTATTTGGAGAGTTTTCTCTCTTTTTTTTTTATTTCTAGCTTCGAATTGGCTTCTTAACACGGTCTGTATTGGATTCCTCGTCCCCATCATCAATCCTCAAAGGTCCCTGGAAATCGATGCTTCGTGATGGCACCGCCCAAGGCAACCCCAGAACCCTGGTTTTCGAGATTTTGAGATAATCCTGCCCATCGCATTCTGTGGTCGAATCCAGACCCTGGCAATCGACATTTTGTGATAATGCCACCAATGGTATCTGAACCAGTAGAGTGCTTACATGCCCCCAGTAGGATATGTAAATATCCTAAGAGACAAGCACCGAGGAGACTGTTGTGCTCGAGCACCGCGATCGTTTATTTTGATGATAACAAAACACGTGTCATTTAACATTTACACTTGAAGTCTTAAATTTTAGGTCAATTGCAAATGGAGACGTAGTTAGACGGAGTTCGAGCTCGCATCCAGGATGGATTGGAGGAGCTTGATGGAGAACTGAGGAGAGATGGCTTGAAGAAGGAAGGAGATGAAGAATAGGATAGATTTCTTTTCCTTGTACTCTATGTATTTTTGTTTCTTTTGTTGCCCTTTATTGTGTTACTTAGATTCATGTTAAAGAGCCTCAAAGTACCCTAACAGTAGTCCTAGGAATACTTGCACAACCCTAGAATACTTTGGTTTTTTGTAGAGAACTTAGAAAACCAAAATAGGGTTCAAGCAGCCTTTTTAGACATCTAATCTGAAAATCAGACGTCTGATAGTGACTTTGAAGACGTCTAATTGTTGACTTAGATGTCCGATTATGTTTAGGCTAGACTTAGTTAGTTCTGTCTGATGAAATCAGACATCCTGACCTTAGTCCAGACGTCTTAGAAGACGCCTGATGACTTTGCCAGACATCCAATTAGTGGACCGTTGGCTACCTTAGTAAACGCTGAAGGATATGACCATTAGCCTCGTATCAGACGTCTGTAGAGGACCTTAGACGTCTGATACATGACCGTTTTGCCTCGGCTAACCCAAAATCTCTTCTCAGAGATTTTATAGCAGTTGTTCTCTCTTAGGAATCCATTTCCGTAGAAAAGTAGGTTTCCAGACGTCCAGACATCATTCCAGATGTCCTGTATGTCGTCTGATGACAATTCACTAGAACCCTGTTTAGATCTAATTCAAGTTAGGAAGGAAACTTGCCTAAAATTAGACGTCTGACTTTGTTCCCAAACATCTTAAACTAGTTTTCCAGACATCTGATGCTATCACTAGACGTCTGATAACCCTGTCAGTGTAATGATTAATCCTGATTTCGGCCTGATTTTCTTGGACCTTGCACCCAACGGCTATGGAAGCCTTCCAAGGCCTTCCAAAGCCTTCTTAGGGCCTCTATAAATAGAGGAAAACCTTTGCCACTCAAAGATACACCAAGACACACCCAAGCAACATACTTTCCACTCTTTGGTGTCTAAAAGAAGAAGAAGATCATATAGAAGAAAGCTCTTACTCTCCAAGCTTAGTTCTACACCTAGAGAGCTTGATTCCTGTTGCGCACCCGCTCTCCCTCCGTGATTACGAGAGCGACAAAGCGCTACCGCGTGGTTCACGCATTCCCGCCGTCGACGCACTTCTTGCAAAGGGAAGCATCCTAACTCCTATAGAAGCTTAGTTTAAGAATTACTTTGTTGGCTCTATAGGATTATTGTTGTATTTTACTTTGTTATTTGGTTGGGTATTCGCATTGCGAATTCCCATCTCCATCGAGGGACAAAATCCTTCTCGTGAAGAGAAGGGGTTGAGGAACGTATCCTCGCACTTGTAGCGTGGTTGTAATTGAGGTTGAATCGCCCTTTTTTAAGTGATTCATTTTGTGGATTTGATTAACTTGGTTGATCGGAAAATCCTAACTCGAGAGGGTTAGGTGGTGGTTTTTACCCGATTTGGGTTTCCACCTAAAAATCATTGTGTACATTGTGTGATTTTCTATTTTGTGAGATTGTTATTTTTTAATTCCACATTTTTACGTCACGCTGATCTCACCCCCTCCAAGTAGGGAATTACAAAGACGATATGTTGTTATGCATCTTCGAGGGGAATTTCCCGCCTCTTCGCATTGGGAACTTGTCCAAATCAACTTGTGTTGATTGGCCGCTCCTAATCTAGGCAACTTTTTCAGAACATTAAAACACTTTTGCATGATTTTGATAGTTATGCGCACTGAACCAGATTGTGTGTGGATTGGGGTCCTTAGGTTACCGAGTCCCGCAAACCGAAGGTCAGTTAACGAGGCCGAATACTTCCTAAGCCTTAGACCAAATACTTAAGCTTTGCATTTTCCCCAACCTCTTGAGGGTTATCCAGATCTTAGAGAGTATTAAGAGTTTAGCCAAAAAGGCCTAAGGTCAGCATTCCTACTAATATCTTTTTGTGTCTCCTTAACACTTTTTTTCATTTTTCTCTTGATGTGGTCTAGAACTTCAATTAATCCCTTAATCTCTTACTAATGACTATCTCTTTCTTTTTCATTTTGTGCTCCCTTTTTTTTTGTCATTTTGCTCTTTTTCCTCCCAAAATTTTCTCTACTCCCTCCTCAGTTTCTCTCTCTCTCTCTCTCTTTGTTTTTTTTTTTTTTTTGATATGTAACTTTTTGTTGAAACCTTTTCTTGATATGAGTTTTCATACATTTTGCACTTTCATACCCCCACATGCCTATGATTTGCACTATCGCCATTGTAAATTAGGTGGGTTCGAATTCAGCTTAGTTCATTTATTAGGACAAGTGTTGAGTGAGCGAACAAGTTGAAGTGATTGTTGCGAACGATTTCTAGACTCGGGTATGGGTACTTGAGGTGGAGTCAGCTGTTCTAATGGATGAACCCTAAAGTGCACTATGAATTCAGCATAGAAATGTTAGGAAAGGTTTCGGGTTTTTCAAATAATGACGGGTTGCCTCCTATTAAGCGCTGAGTATTACGCCATCGGCTGGGCGCAATGAGCTCAGGGAGAATGGAGGATAAAGGATGACTCAGCCAAATCTGTATTGGTCATGTCAATGAATGGTTTGAGTCTCTGGCCGTTCACGACGAAGGGTTCAGAATCGTGGCTGAGTGGACTGATCTCAACGGCTCCATTTCCAAAGATTCGTCGGACTAAGTATGCTCCGATCCAATAAGATCGTAGCTTTCCTGGGAAATAATTTGAGTCGGGCATTAAAGAGTAGGTCCTTTTGACCAGGGTGAAAGATCTTTCTAGATATGTGCTTGTCATGAAAGGCTTTAACCCACTCTTTGTAGATTTGCGAGTTTTCATATGCGTCATGGCGTAATTCATCAATCTCGCTCATCTGAAGCTTTCTATGGGCTCCAGCCTTAGAAAGATCTAAGTTGGAGTTCCGTACTACCCAATAGGCTTTATGCTCCAATTCGACGGGGAGGTGACATGCCTTCCCATACACCAGTCTGAAAGGAGACATACCTAATTGGGTCTTGTGGGAGGTCTTGTAAGCCCACAAAGCTTCCGGAAGCCAGGATGACCAATCCTTCCTTTCAGGTCGAACAGTAACCTGGAGGATTTTCTTGATCTCCTGGTTTGATAGCTTAGCTAGACCATTAGTTTGGGGGTGGTAGGGAGTAGAGATTTGGTGCAACACCCCGTATTTGGTCATCAGTGACCTGAACTGAGCGTTTGTGAAATGGGTCCCAACATCAAAAATTATTGCATGTGGAATCCCAAATCGTGAGAAGATGTTTTGGTGAATGAATTTAATAACAACTTTGTGATCATTGGTTCGGGTCGAAATAGCTTCGATCCATTTGGACACATAGTCAACAGCGAGTAAAATATATTCGAAGCCGTCCGAAATAGGGAAGGGTCCCATAAAATCAATCCCCCAAATGTCAAAAATCTTGCATACCAGGATCGATTGTAAACGCATCATGTCACAATGGCTCATGTTGCCCAAGGTCTGGCAATGGGTACATGCCTTACAATGATTGTATGCATCCTTGAAAATTGTGGGCCAGTAAAAGCCATACTGGAGGACTTTTGATGCGGCTTTGTGTCCTGAAAAATGTCCACCGCATGCCTGATCATGGTAGGAAGAGAGTATGTCTTTGATTTCTGCTTCCATGACACCGTCGGATAATTCGATTAGCACCAATGCGGAATAAATACGGGTCTTCCCAAAGGTAATACTTGGCATCGGAACACAATTTGTCCATCTTGGCCTTCGGCCAATCAGACGGGATCTGATGTGATGCCAAGTAGTTAACTATGTCAGCAAACCATGGAAGCCCAGTATTGATAGTCAGGAGGTGCTCATTAGGAAAGTGTTCCGTGATGGGTCCGGAAGGGTCAATGATCTCAGAAGGAAGGCTCGGTATTGATAGTCAGGACAAGTAATCAGCTACCACATTCTGTCTTCCTGCTTTGTCGCGAATCTCGAGGTCAAATTCTTGCAACAGCAAGATCCATCGGATTAATCGAGGTTTCGCGTCCTTCCTTGCAAGGAGATGCCTCACAGCTGTGTGATCTGAGTAGATAATAACATGGGAACCTAGGAGGTAAGATCTGAATTTTTCTAGGGCAAATACTACGGCTAGCAGCTCTTTCTCAGTAACTGTGTAGTTACGCTGAACCTCGTCAAGTGTTTTGCTAGTGTAGTAAATGACCACGGATTTCCCATCAATTTTCTGCCCCAAAATTGCTCCTACAGCGAAGTCAGATGCATCCCACATGATCTCAAAGGGTTGAGATCAATCAGGGGACTGTAGGATTGGGGCTTAGGTAACTCGGTCACGAAGGATCTCAAATGCCTGAGTGCATTCCTTGGAGATTTCGAAAGGTACATCCTTGGAGAGGAGTGGTCAGGGATCACACAATTTTCGAAAAATCAGGGATAAATCGACGGTAAAAATCGACGTGCCCCAAAAAAGATCGGATGTCCTTGATCGAGATAGGCATAGGGAGTTTGGAAATCAAGTTAACCTTGGCTCAATTGACCTGGATGCCTTTCTACAAAATCAAATGTCCCAGGACGATCCCTCAGGCACCATGAAGTGGCGCTTTTCCCAGGAAAGAACCAGATTCACGTCAATGCATCGCATGAGTATTTAAACCAAGTGCTGGAGACAATCGTCAAATGATGCTCTAAATACTGAAAAGTCATCCATGAAAACTTCCAGATAATTACCTACCTTATCTGAGAATATGGCAAGCATGCGCTACTGAAAAGTCGCGGGTGCATTGCAGAGACCGAATGGCATCCTTCGGAACGCGTACGTCCCGAAAGGGCAGGTGAACGTGGTCTTTTCTTGGTCCTCTGGATGGATTTCCACTTGGTTATAACAGGAGTACCCGTCAAGAAAGTAGAAGAACCTATTTCCCGCTAGTTTTTCGAGGATCTGATCAATAAACGGTAGTGGGAAATGATCCTTTTTCGTGGAGGAATTGAGTCTTCTGTAATCAATGCAGACTCTCCACGAGTTAGCTATACGGGTCGGTATGACCTCTCCGGTTTCAGTCGTGATGGTGGTGAGTCCTGCCTTCTTAGGCACAACCTGAATTGGACTCACCCATTGACTATCGGAGATCGGGTAGGTGATCCCTGCATCTAACCACTTAATGATCTCCTTTTTCACGACCTCCTGTATATTAGGGTTCAAACATCTCTGCATTTCTCGCGAAGGTCGTGCACCCTCTTCGGAATAGATATGGTGTGTGTAATAAGAGGGGCTGATACCCGTCAAATCATCGAGAGTCCATCCAATGGCTCTACGATGTTGCTAGAGAATAGTAATCAGATGGGATTCCTGGTTAGGTGTGAGTCTGGAGTTTATAATCACAGGAAATGTCTGATTGGAACCCAAAAAGATGTATTTCAGATGATCGGGAAGGGGCTTGAGTTCCAGGATGAGATCATCAGCAGCAGCGGGTGGTTCAGGGTGTGTGTCAGGAACAAGGGTAGGAGTTATGGGTGTATCTAGATCAGGTTCAGACTCCTCTATTTGTGGGTTTTGATCTTCTGGTGGTTGATCGGGGATAATCAGGTTGTCCTCGATATGCGGTTCATCAACCATGGCTTTGATATCACATATTTGTTCTATAATACCGCAATTAATCCCTTGTTGGGCCTTAAAGATGTCAATCTTTAGAGTTTGGTTCCCAAATTTTAATTCTATTTGGCCCTCCTCACAGCCTATGTTGGCCCTAGCAGTAGCCAGAAAAGGTCTCCCTAGTATAATCGGTGTATCCCTTGGGTTCTTAGGTGCATCCATATCTAGAACTATAAAATCCACTGGGAAGTAGAAATCTCGTACCCTAACAATGACATCCTCGAGTATTCCTTTAGGTCACTTGATGGATCAATTGGCTAACTGTAATGTCACCTCTGTCGGTTTAAGCTCGGACTCTTCAAGGTGGTTAAGGAGGGATGTAGGTATTAGGTTTATGGAGGCACCTAGGTCTAGCAAGGCTCTATCGAATTAGGTTTCACCAATTTTACATGAAATTAGGGGAGTGCCTGGGTCTTTAGCCTTGGGTGGGAGTTTACTCAAGATTACAGAGCTGGCTTTCTCTGACAGTATGATCGGACTCCCACTTTTGGTTCGCGGCTTACGCTTGGGTGTACACATGTCTTTCAGAAATCGTGCGTAAGCCGATACGTGGCGGAATGCATCCATCAAAGGGATGTTTATCTGAACCTGTTTAAAGAGCTTGACCAGGTCCTCCTCAGGAGCCACGGGTTTGGTTATCCTTTTTCCCTTGGTCAAGGCCTCGGAAAATGGAACCTTGGTTGGTTCCTCTAGAATAGGTCCAGGTTCCTGATCTAGGATAGGGGCATCCTAGATAACTATCCTAGGGCTTGGATCACTACCAGGCTTGGAGTGGTTTGGATAAGGTGGGTCTTGAGTTGCTTTACCACTACGGGTTGTTACGAAGTTTAATCCTGCCTGGTTCTGGTTTGGGGTTGGCAAAATGGGTGGCTGCTGTTAAAATCCTGCGTAAGATGTCGAAGCTTCTATCCCGTCAGATGATGGAATAGAAGGGGCTTGATAAATCATATGTGCGTGGCCTGGATTCATAACGCACCACTGAATCGGCACGTTATTTGGGTTCGGCAGAGGTTGCGAAGGAAGTGTGCCCGGTTGGCAGGAATTCGCCATCTGGGCGAGTTGGTTGTGAACCTCTGTGATATCATCCTTGTGTTGTTTTTGTATTGCCGCATTTGTTTTCTGAATGTCAGCCAGTGTTTGAAGGATAAGAGTCATTTGATCTTGGTTTGGCCTAGATTGATAGGTGGGGTTGGGCCGAGGCTGAGGCGGCTGATATGGATGAGGAGCTTGTGGACAGGGTTGATAAGGTGGCCTTTGATTCTGAGAATTTCCCACCCACTGGAAATTGGGATGATTTCGCCATCCGGGGTTGTAGGTGTTGGAAAATGGGTCATTCTACATGGCGTTGAGGTCCCCGCAGGTCTGAGGAGCCTCAAGAAGGTTAGAGTATGAGGGCTCAAAGTTCCCTCCACTAGAATAGAGTGGATCGGAGGTCCCTTCGGTCCTGGAGTCAGATGGGGGTGGATACGGGTCCATCCCCTTAGAAGATCGATGATAGATGTTTTGCATAGTTTCCCTCGCGAGAGGTGGCTGTGCGAAAGAGTTTTGTGTAGAGGTGGCTCACTGCAGATGCCGAGTTAGCTTGTCCACCTTCTACTCTATGATAGAGACCTTGTCCAACTGACTGGCCATCAGCTCCAAGTCGACGGATGCGGATAGGCCCTGCGTCTCATGTGCTCCCCTAAGATTTGTCGATGCGCGGGCATTCGTCCGGTCGAATAAGCCCATGGAGTCATTATTGATGGAGTTCTCGCACATATTTTCGAGAATCTCCCACACCATGTCCTCATGTTGACCCATGATGTTTCCTCTGCTGGTTGCATTGACGAATAATCGAATGTCTTCATGGAGTCCCTGGTAAAAAGATTGGACTTGTTCCCATTTAGAAACTCCGTGAAGGGGGCACTTTCACATGAGATCTAAGAATCGGTCTCATGCCTCATGAAGAGGTTCTCCCATTTGTTGGGTGAAATGAGTGATCTGGTGGTGCAAGGCATTTGTCCGGCCAACGGGAAAGAACTTCTTCACAAATTCGGACTGAAGTTCATCCCATGTGTTGATTGGATAAGTCTGAGTTTGATACCAATGAGCAGCCTTATCCATGAGGGAGAAAGAAAACATCTTCATGAGCAGAATATCTTAATTTTATGCATCTGACCCAAAGGTCTGGGCCAGATGCTTGAGTTGTTTAATGTGTTGGAATGGATCCTCGGAGTTAAGCCCATGGAATTTTGGCATGGCATGAATCATATTGGGCTTGAGTTCGGAATCAGGACCTCCAGACGGGATTTAGACTCGAGGCTCGATTGCCACCGTAGCAGGATTATAGTGATCTCGCATGATAGGACGCTACGGTGGGTTTACAAAGTTTTGGAAGAGATCATTTAAGAGCTGGAGTTGGTGCTCAAGGTTGTTCTCTTCTTTAACGGGTTGTGCCATGAGGGAAGAAGGAGAACTTGGTTCTGAATCAGAGGAAAGATCTATGTGGTAGGGTTGCTGCACAAACAAGGGTGTCGAGGCTTGGCCTCGAGGAGAGTGGATTTCTAAAGGAGGTCTTAAGGACCTCCTACCAAACATGCACTGAAGGATTTGATGAGATCAGAATGTGCTAGACCCAATCAAGACACCCAAAAATGTTGGGTGACTATAGAGGTTCGGGGCAGATGATACCCCTTAGTCAGAAAGGTCGTCCACCTGAGAAATACCTAGGCAGCCAGAGAGGGAGAGTCCCACGAAGACCCCTACACGGTAGAGCATCCCCATAGGTTACAGGGTTTCCCCCACTCGACCTCTCTTGTCACTGAGATTCCAGGTAGACCAGAATAGGGACCTTGACCTCTTAAGTCTACCTTTTTTACTTAAGATCAAGGTGCTTAGGGTTCCACTTGAACTTTAAGTCTTTTGAGTGCAAACAGTGACCTAATTTAAGGTTGGTTGACCCAAAGAATCAACTTCACCTCTTTGTTCCTTTGAGAGCTTCTAGGTCCTTGCTTTTAGGGTTCAAATGGATTAAGAGCCTGATTTGCTTAGGGTTTCTCTTGGATAGATCTTTTCAAATAAGGCTTACGCACACCTCTTTTTGAAATTTTTGCTTCTTTTCTTAAGAGAAGATGTGTCTCTAAAATCCTAGATTGAAATCCTTAGGTTGGCTCTAGTTGGTCCAATTTAGTTGCCTCAAAAATTGGTATCTAGGGCTCAATCAAGAAGGTTTAGCCCTAGTTACCTTAATTGGATGTGCAATTCAAAAGGTGTTGAAAGTAAAAATTAGGCAACTTTGGTGAATTACTAAATATGGAAGCAGGTAGCCCTAGATTGATTTTTCTTTATTTTTTTCCTTTTAGACTTTGAGGGGATTAAGAGAGAGGGCTAATGGAAGTTTACCTACTCCTTGGTGTGGTTATTGTGCGGCTACTTTTCTTTCCTCGACTTTCCCTGAGACAAACACAATAAAAGAGAGAAATTAAGTCAGTATTGAATCAAAAGTTGTGATCAAAGCTTCTAAAATGCCCGTTGCTCCCCGGCAACGGCGCCAAAATGTTCTTATTGTTTTACGTGAAGTCGTGGTTTTAAAAAGATGTTCGTTGCAGTATAGTTGAAATCGCCATGAAAACAAATAACAATTTATTACTTGAAAATCAAAATATCTGAGGTCGAACTCAGGGAGCAAATTGGTATTTTAGAAACTAAAATCACAATCTCAAGATATGATATTTAACAATAATATAAATGAGATTCCATGTATATGAAACTAAAAAGAGAATAGAAATGCAAGAGGAAATTGAATATTCTCTCTTCTTTCTTCTCTAATGGCTTCTTCTTTCTTCTCTTACTTCCTTTTCTTTCTCTGCTTGGCCGCACCTTCTCCTTCTTTCTCTCTCTAACTTTCTTTGTGAATCAGACGACTGATTTTGTGAATCAAACACCTTATCTTACGATTGCTACAGTGCTTTCACTCTTTCTTCTTCTTTGTCTGTTTTCTTCTTCTTCTTCCTTCTTTCTCTTCTTCTGCTCTTTGTCTTCTCTTTCTTCTTCCTTTCCTTCTGTGTTCTTCTGCGACTCCTTCTGTTCTTGATTCCTCATCCTTCTTCCTTTCTTCTTCAGCCTTTGCCTCTGCCCTTGTTTGTCTTCGTCTTCTTCCTTCTTCCTCTTCTTCTGCGGCTAAGTCCTTCTTCACTTTGGCCTCCTTCTTCAGCCGTGCCTTCCTCTTCCTTCTGCTCTCTTCAGCAGCTGCCTCCTCCTCCTCCTTCTTCCTTTCCCTGCACAACACAGCAAAACCTACCCCTACCCTCCCCACGTCTCTCTCTCTCTCTCTCTCTCTCTCTCTCTCTCTCTATTTCGCTCTTAGGAATGCTCTCCCAGAGTCGGGTAATCGGGTCAGGTTTCGCGTGCTTGGGTCCAGGCGCACCGGTGTGGTGTGGTGCGCGAGGAGTGCTAGGTCTAGGTAATCGGGTCGGGTGCTAAGTCCGTGGGTGCAGGGATCACGGACGAGGTGTGAGCGAGTGAGGGCGAGGGACCTCACCCCTGTGTTCTGAGGCAACCTAAAGAAAACACAAAAGCAATTTAAAGTCCTCAGCCCGCCCTAAGCTTTCCGAGGTGGGACTAAAAGTTCCACTTGCCTCGCTTGCACCCGCAGGAGTTGCTTTGCCAGATTGCTGTAGCTGGGGTCCTAGCTCGAGGTCGCGCTCTTGCTGGATGTGTGCATGCACTCCTTACGCGTCACCTGAACCTGGAAGCTTGGAGCATTGTGTCCTGGAACAAGCTCGTGAGCTCCTTGCTCGTGCTCTAATGGCAGAAAGGGGGTCGGACCTGAAATCACTCAATACGGACTCGCGGCCTCATTAGACCACATGGGCAGCTTCGCCGTGTTACGGCGAAGGTGAAGCGGTGGGTGGTTGGCCACGAGGCAACCTAGACGTGCGTGCCTAGGTCACTCTGTGGCCGTGGTGATGGGTGTGGTCGGGGGGAGCTTGGGGTGGTGATGGTGGTCAATGGAAGGGCGGAATGTGCTCAATGGATGATGGCGGAGGCGTTGAGGAGTTTGGCAAGGTGGATGGAGGTGTGGAAGTGACGGAGATACCTCGTCGGTAGTTGGCCAGAGATGGGAACAATGGTGGTGGTCTGCAACGTCGAGGGGATAAAAATAGTAATAGAGATAGGGGAAATAAAGAGGAGGGGGAGAAGAACTCACTAAGGAGAGTTGGACGAAGGGGGGAAGGCGGAGGACGAGTGGCATGCAGGTGCCGTTGTCGGAGAAGAAGCCCTGAGATGGGGATGACAGCGACGAGGAAGGGATCGAAGAGGCTCGCACGAGTACAGCGCGACGCGGAGGAGCAAGGCGGAGATGACTCTGCCACTAGTATGGTGGCAGAGTGACAAGAGGAGGGAGGAGAGGTTGCCAGAGCCTGCAGGCAGATGGCCGAAAACGAGGAAGGATGAATTTTAGGGGGTATCTCTGGCCAAAATAGGCTTGGAAGAAGTGGCTGGACCTGGAGCTTCATTTATAGGCACAGGCAAAGAGCCTTGTGCTTGGAAGGTGAGCTTCCAAGCGCAAGACTCTCGCTTGAGGTCGCCGCGGGTACGATACCCATGCCTCTCGAGCGTTCGCACGAGAGGTATGGTGCGAATCAGGGCATGGGGAGCTGCCCAGGAGGTAGGGGATTTCTCAGAGAACCCCCCTTTCAAATCTGAGAGCAGCTCCCTAGGGAAGCGAGGAGAAATCCTCCTCGAAACTTCGCCGGAGGTATGGGTCCTCTGCTGCAATGGCAGAGGGATCGGGATGCAAAAAGTGACGAGGAATTTGAGGGGGTTTGTGCAAAGGTTTTCAAAAGTTAGGGGTCAAAATGTAATTGGGTGGACTATTTTGCAAAGTAGGTCAAGATGACCTTCCCTTAGGTCTAAATTTTGGTACAAGCCTAATTTGGACCTAAGGAATCCAATGGTGAAGTTGGATTTTAGGTTTGACCACATTTGACAAGACATTTTGCACAAAAATCCAAATTAGGTCAAATATTAAGCTCGGACACCAATCCAGGTCAAAATAGGTTCCAAAGGCTAAATTGAAGGTTCTAGATCCTAGGGGATATTTTTCCATGAATTTTATGGGGTTTAGTTGATTTTTGTCCTGACTGAAACCTTGTGAAATTAAGTGGATTTATTTTAGGGTTACAGAATGTTATTTAATTCTTAAATCTCACCATAACCCTTTTCTGACTAAACCATCCCACTTTTCCTCTTATTAAGTCCAATTGGCCTATGTTTGTCCCCTGAAAAATCCCGTTGATGTACTGCAATGGTAAAATTGCAATTTTACCCTTTGTTTCATGTTTTCTTTCCAGATTAGTGATCCCTTGTATTAGGCCTTCCTCTTGGTTATGTAGGAGCTTTTGTTCTCTTTTCTAGGTCGAAAAGAGCTAGTTAGGGCTCATGATAAGGTTCTAATCAAAAAGTGATGTGATGATGGCTTGGTCTCCATATGGCACCCAATGGTTATGAGAACCAACAACTTTGTCTCTTTTTCCACTTGTGCCTTCCTCTTATCCTTGATTCCTTCTTTTTGGTCTTCCCCTTCTTCCCATCTTCATTGAATTGTTGCAATTTCTCTGCCAAAATCCTAACCTTTGGCTTTAGGTTGGAGAAGTTATTGATCCAAATCTTAGGTTTGTCATTGGGGTTCTTCTTCCCATCAATCAGAAGCACCTTCCTTAATTCCTCAAGCCTATTATCTTCTCAACATGATCGCAAGTAAATTTCAATCTTAATTCTCCAAGCTCAAACTCCTTCCTATCTATATTGTATGCGTCAATGAGTAGTCCATAAAATTCCTTGCCCTTAAAGTTAGAGAATAACTTCTCCTTGTTAACGATTTCAGTAAATGACTCTTCTCAAACTCCTCCTTTTCCCAAACTCCTCCTTGACATCTTCCCTAATCACCTTAAGCACCTTCTTGATAGACATCAGCATGCACTTGTGGTGGACTTTCCTGCTAAACATCAAGAACATGGCATAAACTTAGAAACCCATTGGTGGATTGTCCATAATCAACCGGTGGATTCATGTAATATATGGATGCATTTTTCTTTCCCACTAATGGATTATTGGAGTCAACCGGTGCATTTTCATTTTCCACCAGTGAACAATGAAAATCCACCGGTTGATTGCTACAATCCATCAGTGGATTACCATTTTCTACCAGTGGACAATGAAAATTCACCGATGCATTTCAATTCATCCAATGGAAAACTAAAATCAATCGGTTGATTTTAATTATCAACAAGTGGTAAAGCACAATTAGCCAGTTACTTTTACTAATCAACAGGTGGATTCTCTCACGAATTGAGTTCTCCTTTCCAACCAACCAGTGGATTCCTCAACTACACCGATTCCATCGTCAAATCCACAGGTGTAATACCATTCCAATCATGGTGGACAATTAAAATCCACTGGTTCATTGCTGCGATCCTTGGGTGGATTTCTGGATTCATTTGGTGAATAATTTAAATCAACTGATGCATTCCCCGTTCGCATTGGTGGCAGAAGATGATTGATTTACTTGAATCAAACCCACACACTCAATGAAGTACTTTCCACTTGCTGATTGTAGTTCTCATCGAGAAAAGTAAACTCTCCAACCACTCCTACGATTAGAAACATCACTACAAACACGAGCATTGTTTTTTCGAAACCTAGATTAAGCTACTTCGAGTTAGTACTATACTTAGGTTTGCTGGTACTTGCATCTGTTGCCATTAGCGAAGAAGCTCACAAGCTCAGTGAAGGGAATGAGGGTTCGGGAGACTGTAGTGTATTCTCCACCAATGGAATACATAGGCGAGTGACGGTTACATTTCTTCAACTTGACCTTATATACCAACTCTTCGACTCCACCGATGTATGTCATATTTTTTTAAGTTCGCACGCTTGTTCACGATTGCCTATTCGTAACAAATCTTCGAATCCATCGGTGGATTATCACTATCCACCTGTGAATTTATTTAGTGAATTATAACTTTTCACAAGCGGATTGAAGCGATTTCATTTAATTATTACCTATTTTATATTTCCAATTCCGGCAAACAAACACTCTAATTTTGCCAAATAAAATACAAGATTACTAGCTATATTCCTAGGTATTGATAAATAACAAAAATAAACATCCACATCCTCCAGGATAGATGCATAATCCCACTCACGGAAATTCCTATCCTGCAAAACTAATCTTGAAAAACAAACACGACCTTAGGCAGTGCAACTTTGGCGCATGGTAAAATATTGGCACGGGGTATCAGGATAAAGGACTCTACTAAGGAAGGATGTGAGCCGGTACTTACATTTAGTGGACCCCCAGACTTTGAAATATCTTCTTCCCCGGCTGCTGAGATCTATCAAATTCTCTCTATCACAGTGGTATTCAACCGAAGAAGAAGGAAGGAGCTACGATAGATACGATGCAGCTCTCCATACTGCTGCTGCAGACACACTCGAGTGCATCTCCTCCAGCTCTCGTCCTCCCTTCAGTAAGAAGAAGAAGAAGAAGAAGAAGGCCGCCGCCCTATATGACTATGAAATGCAGAACTCCCTTCCTCCCCGATCCCCACTCCAAAAACCAACAGCAACATTATTATTGTTGTTATCATCATCATTACCATGGGCATGGGGTGCCCCCCGTGAAGGCCACCTTGCTGGAGTCCCCCGTCATGTGGGTGGGGAGACTCTGCGTCTTCTACGCCCTCCTCAAGGCCGGCCTCGCTGGCTCCCCCTCAAGTCCCCTTCTCTCTGGTTGCTGGCTTCTTTTCATTCTTTCTTTCAGGAGTCTGTGTTCCGTGCATCATTGTTGATTGTAAGCGTTTTTTTTTTTTTGAACTTTCTTGAAAGATTTGAGAGATGATGGTTCCTCTGGGAATATGGGCTTCTCGAAATGGCTGGAGGAGGCCTTCAAAGGCAAGTCTGGTGAGCTTTGCTTGCTTGGTGCTTCAATGGTTCGCCTTCTTTCTTTTTCTTCTTCAAGGTGCTCACTTCATTTGCTGTGTTTTGTCCCCTTTGTCATTGTTGCCCCACAAATTGTTTTCTTGACTTCCTTCTTATGCAATATATATATATATATATATATAACTAGAAATAGTTGATTGATGTATACTCCTTTCTTATAAGAAAAGCTAAATCCTTTCAGACATATATTTCTTTAGGACTTTGTCAAGCTTCTAAAGTCCGCTCCCTCTGTTATTGCTTCGGATTTACGATGTTTGCTTCTCTATGCTTTGCCACATGAAATCTAGAAAGTTTTGCATCTTCTTCTTCATCGTGAGCAAGTGATTCAAGATGCGGTGCTTCATATTGATAAAGGAAACCTAGATATAGATGATAGACGTGACAAAGATGAGGGTAACTCCAAAAATACCGAGGGAGCTGTTATGTCCATTATAAGAGAGAAAGTAAACTTGGTTTATCTTAGAGCCTTGGTGTGAGTTTGTTGGGGAAGATGTTGGGAAAAACTAACTTTGGTACCATAAACCCCCCCCCCCCCCCCCCCCCGGTTTGCAAACCATATCATTCTCTACCCCTCCTCACCGAGTTGTATACTCCTTTCTCTGAACCTACTTTTAGCCCAGGATGCTGGGCTGCACCATTTTGCCACAAGCGCATTACCTGGTTGAGGCACTATATGGATGAGCTAAAGGAGATGATGGAGATCATATGTATGACTGTCCCTTGTTGGAGCCACTAGGCTCTCAGTGACTTGATTTGGGGCATCACGCAACCCTCTTGAGGCAGTGAAATGCATGTGTCATTCACCGGAGCCACCTTTCTATTGTTGGTAATTGTCGATCAAGCCTTCGAAAGCTGACCCACCTGATTCAAAGACATTGCTTTGGAGGTTGTATCGTTCAACTTTGATCTGCTGCAGGCATCTTGATGGTTTGGAAGTCATTTAGGAGGAATTTTTCACTTGCAAGAGCATCTTATTCATGGATGGATTCATTCTTATTGATTGTGAGATTGAATCATTTAGGTGCAACTAAGAATTTAGGAGTACTGAAGGGGTGTGGGAACTCGTTCCTATTTGGTACTATAATTAAGTTGGATGAGTCCAACTATTTGGAGTACCTTTATGTTGTTCATTAGTGCACAAGATAAGGAATGCATTCACTTGGGATTTGAGCCCTAAGTCAAGATAGGATAATATCCTACATGGAAGAAAGATGACAACCTAGTTATTACTTGGATTATTACCTATGTGATAATTCATATTGGAGAGGAAATCATGTACTACAAAACGACTAAGGAGATGTGGGATTCCCTTAGTGATACCTACAATTAGGAGGAGAATATGAATCCATATCCTTTAGATCCACTAGGAGATTACTTCTAGGGGAGGGGGGCATCTCTCTTGGTGGCTCTTAATTCAAGAATTGATTAGCTTCCAATTATTGGAATACCTCTCCTTATATAGAGAGTCCCAATCAAGATTTTTAGAGTAATCTCGCTTCTTTAAAATTCCCGTAATGCCCTTCTTTAATCCTCTTTTTAAATAGAGAAATCCCAACACTTTAATAATTACCAAAACGTCCTTGGTGCTTCTACAAGCACGTATTAATTATATGTTGCAGCTATTTGATACATATAATTAATATTCTCAATTTGTATTGCTATTTGCTGTATCATGCTGCACGAAGACCTTATAGGCAATTCAAAGTCCATTCATGATTAGGATCACCCCAGATCAAGGGCTTAGATCAAACATTGATTATTTGATTTTAATAATCATTTCTCAATTCTTCAATTGAGATATACACATTGATAAATTAATTTAAGCATTACTACATATTAATTAGTCCCATTCCTAATCAAAATCACTAGATATTCATTATACGACCCTAGTGAAATGTGACAACAATCGGATTGTTAAGGCGAAAGTCGAATCCTTAAGATATACTGTATATCCCATATGTTCTACACCCTTGGAGACACACGTGAGTAGTTCAAGGTTTAGGATCTTATCCCACCATTGTCCTTTCAAGAACTGATCTGTGTAAATTACCATTATGCTTTGAATGAAAGACATACTGGATGATTTTTTCAAGTTTATTAAGTTCATTCTTGTTTCGATCTATCTATCAAAATGACCACCGATGGAATTAGACCTCCAAAGCTATAATGATAGAGCTTAAACTCAACTTCAACTATTAAAGCTGTGTGAATCACATCTTGAGAAAACATCTATATTCAGTATTGGATTATGTAGACCAGCTTCCTGACATAATGGCCTCACACTTTGCGAAACCTCAATCAATTGGTTGCTAAATCTACATAGTTCAAGTACTGACATATGCTCTTATCACAAGTATAAGGACACATGCCTCTTTCTCTAAGGATAGTGATTGAAAAATGGCTTCCGTGATCTCAATTTTGCTGATCAACTCTTTGATTATGCTCACGTGATGATTCTAGAATCTCTAGTCCTTTTGGAACTTTGTCCCTTTGGAATTCAATTAGGCATTAGTCTCTTTATGATAAACTTGGAAGATTGCCATCTCTCTTGAGATTGGGAACTATGATCAAAACAATGAGTTAATGATAATGATCATATACAGATCGACATCATGTATCTCCTATTTAGAACCATTTTGGATAGTTGATCCACTATTCTTGTTTGATTAGGCCTTTGTGGGAGTAACCCTAAAAGTACAAACGGGACCAATAACACATTCATACTAAAAAAAAATCTATTCAAATGGATGTAGAGGATAAATATTAATGTACGAATTACATAATCAAATGATTCACTAAGGGTATGCAACTCTAACATATTTTGGCCTTAGTACCTGCATATCGTGCAGCCAGAGATGAGATTTTGGCTTCCTTGGAGATTCCTACCTCGGTTGAGGTATAGCGCAAGATAAGCAAGTTATCTATTCATGGGACCACTATAGAGACCCATACTATAACTATGGTGGTCTTTTACAACAAAGGGAGTGAGAGAGTACTCTTTGAACATGGATGTGGTTGCAAACCTTAGAGGTCATGCTAGAGTACAATGCATGCTTTTTAGTATAATATGGCATACAAAAGAGAATTAGCAGAGAAAACATAAGAAGCTTGTAGTTACTCATTAGGATATCACACCTAAATCTACCAAGCAATCCACTACCTCTAACCTTGCATCTTGGGCCCAATAAGTTGATAACAACTTGTGTATGCTCCTCCTATGCTTTTGGATCTATTACAACTACCTTAACAACCCATTCAACTATATCTTTTGCTTTATAATGCTCTCAGTGTAGAACATGAAGACTTAGATTGGTTGGTAGATTCAAGAACTTCATGACATTTGGTGGAAATGCCAAACAATTTTGTCTGTAGATTACATTGTCTAGGTTGCTTATAAGAGACATTCATTCATCACTAGTCAAGGAGATGCTATTTTTATTTTTGCTATGCATTTGTGAGATGCCTTACTTGTGCCCTACTTTCCTCTCAGTTCACCGTTTGTCAATTGTACTATATAGGAACTCGATTACTAAGCTATATTTTATTTAGTCTCTTGTGTTCTTTAGGACTTATTAATTAGGAAAATAATTGGGGGAGGTTGTGAAGAATAAGGTGTCTATAGTCAATTGAAAGCCTTCGCTTTTGTGGCTCTTGTCTTTCTTTTAGTGCCTTCATCTTGGCATCTACTATTGTCGAAGCTTAGGGGAATAATTCCTTAGGTTTCTTTGTCTATGACCTTCAATGGTGAGGCATATTAGCGGGGGAAGCATCGTTGGTTTATGTTTCATTTAAGTTAGAATATCAATTTTAGGATATTAGTTTTAGTGGTCTATTTGAGTTATTCATTTAGTTATTTTGGGGGCATCAGATAAATTCCTTGTCATTAAGGACATAAACGTGGCCTTATTATATTGGATGATTAATCAAGAGTGACATGAGTGTTTTTTCTTAAAGCTAGACTAGAAATGGGAGATGTAACCTTTATCATTCAATGAAGAATCAATTTCATACCTTATGAAGATCTTAAATTGGACAATGCTCTTGAATTATGCACCTTTATGTCATGCTCCTTTTATAGGTATCTTCACATTGTCTAGCGAACTAATTATCTCCATATGTTGCACAACAAAATAGGGTAACTAAGAGGAAGCACAAGCACATAATGTTGCTTGGTTCCTTATGATGCATACCAATATGTCTTCTTCCTACTAGGGTGTTGTGGTTTTCCCAGCTTGCTATCTTACTAACAAAACTTCTCTTGTTATTTTTTTTTCCTTTCTCCTAAATCGATCCTTTCTTTTGTTATCAGGGAGCAAATTCCTTTTGATTGCTGTTTACTAAGGCAAAGTTATTTCATGTTGATCTGAAGTTATTTGGTTGTGTTTGTTTTGTACATTTATGGTTCCTAAACGAGATACACTTGCATCATGGGCAAGTTTAAATGTGTTCCATGGATATTTTAGACTTAAAAAGCATATAGGTGCTATGATTCTAGATATTGAGACCATTATGTTAATATTGATGTCACTTTCTTTGAGTCCAACTCCTACTTTTTTTAATTGTAGGGACGTGCTATTGTGAAGTTTCTTTGTCCCTTGCCATATCCCACCAATACTTACGTTTCTATTTTCCTTGATGATATTGATTCATTTACTTCTCGTTGCCAGGATCCCTTGTATTTCTTCACTTGTGGAGTTACTCCTTTCTTACATAAAGTTTAAGGATTCTTAGTAGGTAGTCACCAACCCTACTTTCTTGGATACTATTTATCTAATGATGGTGATATCAAGACTAATGATGCTTTAGGGGATGACAATGCTTTAGTGATTGCAATATATAAGGGAAAGTGGACTTGTATTGTACACCTTATTTCATATTTTTTAATATCTTGTAGTGAGAACAAGAAGTCTGTAGTGGCTTTCAGGGGTATACCTATTCCATTTACTCACCAGCAAGTTCTTAATCTAGTTCCTTCATAGGATGAAATGGCATCTCTACAAGATCGTGAAATGCACATAGATTTATTAAGGATCACATCTATGTTTGGATGTGAATGGGTGTTAACGGTTAAGTTCTTGATGACATCTCACACCTGTGGTATTCAATTCTTTGACAACTTATCACCAATGTCTAGGATAAGTACTATTAAATTCTTGTAAAAGTAAGTATTTATTATGATTAACCCTTTTATATATACATGTGCTAATTGCATTTTCTTATGGTAACAATAGAAGATGTCTATTTGTAACCACCCCTAGATCTTGAAGTTCAAGGGGAGTGTTTCGAGGTGTGTAGGTTAAAGAAAGCAATCTATAACTTGAACTAGAGTTTCGGAGCATAGTTTCATACGCTTCCTGAGGATGTTGAGCAATATCTCTTTAAAAGGTCCTTGTCAAATTATTCTTTGTTGGTAAAGAAAAATGAGAAGGGCATTATTGTTGTGGTTGCATGAGATTTGTGGAGTCAAAAAATATCTATAGAAGAATTTGCTAGTAAAGGCTTGGGTTTGCTCAGATACTCTCATGGTATAAAGGTTTCTAGAAGTAAGGAGGTTCTCTCATAAAGGGAATATGTGATGAATTTGTTGCAAGAAACTTGGAAGTTGGAAGCTGAATTAGCAACTATTACAATTGATCCCAACGTTTACCTTTACCAGGAGTCTGTTGATCTTGCTAGTGCCTGATAGAATTGTGCTCTTGCAAGAAAACTTTTTGTGAATCACTATACATAATATTTTTTTAATGGTAGGGAAGATAAGTCAATTTGTAGAAAGGCTTACAAAAGCTAATTGGGATGTGGTACTTAAATACCTTAAACATGCACTAAGCAAAGGTCTTAAAGTTTAAAAGCGGACAAACATCAGATGTGATTGCATATTCAGATGCAGAATATGGTGTAGGATGCCTTGTAGATGGGACATCTTTCATTGAATTCTTTCTTGAAAAGAATGTACCACTGGTTTTTATACCTTTGTTGGAGACAATTTGGTTAGATGGAGTAAAAAAATCATTTTTTTAAAAAAATCGAGCAAGGAACATTAGATTGCACCCAAATTGGAGCAACCACTAGCTCACATAATGGGTAAACTTTTATGGATGAAATTTGTTGTTTTGGATTTGCATATTCATGCGAATTATCCCATGATGATGAAGTATAGAGTTACAAACTTTCTAGCTACCATCCAATGTTTCATAAGTGAACAAAGCATGTTAAGGTAGACTACCATTATACTAGGGATATATGACATAAAATGGACATATTACAACATATATAGTGTCTTGTGAGGATTAAGTGGTTGATATGTTCATTGCAGCCTTGGTAGGCTAGTAGTTTCTTTATAGTCTCAGTTGAAATCTAAAACAATGCAGAAGCAATAATCAAAGTAATAAAAATCAATCAAGAAATGCTTGGGTTTTCGTGGAAACCCCACTCATGAAGAGCGGGGAGAAAACCACGGGAGAAGGCCTCGATAGGGCTCTGATTTATATATTTCTTCTTGAAGGAATATGGGAGGAGTGCACACCTACTTATAGGCCACCACTCACACACAAAGTCCACATTTTTCAATGTGGCACTAAACCAACAACCAAATTCTCTCAACACTCCTCAAGCTGAAGCATGGAATGCTCAACTTGTAACATAAAGAAATCCCTCTACATAGCAGAACAAACAACACTCTTAATAGGTACAATTGACTCTCCTCTGCAGACGATAGTTGCACTCTTGTTCATGCCTGTAGGTAGGTATGCTGATGACACATCAGACTACCTGGAGCTTAACAATAAATTGTTGTAGCTAGTTCTAAGACGGGCCTCTCCTCTGGAGACCTCAACTGGTGTTGGTGGCTTCCCATTCAGTATCCCTGAAAAGAATCTTCCTCTGAAGATCTCGAAAGTGGATCTCCTTCTTTGGAGTCAACGAAACTGGATCTCCCATATAAAACCTAAAATGGGCCATTCCTTTGAGAACCTCGAAACTCTGGACCTCCAAGAGTTATGGTTTCTCATGTGTAGTCCATGAATAAAAGGGACTTCCAAACAGGAGATGACTATAGTAGGCTTCCACACTCTCCCTTTCTCCTGTACAAGTATGGGAGAAGAAAATAACAATAAAAACTGGAGAAGACTTCTCTACCTCTTCTCTTAAACATGAAGCTCATTTTTCATTTTTCTTTCTCTATCTTTTTTTTTTCTTTTCTTTTCCTTTCTTTTTTTTTCTTTTTTTTGTATAACTAGAGGACAAGATATATGACATACCCCTGAATGATTTTAGGGCTCAACATAACCCAAACGATCATTATAGCCACTACTGTCTGCTGCTGCCTGTGTGAATCGAGCGGTCAGCCACACGAATAGGAGTAGCATTGAGCCCGTCCAGCGCTCGTCAGCACGATTCTCTTCACCTCCGCCATGCGACACTCGCATGATCAACAAGCTCGAGACCGAACCTCGCTCCCTTGATGTTGCGTCGCCTGCGCTGCTACCGATATCACCATCACTTGCATCGCCAAGATCATCAATCTCACAAGATCCTCGCCTGAGATCTCGCACTGCTCCACGCCACGATCTCGTGAAAGATCTCCGTAGCGATCTCCACTGATTTGACCTCGTCTTGCACGAGATCGACGCCTCATTCATCACCCCTTTCATCAGTAGCGTAGAAGCTCCTCTGAGCGTTGCCTCTTCTTCATCTTGCGCGGTGCCACTTAGCCTGCCATCGCCTTCTTTGCACGCCAGAAGAGGAGACCACCAGCGCCATCGCTGCCTCAGATCACCATTAAAACCACCAATGCTCACTTGAGCGCCGCCACGATTGCTACACACGATCGCGAGGGTTAGGGTTTGAGCGATCGCCCCTTCCTCCGTTCTCCGTTCTGATGTCGAGCAACGCCCTACCCGACCTCATGCAACACGCCACGTCCTCGAGCAGTTCACCATGGACTCAAGCAATGTGCCACGGCCACCGCCTTCCTTTTAATCACTACCCTGACCTCCAATGACTAGTGCAGGGGCCGGATTAGCCCCAACGGCGCCACCATCATGGTCTATGAGGGCCCTGTCGCCCCCATCTCCAGGAGCATTGACCTCTTCCTCGATCTTCACCACCTGATGCAGCCCAGCAGACCACCTCCACATCACCTCTGCGGCCTCCGGTGCGCCGCTGCTTCGCCTCTGCGATGAAAACAATGTTGCCGCATCGCTCTTCTCCTCCAAGAGGAGCAAATAGAACTTTCAAGAATAAAATGATAAAATGTGATAACAAGATAACCCAAGAAAGAACTGCACTGATACCAAGTTGAAATCTAAAATAATGCGGAAGCAATAATCAAAGCAATAAAATCAATCAAGAAACGTTTGAGTTTATGTAAAAACCTCACTCATGAAGAACGGGGAGAAAACTACGGGAGAAGGCTTCAATAGGACTCTGATTTCTACATTTCTTTTCGAAGGAATATGGGAGGAGTACACACCTATTAATAGGCCACCACTCACACACAAAGTCCTCATCTTCCAATGTGACACTAAACCAACAACCCAATTCTCTCAACAATCTCTCTTAACTTGAGCATGCTAATATATGCTCTAGTTTGAGGAGAGTGTTGATAGATAAAATTTCCTTTTTTGTCTTTTTCAATCTTTCAATGTTTCTTTGTAGTCTGTCTAAGTTGATCATTGTGATTGCCCAACCTAATCCTCTATATAATAAGGGATTAGGGTTTCACGAAAGGATAATATTCTTGCTTCTTTCAAAAAATACTTGGGTTTATTTCCTACTGTGCTTGGCAACATCCATTCCTTGGGATCCCTGCCTCCCTATCTATCTGTCTCCATTATTGTTTTGCATCAAGCTAACCTACTTTTCCCACTTGTAAGGCATATTAACTGAGGGGAATTGGGTTCTCTTCTCATCTAATAAGCTTGAGCTTGATATATTAGCTTTAGAGGAAGTGCTGAGAATATGTGATTAGACTTTAATGGATTAGTAGTGCTAAAATAAATAAATAATAGAAATGAAGCTTACAAACATATCAAAGCATTATAGTGGAACACTTTGGGTTTACGTGGAAATCTTTCTTACAAGGTGATAGGAGAAAACCATGAAAGAAGTTCCCTTATGTGTGTGATTCATTAATATTTCTTCTCAAAGAAAAATGTGAGATACAAGAGCCTTTATATATGCCACCACACGCTTTTCTAGTTCTCACTTTCACTATGTGGGACTAAACAACATGTAATTGGATCTCCACATTATCCAATTACCCAACAACAAACATTCATCCCTCTCACCACTCTCCCTCAAGCTGGAGCATGAAATGCTCAGCTTGTACAACATAATTCTTCACTCTTACAAGTCGAACACAACTCTCAACTGGTGTAATAAGGCCATGGCTCTCTTCCAAGCGAATGACAACAGTTGCATTCTCGTTCTTGCCTGTAGGCAGGTATGCGAATGATGACACATAGGTGTAGGCTGGAGTCTAGTAGATGAATTGCTGAAGTTGGCTCTGATTGATCTCTCTCATAGAGACTTTAAATAGTGTTGGTGTCTTTCCAAATGGAGACGTTAGAATTAGGTCTGTACCTTGGAGACCTCGAGACCAGTGCTACCAGAGGCAACAAGTGCTAAAAGGTGAGGGGGTCCAAAATACCTGAGGCACTAGGTGCTTGCCTGAGAAAAGTGAGATGCGAAAGTGTGTGTGTGTGTGTGT
The DNA here is from genome assembly GCA_037157565.1 of Thalassia testudinum. Lineage (NCBI taxonomy): Eukaryota > Viridiplantae > Streptophyta > Magnoliopsida > Alismatales > Hydrocharitaceae > Thalassia > Thalassia testudinum. The sequence continues at coordinate 1,843,817 of JAZHRO010000079.1, forward strand.
GTGTGTGTATATATGTTATGTGGTCTATTTTTCTATTGTACAAGTGTACTTGTAATTTTTCTTTTTGTGCCTCCCTATATAAAGGCATGTAGGGTTTCTTTTGGAAACTAATTTGCATATTTGTTTTATCATAGTGTCAAAGTAGCAGTCTTAGATCGATGCTTGAGTCTCCCACCTAAAACCCTAGCCTCCTCAGCCTTCCACTAAATCCCTTTCCTCTCTCTCTCTTTCTCTAAGGGCACCACCAGCCTCAACCTACCACCGCTAGCCTCTCCAAGCCAGCAACGGACTCAGTGGGGCCTCCAACGACCTCCAGTGGTGGCCCTTAGGGCCAACGCTACCACCAGGGTCGGTAGTGGGGCCTCTAATGGTAGCCCTTAGGGCCAGCACCGCCGTTAGGAGCAGCGAGGCGTGATCCAGCGATCGCCCTTGCGGCCAGTGCCATCGCCAGGGGCGGCAGGGCATGGTCCAGTGGCCTCAGGGTTGACTGCTGCACCTCTAAGGTACTCCGATGAAGCTCTTCTCTCCTTCTCTGTCGCCTCTCTCTCTCAGTGTGAGGGAGAGTCTCTTTTGAGGAGAGCCAACTTCCTTTGCTCTTCTTCCTTAGATAACACCACCAAGGAGTTTTTTGTACCTGTTCTCAATTTCAGATCAACACACGATCTAAATTGGGTGATTTTTTAGATATGTGAGTTATCTTTGGATTGTATTATGGTTTGATTTTTTGTTGCACTTTACTTGATTTTGTGATTCCCACATATTGGGCATTATGGAAAACAAGGAACCCTCCAGCGACTTGGTGGGGAAGATCTGTACTTCAAGCACATCTTTTATGCAAGGTACTTTTATTAAGTTGGATGGTACCAACTTTCTTCTATGGTCTACGTCCTCCCGATTTGTGGGATCTCACCGTAAGAAGTATATTCTAACACAAGATGAACCAGCTATTAAGACTGTTGACTGGGAAGCCGATAATGATTGGGTTGCCACTTGCATGTTGAACGGCATGAGAGAATCTATAGCCGAGCAAGTGATGTTTTATGCCTTTGTAAAGAAAATGTGGAAAGTTCTTCATGAGATACATTCTCACAAAAGTAATATTAGCTGTCTATACTGGGTGATTGAGGGATTGCATTCTTTCCGGAAGGGAATCATGTCTCTTGCTGAATGTTATGGTTACATGAAGAATCTTTTGGAATGAGCACGATAGTCAGCCTATCTCTACCAATGTTACTGTGATTACTAAGCAGTAGGAAGCCTTCTGATTCGTTCAGTTACTTGCTGGTCTTAGTCCCCAATACAAATTTGTAAAAGATCAACTTATGACTTTGGAGGAGATTCCTACACTTGCTCAGATTTATGCTAGACTCTCCTGGTTGGACATTTTTGATCCTATCACACCTTCAGATTCGTCTGCCATGGCAACTATTGGTCGTGGTAGGGGAACCCTAGGAGGCAGGGGGAGAGGACATGGAGTAAGAGCAGGAGGCAGAGATAGAGGTTGTGGTCTGTTTTGCGATCATTGTTACAAGACAAATCATATTGTTGATAGATGTTGGATTAAGCACGGTTTTCCTCAGGGACATCAGGCCAACTAGATTGCTTATGGGGGAGATGGAAATCAATATTGTCAGGAGGATGATCAAGCTAGTACTCAGATTACTATTTCTAAGGAGTATGGAAGACTTGTGTCATCTCAGGCATCGTCTACTATTGGTGCTTTTGTGGCTCATTAGATAGGTACTGTTGCTAGGGCTAGAGGTGTTCGTACACTATCATGGCTTGCTGATTCAGGTGCCTCCTTCCACATTACAGGAAATATTATACTATTTTCATTTCTTAGACCATTGACTACTGTTCATGGCTTGGGTGACATCTTGTCTACTATTTTTCCACTCTTTGATGTTATGCATGCACCTAAATTTGCTTTGAATTTAATGTCTATAAGTCATATTACTAAGGCATTAAATTGCAAAGCAGTATTTCATGATCATATTTTCTTTCTGCATGACCTCCTGATGATAGAGCAGATTGGTGGATGACTTGAGTAGGATGGCCTCCACTACCTGAATCTTCCATATGAAATTGTTTCATTGCTGCTGCTTGTGCCACATCTGCTCTATAGTGGCATCTCAGATTGGAATATTCTAGTGTTTCTGTTCCCCGTTGTCAATTTTCCGATATGCAGTTTTCTGATTCATTTTTTTGTGATGCATGTCAATTTGGCAAATGTCATAGGGTGTCGTTTCTGAGTAGTAATGATAGAACTGGGTCTGCTTTTACCCTTATGTTGATTTGTGGGGCTCATGTCAAGTTAAGAGTTTTAGGGGTTTTCGGTATATTTTGGTTCTTGTGAATGATTACACTCGTGTTTGTTGGATATTTATAATGGAGAAATCTGAAACCTTGCATTGATAAAAAAAATTTGTTAATAAAATAAAAACTTAGTTTTCTACTATTATTCGCATGTTTCATACTGACAATGGATTTGAATTTGTGAATTCTATTTGAGCTCAATTTTTTCAGGTATTATCCACTAGACCTTTTGTGTTCATAAATCCCAACAGAATGGGGTGGCTGAACGAAAGTTGAGGCACCTACTTGATGTTGCTCATATAGTTATGTTTCAGATGCATGTTTCTGCTATTTTTCTGGGCTAATGCTGTTCTTACAGCTGCTTTTTTAATTAACTATCTCATCTTCTGTTCTTGATGGAAAGACTCCTTACTCTGTTTTGTTTCCTGATTGAGAGTTGTTCTTTATACCACCCAAAGTTTTTGGATGCCTGTTTTGTTCATTTGTTCAAGGTGGACAAGTTGTCTCCTCGATCAATTAAATGTGTCTATATAGGCTACTCCAGAACTCGAAAGGGGTACAGGTGTTTTGATCCTCTTACACATCAATTTTATGTAAGGATGTTACATTTTTTGAGGAGATACCTTATTATTCTGCCACAGGGAAGTCTCCCAATGTTACACGGGATATCCCATTGTCTATGCCAACTGCTGCGACCTAGGATCCTCTGAGCCTCATGTACCTTAGTAAGATGTCTCTTTTGTTGCTTATCCTAGACATTCTGAGGTTATAGATACCTTTCCTAAATACTTCCAGCATAGACCTCCATCCACCATAGCCCCTACAGATGAACCTCTTTCTACTATTCCTGCTCAATCCTCTACTGATACTGCGGATTTAGATGGAGGTCCAAACCCTATAGCACCAGAGGTACTGATGTGGATCTTCGTATTGCCCAAAGGAAACCACAAATTATGTGCTAAGCATTTTGTTTCACATTATATGTCATTTAATCGTTTGCCTGTAGCGCAGAGACTTCCATCTCTTGCAGTTGACAATAAGCATATTCCTAGGAATCATACAGAGGCATTTCAAGATCCTTGTTGGACCTTAGCCATGGAGGAGATGGCAACTCTCTAGTCCAGAGGAACCTGGGAACTTATTGACCTATCCCCTAGTGTTACTGTTGTGTGGTGTAGGTGGGTGTTTACCCTCAAATGTCGTCTAGATGGGTCAATTGAAAGATTCAAAGCCCGGTTAGTTGCTAAAGATTATATACAAATCTTTGGAGTTGATTATTTTGAGACTTTTTTGCATGTGGCTTAGTTCAATTCAGTACGAATTCTTCTTTCTACGGTAGTAAACAACGGTTGGTCAATTTCTCAGCTAGATATTAAAATGAGTTCCTTTATGGTGATTTAGAAGAAGAGGTCTACTTGTAGTAACCCCCAGGATTTGTGGTTGAGGGGGAGTGTTAGAAGGTTTGTATATTAAAGAAGGCCATTTATGGCCTTATGCAAATCCCTAGGGCTTGGTTTGAGAGGTTTAGTAATGCTGCGCAAAAATATTGTTTTACTAGATTTATGGTGAATCATTCAATCTTTACTGTGCACAGAGCTATTGCTTTAGTCATCCTTATTATGTATGTTGATGATATATTGCTTACAAGAAGTGATAAAGAAAGAATAGAAGCAACTAAGTTCTTACATTCTCAATTTGCTACCAAAAGAACTAGGCTGATAAATTATTTTCTAGGCATTGAAGTGCAACACTTACATGGTGGTCTTGTTCAATCCTAGAGAAAGTATGTGATTGTCATGCTGAGAAAGGTAGGAATGCTAGGTTGCAAACCTGCCAGTGTTCCAATGGACCCATTTATACCACTTGGCACTTGCAGAGTCAGAGTTCGTTGTTTGAGGATGTGACTTGGTATCATGCTATGGTAGGAAAACTACTATATTTGACTGTTACTGGACTTGACATCTCTTTTGTAGTTGGAAGACTTAGTTCATGTAGTCTCCTAGAGAAGCGCATTGGGATGGTGTGTATCAGGTGCTGAGGTACCTTACGCAGGCTCGTGGAAAAGGGTTATCATTTAGAAGGTATGGTCATTTGGATATATGGGGGTAATCTGATGCTGACTATGTTGGAGCTCATGAAAACATGAGATCTACTATGGGATATTGTACCTATGTTGGTGGCAACCTAGTCACGTGAAGTAAAAAGTAGAATGTAATCTTTAGTTTTATTGCAGAGTCAGAGTATAAGGTTATGGTCTATACTACTTGTGAGTTGCTGTGGGTGAGATCTATCTTACAGGATCTAGGAGTGACTGTCTCTGGCCCTATTCCCATACATTGTGACAACCAAACAATTGCATTTATTGCAAACAATCCAACATTCCATGAGCAAACCAAGCATGTATAGGTTGACTGCCATTTTATCAGAGATGCTATTCTAGCAGGCAAGAATGCTACACCCTATATAGTCACAGAAGATCAGATCGTTGACATCTTTACTAAAGCACTCTAGAAGAAACATCTTGAGTTATGTTCCAAGCTGAGTATGCTTGTTGTATATGCTCTAGCTTGTTGGGGAGTATTGAGTTCTGTCATGTGGTCTATTTTGCTATTTTTCTATTGTACAGGTGTGTACTTGTAATTTTCTTTTTTGTGCCTCTCTATATAAAAACACTTAGGGTTTCTCTTGAAAATTAATTTGTTCTTTTGTCCTATCAATATATATATGCAAACATACATATATACATACATATACACATAGTAACCAAAATATGATATATTATGCATGCGTATATGTAATATACTTGATATATAAATGCTTAGACAAACATATGTAATACACATACATATGCACATTGATATATATGGTAGGTGTGTGTATACAGTTTCATACATTTGCATGTATACATATATAAATTTACACATTATATTTATATGCTATATTTATGCACATGTGCGTGTATGTACATGTATATTTATATGTAGAAGTTGACATGTGCATACATACAGACAAACATACAAAATGTGTATATTTGTATGTACATATGTTTCTGCTATATGTATTCATCTATTTAAGCACGTGTATATATGTGTGCGCACGCGTGCCTATACATGTGCATATGTATGTGTCTAGCTAAGGTAAAGTACTCAATAATTAGGTAAAAAGAAATTAAAATTCTTAGAATTATTTTTAAAAAATGAAAAACAAGCAAACTTAGCTCAGGCACTTGCCTGGGGTGCCTAGCACCTTGGCCTAGGCACTCACCTAGGCAACGCTTAAGGCAAATTAGGCGCGAGGCCTGGCGAGGCACTAGGTTCTCTCCTTGCCTCAACCTGCAGCCTAGGCGAGCGCTTTAATAGCACTGTTCGAGACTAGGCCTCTTCTACATGGAAACTTATAGTAGGGAAGGTTTTAAATGTCGATATTGATGTCGTATCGATAAGTCAGAAAGGAGATATGTTAGGAATATATTGTTAATATTAGTAAATTTTAGGGAATTCACTCAAAAAGGTCCAAAAGGCTCAAAACATCACAAATTTGATGAAAATTAATATTTTAATAACTACTACATACATGAAGGAATACTTAGAAAATCAAAATCATAAATTTTGAATGGAAATATAATAGAAATGGGTTACTGGCGTATTGATAAAGTCATGCTATAGCATTGAAAAGAAAATGCATGTAACATGATAATAATTGAAGATGTTCATAGTATACTCATCAGAAGAAATAATATATAAGTAATACCAATTAACCACACCAAGTGCCAACCACTACTACCAAATCAACACCATGTTGAGCTTTAACTTGGCTCGATACCTCTCCAATTTTCTTCCTCTATTTGTATTAATTTAACATACAATAGGATTTCTACATCATGAAGTTGTATCAAGTATTGTATCCATTGATATATCGTTAGTAGTCTTCATCACTACAGTATAGAAATATTCCATGATGTGGATATCGACTATGACTTTCAAAGGAGCTGCTCTTGCTTCTAGATTGACCCTAACAGGACTCCTTTCGATGTTAAATCATGATTATTTAAGCTATAAAGCTTTACCAAATTGGGGTTTAATTGGGGATCTTGCTTAGGTAATGTGTAGACCACTTCAATTTGTGCAATAATCCAGTGTAGCACAAGATTTAACCTTAGCATGAACAATAACTGAGGTTAAATCATAGTGATTTAGTCCATAAATCATCACCAAATTGGAGCTAAATCAGGGGTATTGTATAAATAATGTGTAGACCATATCAATTTGTGCAATAATTGAGTGTAGCACAAGATTTAACCTTGGTATGAATAGTAATCGAGGTTAAATTGAGTGATTTAAGTCTAATGAAGTAAAAAAATGGTAAAATTAAGGTGATTACTATGTTGAGAGATGAACAAGGACTCCAAATCACCTAATAAGTGAGGCGAATGGACCAGTGAATGCTCACAACAGGCAACAACAGAGACTGGAGGAGGGGAGGAAGAAAGCAAAGAATGAGGAGCCTGGAGAGCAACTGTAGAGGTATCGTCCAAGGTTGGCAGATATCAACAATATTTGGGAAAAATTACACACATGTGCTTCAGTTTCGACGATATATCACCGGCACACATCCACATGGGTGATATTTCTCCTAACATCTTGGAAAAAAGACATTCTGGCAATGTCGACAAGGGTATTGTTGGCAATATCGACATATCAACATATCGCCAATAATGTCATGATATCTCTTTTACTATGAGTGATATATCGTCGATATTCTGAAAAAAAGATATTTCCGTGATATTGATATAAATCATGTTGGGGATATGGATATATAGTCGATATATCGCTGACATATCGAGATATCTGTTTCTATGGAAGTAGGCCTCTCCCATATGGGAACTAGAATTAGGCCTCTCTTATACAGAATTTCTTAGTACATTCCTCTCATATAGGGACCAGGAATATGTTCCTCTTATATAGGGACCAATATTGAGCTCTCTCATGTGGGGACCTTGAAAAATGAGTCTCCCTGATATGAGGTCCATAATAGGTTCTCATTCATGCCGGACACTTACTCTTTCTTTCATACTAGTACGGGAGAAGAAACTGCATTGAGAAGAACAAAACAAATAGAAATGAGCTTTCCCCTTCTTTTTCACTTATTTTTTTTTCTTTTCTTTTTACTCATTTTTTCTCTCCCTTTTTTTCTCTTTATGTCTCTCACTTAACTCCAATTCTCTTTTCTTTTCAACTACCTTCCTTTTTTTTCTTTTTCCTTTTTAACTCATTTTCCTTCGCTCTCCTTTTTTGTTGTATTCTTTTTTTTCTTCTCCTCCGCCCCCCCTTTTTTTTGACATAGTTTTGACGTCTATGTTAAGGTTCAAAAGAACCCAACAATCCACACCATTGCCAAATTATAAAAGGAAGAGCAAGCCACCATTCTTCTGATTTGACACGAGATCTTCACCGAGATCTCGACTGTAATTGTACAGCCTCCTCGTTACCTAATCATGATCTCTTTGAGCACCATGTCTTTGCATTCTTTGAGTGCCACAATTGTGGCGGTGAGATTTGTGACCAATTGTGGGTTGCTACTGCAGAATCTCATCCTCATCACCATTCTTTGACACCCTTGCCTTCATTGACAGAGCCAGCATTATGCTCAACTGTTGTAGCAACTCATCTGGGGAAGATCTTGGCATCAACCTCGCATGAGATCGTGAGGATGTTGTTGAAGAAGCCAAAGTGAGATGCGAACGCAAGGTGTGTTGCTGATGAAGGATTGCAACGTGAGTCTTTGGGACTCACTGTACTAAGATGCATTGCTGCACTCGAGGTGAGGTGCCCCTCATTGATCGATTATGGAGGGGCCACTAAATTAAGATCATTATCCAATGAGGAATCAAAGACGAGGCCAAGCTCAGCACATGTGACATTGATTTGAATTGAGATGAGTAGCATGATTTGGTGTTGAGGCATTGCAAGTGATTTGAAGCCTTGTGCCTCTACTGCTAGGGTTGGGAATCCCTAACCAACCACAAGATCACATCGCCTTGATCAAGGAAAAATGTTTTTGCGCCAATAATATGTTGGTTCGTGCCATATAGATCGAGGAAAACATCACCCATAAATACACCATAGCACAACCTTGTAACATGGAATCAAGATACGGAGAAAAAAAGAATTGAGATCTAAGAATAAGACATAAGTAAAGATAAAATCCTAAGAACAATAAGGTGATAATCTCAAGAACGATTTGTTTTGATACCATGTTATTAGGATTGAATAAAAATCCCATAAATAACAATCGAACAACCCACCTAATGGATCCTACAATGTGTCACGAAATATACAAGCAAGTGAATCATAACAATCACAACCATAAGATGCATGTTATTTTTAACATGGAAAAACCTCCTAAAGATGTGAGGGTAAAAAACTATGGAGTTCACACGACCTAAAAATTGTTGAAAACGATCAACTTGGTTTTCGTTTTTTGGAAAAGAAAGCCTTACCTGCTTAGTTATACAAGGAAACACAATAACACTCAATAACTCACGTACCAAAAATAAAGACTAAATATAGTATGGCACCTAAATCTAATTAATTTATTTCCTAACACTTCCCTCGAAGTTGGAGTGTGCAATGCCCAACTTGTTACACAAGTAAACTCCCCTCAAATGTACCCATCCGGAGGAGCAGGTAGTAAATCAGAGGAGTAGGTAGTAGGTTGATAATGGGAGACAATCCTAAGCAAGGGAGACGATCCCAAGCAAGTGAGAAATGATCTCAAGTAGGCGTCTCTAGCAGAGTAAGAGCCATAGTAGAACATGAGACGATCCCAAGCAATAGACTATTGTAGCAAGAGTAGTAGCAATAAGAAATGTGCATTTTTGCACACAAAAGTGTGCACTATGCATGCAGAGTAGATAAAACCAAGCAAGAATGTGGCCCAGGGATGTTGAGCATATGAATCTGATAAAAAATAGTACTTCTAATGATATAGCAATAGACCAAACTAGATTGTAATGGCTGCAATAGTGCTTCTCTAGCCAAGACGAAGTTGTTAAAGAGCCACAACGGTTGGGCGACACCAACGACGTGGTCATCAATAGTAAAGGGCGGCATTGGTGACATTGTAGGAGAGCCCAACATGTATTAACCTTAAGGGGCGGTGCTCCAAATTGAAGAGGCCATTATAAGCAGTGTAGCAGAGAGAGATGAGGCATCACGTGGCCATTGGAGTGCCTCATAGGGCTTGGCGATGCAACACAAGGGGGTTCATTGGAACCCTAGTCGTCGGAGGTGACATTGATGGCCTTCTTTGGCTGTCGCCCAGAGTGCAGGAGAGAGAGAGAGAGAGAGAGAGAGAGAGAGAGAGAGAGATAGATAGATAGAGAGGTCGATCTTGACCTTGATTGAGCGAGGAGGAAGAGAGACCCTAGAACGGTTGCCTGGAGAGGAGGGCTACTAGAGGCTCGCTAGTGTCCACGAGGCCCGATGGCGCTATCGATGGCCCTCTCTTTAGGGCTTTCGGTGGGGTTTATCTCTTTTTTTTTAAATAGGATCAAATCCGCTCTGATACCATGTTGAAAAAGATAAACTTGGTTTTTGTTAATTGAAAAAGAAAGCCTTAGCCCTCTATATAGGGAGGGCTTAGACATATAAGGAAACACAATAACACTCAATAACTCACCAAAAATAAAAAGACTAAAAATAGTATGACACTTAAACCTAACTAACTTATCCCTAAAATATCTAACTAATTTATTTCCTAACAAAAACAATTCACTATAATCAAAGAAAAATGTTCTTCCCCATGAGGGGCTACACAAAGCCAATCCTCTTCTTAAGATCATAAATCTTCAAAACGATGATGAACTAGGAAGAGAGAAATATCATCAAAAATATGAAGATGAGCCAATGAGGATCCAACAATCAATCTTCCTTACGATCTCCAAATCCCCCTTTGCAAACCTGCAACCACTGCAGTTAATGACTTTCAACCGCACAGGCAAGCAAAAATAGGGCATGCTCTCCACACCAACCAAAATCTCTCGATCTCTCTCTTGCTCTCTGACTTTCACAATGCCCCAATTGGCTTCTCAATTTGTTGTGCATGTTGCCAAAGAGAATAACAAAAATGCCCAATAAAGGATTGACAATTTCTCATCCCATCTCCATCTCCATTGCCAACTAATGCATAAAAGGATGCTGATAACAGGACATGACTTTGTACATTGAATCATACACACATGCACATAGAAAGCATGACATCCTTCCGGTCACATGACATGTTATGGGTCATGTGGTCCCTTTTAATAGGGGGGAGGGGATGTCATGTGTGTATGAGTTTGTGTACAAAGGCGTGCCCACGAAACATTTTCCTACATAAAAAAATGGGAAATATTGTTAAGGTCTGAAATAATTGCAACCATATCTCCAACTTTCTAGTTTTACTCTTTAGACCACTAAGGGCTAGTTTACTTGGGGGGTTAGAAAAGTGGTGTTAAGAAATGTGACACTGATGGGGGGTTAGAAAAGTGGTGTTAAGAAATGTGACACTAATGTTAACTCGTAATTGTGTTTACTTGAATTGATGTTAAGTTGTGTTAATCCTTGTGGCGTTAACTTGGTAGTGATGTTAAGAATGTGAAACATGATGGGTTTCAGAGGCGTGAGTGGTGTATGACTTTAACACAGGTTACCAAATGGCGTGTTAAGTAGTCAGGTAAACAGGGGCTAACCTCCCAAGTAAACTAAGCTTAAAAGTCCAAAAAATATGGGTTGAGTTTTCATAAAGGAGGGCAACCCCTCCCAACAAGTGGAATTTTCTTTCATGGTGTGAATTCTTCTCATTTTGGTTATTAAATATATTGGTGAGAGCAACTGGGTCTAATGGACCTCATAGTAATGGAAACATCTAGCCCTCAGGCCATCCCTCTTGTAAAAGAGGGTGATTCTTTGTTGTCTATGTAGATGAACATGTCACATCTTGTCCTTAATATTGTTTGTGGTGTTTGTAATGTTGTGATGATATTTATTGTATGTCTACATAACATGAACAGAATAGTGGAGAAATAAGGAAAGATAGGCTTGACCAAGAAATGCAAACTTTCATACTATAAAGTTAATGAGCAAATTTTAATTCAACCGAACTTGAAGAATAAGTTATGAAAAAGAATAGAGGCTTATATACTTTCTACTTGAAGCATATATATCGATCATGTCCATCTTCGTGGAACAATATGATTTGAAATCTCCATGAGGTAAATGGTGAAAACATCTACAGCTTGCTTTTTAGAAACTTGAAGGAATATGGTCTTTTTACTGCATCCTTGGAATTGTGAGAATCTACCTCCACATGTACAATTTTCTCATGAAAACTAGATTGTTTGCCATAGAGGTGGTAGCAGGATTACCTTATCTCATCACCATTGGGTTGGCTGGAGAATAGAAATATGTAGATCATGAAGATGATAGCCTACTTGCATCAAATTTAAAGCCATACTGTAGACCTATTCTCTGACTTTGTAACCACATTCTATTTCGTGCTCCTCCATATGCGAGGATGTTAGAAACATATTTGTAAAATCCAGTGTCCTTATTGGTGATGGATATAGCATAATCGACATTGAAATGTACAACTACATTGAGGGCCTCTCCTTTAGTAAAGAAAAGATTCTTCCCAAGAGTTGTTGAGATATCAAAAATTCAAAATAGCATGAGAGTAGCATTGAGGTGCTTTTCATGGCTTGTCCACAGACCAAGTTTTTGCTTGCCTTGTAATAGTCACATACAATAACTTTCCCAGTAGATATTTGTAGCTGTTAGTCTGTGCTCTCCTCATGATATAATCATTAGGGGACATAGGAATTGAAGCTGGCTTGGCACTCAATTGCCGGTCTCCTCTTTGTGAATAGATGTACACACATCCTAAGTGAAATGGTCCTTTTTGACTTAATTCAATGATAATGAGGATAGTTGACTTTGCGTCGTCTTCAATTGCTAGTGCATCTACCTTGCTGCAAATTGGTTTGCACTCCAATCTGTATCTCTCTTAAAGGTGAATTAATTGAGAGAGGGCCAGAGTTCTCTCTCTCAGTGGGTTGTTTTTAGCATAATCTTGCCCATTGAGGAGTCCGCTGAGCTGATAGGCAAGAACATTAGAAGATCTGGCATCTATCCTGCTTCTTCCATGTAGTAGGTTAGCATGTTGCCTTCTTGAGCCATGTAATCTTTGTTTTTTTTATTTCTGCATTCATTCCTATTTATTCAGTGATTATTCTAGCCAAAGAATGTAGTTATCTTGATTGTGCTTGAAGACTTTATAGCGGTAAGGACTTTTATTGCCAGTGTGAAATTTATCCTCTTTTTTAACACTTTTATTGTTATAGCAACACTTGTAGAAATTTGTGGTCGTTGCAACTTCTTTTGGAGCACTTCCTGCCGGTCAATGCTGTATAAAGATATATAGAAGTTTTTAGGGGCTAAAACCATTACCATAGTGCCTTAGCCCATGGTTGGAGATCTATCTCCATAACTCTAAGCGTGCGAATTTTGTAAAATTTTACATAAATCTTTTCAATAATATAGCCTAGTGGAAGATGCTTAGTAGGATCTACTTGATCCAATGAGCTAAAGAGGAGAGAAACTAATCTCCAGAGAATTGTGCACGTTACTAAATATGACGAGGACAGCTATGGGATTTATATCTCTCCCTATAACTGAATCCTTAGATGTCTTTAATATATTGTCTCCTTTTATTGCTCTGTTGATATTTTTCATTACCAAGTCATACATGTGCAGTGCTGATTATTCTCTTGATCAGAGGAAAAGGAAGCTGCTGACAGAAGGAAACTAGTGAGCAAATGGCATGTAACAACAAAGGGAACCCTCAAGAGGAGTTACAGGGTACCATCGAAATCCGAAGGACGAAAGCTTCTTAAAGCAATTGCATCGTTACTCTCTGAAGATGATCATTTTCTTGATGCCGCATCTCACAAGGTATGTGTATGCTTGCTCTTTGGTTTTGTGCTTGCCTTGCTATCTGCTTTGCTTTCAACAAAATTGTTATTTATCTTCTTTATACCATAGTAAATTCAAAACCTGGCCCCTTCTTACTTCACTGACGAGTTCCTGTGGTTAGGGTTGTCAAATAAGGAGGGAGAGTGCTCATGGGGAAAGTGTTTGCTGCAATAATGTGCGAGCCTTGTTTGACGAACTCCCCACGCCACACTTGGTTGTTGAGATCACAGCATTCCCAACTGGGCGGCTCACAGAATATGACTACACTAAGGCAGAGAAGCTCGAGCGGGTGCTTCGCTCGGGCTCCTCTATTTAATGTCTGTGAGATTCTGATATCCATTTTTCGATATCAGCTGTAAATATAACAGAAGGGTGAGAATCCCCTGGAATTGTTAGTGTTGCAGATGCTACCTCTTTTATGACGGGAATCCCCTCATTGCTCATAACTAAGTTGTAATGTGGCTTTTTCAGAATAGCACTTTAACCTTTGGTTAGGAAACAAACTTTGGCTTCGATCTAGATGGCTTCAAAAATTTATCCATTTTGTGCTGCCAAGATTACCTATAAATTTGTTCAGATTGCTAATTATGACATCATAATCTTCTTTGATGGTAATAGTAGATTACCAATGATGCAAGATTTCTTGAAGTGCCACGACCTGAGTTGACGAGAATATGATGCTTCCATCCCTTCTATAAAAGAAAAGAAAAGAATATGCTGCTATTTTGCTGCTTACGTCCTAAGAGAAGGTGGTTTTATGTGGTAGTTTGCTCTCGATCTAAGTACGATTTGGTGCCTGGAGACGGGTGTTGATTTTGTGACGTGAATCAAATTGATCCTATGGATGTTGGTGAGGGAGAAAAAATACCCAACTAAGTCCGTTAAGTTTACTAGGTCCAAATAACAATGCTGTCTTAAATGGGCCTGACAATTAGCTCAAGATGGCCTTCAGTCGAGTACAAATTTGGCTACAAAAGTAGGTGGGCAAACTCGCCAAAGGGGTCTCAATCTATTCGCTTAATACAAGCTGGTGGGTAAAAGTTAAGCTGCCTACGATTACTTGCCAAGCTATGGCATGCTTAGTACACTAGAGACTTTTGAGTTATTAAGTGATAAGATTGGTAACGATGGTTGGATCATTCAAGCGATTACCTTAGTTGGGAAAGAGCATGACTGCTTGGTTGAGCAACAACTATTACAAAATCTTGCCAACTTGACCTACTTGGTTTATATGGCACGACAGTCAATGATCGATGATCCGAGTTTCGATCCATAACATCCACAATTCAAGGAGCTTGGGGCCACGAAGCTTCTGTCGTTACAAGTTCACTATTTTAAATGAGCTATGATTTCCATAATAAGGGGATGCTCTTTGAGAATTTTTGCTTGCAATAACCTTGTAATAGTGAAATTCCTAAGAGTCAATAGCGCTCTCCTCAATGTACACTGTTGAATTCCCAACATGGAGGTTTTGCATCAACAACATAAATGCAGGTGCAGGTGGCTGAAATCGTAAAGCAAAAATGTAAATTAACTCCCTTATTTATCTCTAATTCATGTGCTCCCTTTTCGTAATAAATTGCCCCAGTGCTTTTTTTATGTAGTACTTAGGGCTAGTATCTTTTAATCCTAGTTTACTAAGGGGGATAACCTCTATTTTAGACGGTTATCCTATATATAAGGTTGGGGATAACTCAACCCCTATTTGTCTTACTAACCTGTGTTATCTCAACCCGTGTTAGGTAGGGGTTCGGGTAATTTGTAAGTTAACTCTCATTTTATCTCTTCTCCATGCCCTTTCGCATGAGATTTTTCGTAACATGCCCCTCCATTCTAATATAAACAAAAAAATACCAACTTAATTACTTATCATTCCAAGGACAAAAATGTTTTTTCCAACTTTATCCACTATTCTAACCTCTATATCCAAGAAAACACCTTTTTTTCACATCACAAGTTAACCTTCATTCCTAACTCTTGTTCAGTAAACACAAATAGGGATTCACTTTCATTTTCAAGTAAACACAAATAAAGGTTATCCTTTATTTCAAAGAAGTTAACCTAAATTTCCTTTAGTATATAACAAAAAAGCACCAATATACTTTGCGATGTAACCGAAAAGTAGCGGAATTTTTTGGTATATAACTGAAAAGAAAAACATTTTGTGGACACTAAAATGTATACAAGATCATGCATACATGACATCCCCTCCCCTTATTAAAAGGGGTCACATGCCCTATGACATGTCATGTGACCGAAATATGTCATGTGTTTGCATGCGTGTGTGTGTACGATTTAGTGTACAAAAAGGTGTCCGCTCATCACTACTCAACTGAAATTACTTGTGCCTTTTGCAATGTGACTGAAAGGCATTGACACTTTTCGGTATGTACTAAAAAGCAGTGATGCTATATAGAAAGGTACTAAGGAGGGAGTTTCAAAATTGAGGTGCATTCCTGCACTATGGCTCCTTTTTTTATTATTATTCCACACAACTTATGATTCTCTTGCTTAATTTAAAGCAACAAAAATGAATCCTCCGGACGATAAACACTAAAAAAGGATACGAGTACGAAAATATGTGTTGCAATGTATTTTGTAATGCGTGATCCAAATCAACTGGTTGAAAATTAGGATAAATCAGTTGAAAATCAAGCATACCAAAACACACCGTTTGGAAATGATTTTCAATTGGTTGAAAATCAAAACATACCAGTTAAAAATGAAAATACATCGGTGTGTTTTACTTTTCTATTGGTGGTAAATAATTTTTTACTTGGAGCATGATTTTTTACCTATAGGAAGTGATTTTTCACTTATAAAATGATTTTTCATCTATGGAAAGTTATTTCTACTGGTGGAAAACTAAAATACACCAGTTGAAATCACTACTCTCACTTTATACATTGCAACATGCATTTGTTTACTTTTTTGCATTCAAAATGTTACCTTCAATGACTTTTGTCAGTAATTATTAATTGGGTTTCCATATAGAAGCTATCTATGCATAATCATGCTAAAAGTAGGGGGGCGACACTTGCCAATGATGGCTAATGTTGTTAGAATTCAAGAGCCAGATGTCTCTATCGACACTTGATGCTGTTAATTACTTTTATAAATTATCATCTAATAAAGATAAGTAATGAAATAATTTTTATTCTGCAAACGAATTGATTTACCATAAGTTCGAACCTAGTTTTGTATAAGCAATCTTTGATGCCATTTGGGTGATTGATGGGAATACCATCATAGGCCCTAACTGGCCACTTTTAGTTAGGATTGGAAGATAATCCTCCTACATAACCATCTACGGGTTATAACTCCACTTCATTCTGTTTTGAGAAGAGAACAGGATACTAAGATTAATTCTGTAATTTTAATAGCAAATCATAAACATAGAATAACCAAGGGATTTTTTAGGGGAATAACCAAGTGGGTCTATGCAAACAGAAAAGGGGATTTCATGCATTTCGAGAACCAATACAGCACCTAAAACCCTAATTTCAGACCCGCTTAAATTACAGAGGTTCTGGTCAGGATAAAATTCATCTAAACCTTTAAAAATTAATATAAAAATATTCCTTGAGGTTTGGTATCATTGATTTGACCATTTGAACCTATTTTGACCTAAAATAGAGTCACAGACAGATTTTTACCCTAATTTGGATTTTTACGTAAATTACCCAGTCAAACTTGGTAAAAACTGAAATATGACTTCACCATCAGATTTCTTGGATCCAAATTAGGTTTGTACTAAAATTTGGGCCCAATTAAACTGCATCTTGACCTAGTTTGCATTTTAGTCCATTTAAACTCTATTCCTCTCAATTAAGCCCCTAACTTTCAAAATATTTGCAATCAGGTCTCTAACTTTGTATCATTTTTGCAGAAAGGTCCCTTCTGCCATTTCTATGAATGGAGCTCCTTCATCAAGGTTTGAACAAGTTTTTCTCGCTCGATTCTCAATTAAATCCTTCCAAAATTAAAAGGAAGAATCATTGAGAGGTCCTCTATCGATTGGACCAAGTTTTGGACCATGATTTACACCCAAATCTTCATGCGAATGCTCGCAATCTCAGGGATCCTTTTCCTTGAGTTCTCGATCTCGCTAGGCCTCCTACCATGCTTAGAACATCTTCTGAGGCCTTTAAATAGAACCCTCTTGAGAAACCAAGCTCTTTAGCGAAGTTTTGAGCTAGCGAAACCCTCTCTTCCTCAACTCCGGTCGTTCGCATTTTCGTCTCCGGCGAGCCTCTCCGTCCTCTTCGTCAAGCTGGCCAACGATCAAATTGACCGGCTCAACATCTTCCCCTCGTCCTCGCGATCGTCACCAGCCAAAGCACGGCCGCCCTCGCCCTCTCCTTCCTCGCCGCCATGTCACCGTCGCCTTCACCTTCTCTGGCTCCGACCCATCACAGTCGAACGATCTTGACTGTTCTCCCTCTCCCTAAGTCCTCTAAACTCCTCTCCTACTCTATTTCATTTCTACCCACTAAAACCACACTTTCGACTGTCGTTTTGCTCGTACCCACTTCGTCTTCCTCC
This sequence comes from Thalassia testudinum, assembly GCA_037157565.1. Lineage (NCBI taxonomy): Eukaryota > Viridiplantae > Streptophyta > Magnoliopsida > Alismatales > Hydrocharitaceae > Thalassia > Thalassia testudinum. The sequence continues at coordinate 1,861,690 of JAZHRO010000079.1, forward strand.
GCTCCGGCAACGCTCCAGCGAAGCCCTCCGCTCACTCCACTACACCAAATCGCCTGCCACCGATCCCTACACTTTCACCGTTCCTCGCCACCAAAACCCCTCAAGAAATTGAGGGGATTGGCCACTCAATACCTCCACCGAGCACCACCCTCACCGCACCACCTTCTCGACCTCGTCGCCAGGACACCACATGCACCCTCACTCCATTAAACCACCACCAGCGCACTCACCGTCCACTGGCGATCCTTCTGAGCTTCTCTGACGTGGCCACAAGGCTGTGTTTTCTATTTCAGGTCTTCGTCGCCACTCCGCTGCCGCTACCATCATCTCCGACCTCGGCTGCAGATCTCCAGCCATATTCTTCATGGCTTCCACTCCCAGGTCGTGCGGCCCAGTTCCAGGAAGCTTCCTAGGTATCCAATTGCACCTACCAGACTCTCCTTTACCTTCAATTGGAGGTGTCACCTCCTGCAGCTGCTGCGCGAAGAAGACACAGGAACTTAGTCCCATATCATAAAGAGAAGGGCCTCCAGCTATGCATAAAGGAAAAAAGTGGTGAAGCATGTTCGCCTTCGAACACTGGGGTTAGGTCCCTACCCCACGCCCCTGCACACGTTGCACATCATGCGCTTGTCCATGCCCTTGCCCGCGCTCACACCTCATGGGTCTGGGTGGTGGATCTGGTTACCCGATACGTGGGTCTAGTCCGATTCTGAGCTTGGGAAGGAAGAAAGAGAATCTAAGAGAGAAGGGGGAGGGTTTGGCTACCTCGAGATTTGAGCCTTCCCCTCTCTCTCTATACTTAGAGAGATTTGTGTGAGGCCCTTGAGCCTCTATTATTGCTATTGTGTTCTTAAGGCTCTTGAAAGAGAGAGGAGCCTTATCTCTTGAGAGGCCCTTGAGCCCCTTCTGTTAAGGCATCTAAAGCCTTTGGTTTGTCGTCTGAGACCCTCTACTGGTTACTATTGAGATATTTAAAGTGCCTAATATTAATTGTGATTTACTATTTAGATATTTGAGTAGTTGTGAACTTAAATTTGAAGGATTAATTTAGTGATTCAAATCACCATTTTAACTTGATCTTTTTGCACTATTCTTCTTATTTTATTGAAATATCATTTTGAGTATTATTAATTTTAATTGCATATATATTTCTTGTGATTGGTGAATTAAATTGCATACATGCTCCCTATGAACGATCTCGGACTTCTTTTTGAATCTGAATTTTATAAATTTAAATGTTTTGAATAATTTTATCCTATATTACGATGTATTTCTTAAACAATGACGAACGAGCAACGATCATGCCTTATGAGTGATGAAATTATCTCAATACAACATTTATGATGCTTTAAAGATGAAAGAAATTCTAGATACTTATTATTAAAAGTAGAAAGATTATCTCTATTCTTGATATGGTTGGAGAACTTATAAGTCATTCTAAGAGCTCTTATATTATTCTAACAACATCAAAAAAATCAAGCATTGCAATTTAACAACCTGACCTTTGAGAATGTTAGACACTCGACAAGGATTTCCAGCCTAATGGATGCATAAATTTGAGTAGTCCAGTTATAGGAGAAAAGACAACACCTATGTACTCCAACACACACACACAAAGAAGACATCTAAATAAGAGAAACATTTTGTTGAAGTCTTATTCGTAGCTTTTCAATATCTCCCCTAGCAGAATTTGCAAGTACCGTAAATTCCAATTGCCTATCCATGGAGATTGAGTCAAACCTAAAATCTTCAAAATAATCAAGTGTTCATCTACTTGACCTCTTTGATCATAAAGGGTTACGACAAGTGAATCACAATATGATTTCTTGATTTCCAAGCTAAATAATTGATAGTTCAACTCCCTATCATATGTAGTGGTAGACAATTCTTCCACCTTCACCCCCAATAATCTCTAGGTTATGAATATCTTCTTCACAATGTTGTAGGTGACTAGAATAGTCCTTTTCCATAACCAATTGCAACTAGTTTCTTTGAAAAACATTGGTGGAGGTTTCGTCTATTAATTGTATGGGAATAGTTTCCTCAAGCACTTCTTCAATTCTTCCAAGCTCCTCAATTGATCTATAATTCTTGAATTTCTTAAATGCCTTGAAAATGTTAAGTTGCAACTTTTATTCCCCAAAGGTAATTTTCATGTCTCAAGTCTCACAATCTATGATGACTTGAACCCCACCATGTAATTTAGAATGGTGAAATGCAGGTCGCAGAGTCAAACTAAAACAAAATCCTAATCATCCAGTACATAATCACAAAATATAAACATAGCTAAACAAACTAATCATATTACATTACAATAATGAAATAAAGCATGAAAAGTTGTCCACGATAATTATAACCTCAAAACTAATAGTGGAAAGAAATGTATTGAGAAGATTGTTTGTCACATAATCGGGAAAACAGGAAAAGACAAGATGACAAAAACCTCTAACGTCACAAATCATTTACAGAAATTGAATTGGGTCCTGCACTTGCCACTTTGTGTACGGTTGCTCCCTACTATTCAACAATACCTAAGTATGGGGTCCCAAAGTAATCATCAGGAAATGCTAAGTAGAGTAGTGCAAGTAAAAGAAAGTGACAAAACAAAATAAATATGCAGAAAGAGGGGTACTAATTTGTTACATTCTTTATGCCTTATCCATTTACTTTTCAATTATTTCACATTTAATTTAACAATGTGTAACCTTCGATATTACAGTCATAGTCGTTCCATATCAATTCCTCGGACGACATAAGGAGATCCCGTTGCGATTTCCCGAGAGGTATGACGTGTATGTAGTGTCCTCTTGGTAAGGAGGAAACTCCGCACTCGCCTTACGTCCCATTCCATCACCTCGGGGTCCTAGAGTAAGTAGTGTGCAGCTGCATACCATGCGCTATACGCGTAGACGCGACCCACGGTGGCTCGTAGATAGTCATCTCCACGACCTGGGTACGTATCCAACAATTATCATATACGCATATACCTGCGTATCCTTACTTCGCTACTCGGTTGGCTAATAGGCCGATCACAGAGTTGTAGGGAGGCTAGCCTACTCCCTAATCAAACTCGACCAAACGTCGCATTCCATTATCCATATCCAGTTCCTGATTATATCATATCCAAGTGTTCATTTATTAAAGTGATAACAGTTAATGAACAATTCTCACGTATAGTTACGATATATTCAATTCGCAATTTATTCTCTAAAGCAATAGAGAGAATTATTATGTTATTTCTCTTTAATTCAATAATCATACGACAATACATCTCGTTAATTCACCAATTGGCTCATGAAATACGTTTATAAATTCTCAATTTAATTATCCAACCCCACAAGTCAAAATCAATTTCTATATGTCAACTACTCAAATTGCTTTAATGTGTATTCCATCATTTTATTTCAACCTCTCATTCCAATATTTATAATACCCATAAGAGGAAATCAGACATCATGATATTTATGGACTCCAAAATTTGGCAAGGGAAAAGAGTACACATCACATCTATGGCAAAAAGTGGGCATGATAATAATTTTATGAAAGTAAAGTGAAGGCTGTTGGTGCTAGGATACCATGATCGTTAATTTTGATGATAACAAAACACTTGTTATTTAACATTTACATCGAGTTTAAGTTTTTAGGATAATTGTAAATAGATACAAGTGTGAAGGAGCTCAAACTCGAATCCATGGAGGATTGGAAGAGTTTGATGGAGGAGAAGGAGATTCACGTGGAGCGCGAGCTTGAAGACAAGAAAATGAAGAATAGGATAAAAGTTATTTCTGTTTTTGTTCTATGTATTTGTCTTTTTGTTCTTTACTTTTTATTTACTTAGATCATTTGTTAAAAAGTTCCAAAGTAACAAAAAATAGTCCTACGAACACATATACAACCCTAGGATACTTAGACAAACTCTCAGAGAATTTAGAAAACCAAAATAGGCATCAAACAGCCTGATCAGACGTCCAATCTGGACATTAGACGTCTGATCTTAAACTTTAAGACATTTGACTATTTGATCAGTCGTCCAAAACACTTAGGCTAGAAACCCACTTTCTGTCTGCTAGTTTCAGACGTCAAACCCTTAGTCCAGACGTCTAAGAAGAGGTCTATTGACCTTGCCAGACGTCCAACTAGAGAACCGTTGACATGTTAGACTTAATCGTTCAGATGAACCCTTAATATAATTTACATCTACTTTCAGACGTTTATAGAGCATCCCAAATGTATGAAAAATAGACTTTAGGCTAAGATCTGACCCTAATTACTTCTTATCAGACCTAATAGCCGTTTGAGCCTCAAGAAATCCATTCCCGCAATGATTTGTGTTTCCAGATGTCCGATCTATCATCTGTGCAACTTAACACTAGAATCCTATTTCGATATTGACAAAACAAGAAGAAAACCCATCTAGAATTAGACATCTGATTAGATTCCTTAACGTCTGAAAACACCTCATTAGACATCCGTCTTGATCCAACCCTAATCAGATCATCCACCCTTCTAGATCAAACAACCAATCCTTAGATTAGACGATGGCCCAGACGTCTGACCTTATAACCAGACGCCTGATAACCCTGTCAGAATCATTGATAACCCTGATTTCAGACTGATTTGGCTTGAGTTTATTCCCAACGGCTATAGAAGCCTTCTAAGACCTTCCTAAGGGTTCCTAAGCCATCTATAAATAGAGGAGGACTCTTCCTTTGTCATACACACTTAGAGAATATTACTTCCACCATTATTGTGTCAAAGAAGAGATAATCAAGAAGAGAAGTGCTATTGCTCTCCAAGATCTTCTAGCCCACACTAGAGAGCACCATTTTCATTGTGCACCCACTTTCCCGCCGTTGCATACGAGAGTGTCATGCCTTGCGTGGATCATGCACCCGTGTTGCTAGCCAACACACTTCCATCAAGGGGAAGTTTTTTTTGCTTATAATAGCTAGATTTAATACATACTTTGTGGCTTTATAGGATATTGTAATTGTCTTTGTTTGGGTATTCGCCTTGCAAATTTCCACCTTCATCGCGAGACAAAATACTCCTCGTGAAGAGGAGGGATTTGAGGTATGCTACCCTCGTTTAACTAGCGTCGGTTGTAAGAGGTTAAGTCACCCTTGTTTAGGTGACTTAGATAGTAAATTTGATCAACTAAGTTGATCAGCAAATCCTAAACTGAGATGTTTAGGTGGTGGTTTTTACCCAGGTTTGAGTTTCCACCTAAAAATTCTTGTGTACTTGTGTGATTGCTCTATTTGTGAGATTGGTTATATTATTTCCGCATTATCTATTTATCACGCAAATCTTACCCCCCTCCGTCAGGACTTTCATTTGGTATCAGAGCTGGTTTCGCATCATCGGCATCACACACCGACGAGCGATCATGGGGAGGAGCATCTTCGCCACGAGACATTCGGAGGGGCAGTCTGCCGTTCGACCACCCTACTTCGATGGGAACAATTACGCATATTGGAAATTACATATGAAGATGTGCCTTCAAGCCACCGATTTCGCATTATGGGGACGATGGGAAACCTCATACGAAGTCCCGACGAGACCCGAAGGAGGCTACTTGCAGCAGCAAACTCATGAACTTTCCCTCAACGCGAAAGTAATGAACGCGTTGTACTTTGCGCTAAGCCCAAAGGAGTTCAACTGGATATATCTTAATGCGTATGAGTTATGGCACACTCTAGAAGTAACACATGAAGGTACCTCTAAGGTAAAATCTTCTAAAATTAACATTCTTTCTTAAGAGTTTGAATCATTTTATATGAAATCTAATGAATCCTTGAGTGAGACAAACACTAGGTTCACTCTTATAGTGAGCAACCTTAAAGTCTTAGGTAAGACCTTTATCAAGAGGGAGCTTCAAGGAAAGCTTCTTCGTTCCCTTGGACCGGAATGAGAACAAAAGGTTACCGCTATCGAGGAGGCGAATGAAGTTGAGGAGTTCAACATGGAGGATTTCTTAGGCAATCTCATGGCCTATAAGATGAAGATGGACACACCTGAGCCAAAGCCAAGAAAGAGTTTGGCCTTCAAAGCCACATCAGATAGTGAGGTAAGTTCCGACGACGAAGATCTTAGGATTTTATTTAAGAAAATTTCTAAGTTTTGTAGGAACTCAAAGAAAGAGAAGAAGGAAAAGAAGGAGCAAGATAACCTGAGATATTCCTATCATTGCAACGAAAAAAGGCATCTTGGACTCGAATGTCCCCTTCTCAAGAAGGAGAAGGAGAAGGAGAAGAAATACAAGAAAAAGGCATTCCAAGTTACATGGGACGACTCGAGCTCGGACGAAGATCCTAAAGAGAAGAATGAAGTCGCTTGCATGAGTTTCATGGCCATCACAAGTGATAGCGAGGATGAAGATAACAACAAGGTAAATTCTAAATTACAAGATAATTTTGATGAATTTTATGAAATTAGAAAGTCATTAAAAATAAAAAACAAAAGCATTAAAAAGAATCATAGTTTTCTAAAATCTAAAAATGAAATATTAGAGATTCAACTTAAAGATCTAGAAGTTTATTCTAGTCGTAACATTTCTGAAAATGATAATTTATTGTTAGAAAATAAAAATATAATCAATGAAAATAGTAGATTGATTGAGGAAAATACTAGCTTAAAAACTAAAATTTTTAGCTTAAAAACTAAGACGCATATTGTAAAAAAAGAACTTGCATATCTCAAGGAAGATTCTAATAACTTGATGAATAAATTAGATAATTTCTCTAATGATAAAGTTAGCACTAGTCATAAGGTTGAGAATTGATCTCCTTCAAGGAGACCCGCTAACAAATTCGGATCTAGATTGACTTGGATACTGAAAAGAGAACTCAAATCTTATTTTGTAGGTTTTAAGGGAGATTACAGTATGAGAGATTGGACCTACAAGATGAAGGATGGTCTACTCAAGCTAGGTGGACCAAAGAAGATGACGAGAAGATCGACGAGAAAACCGGTGGGTGATCGAATCGCCACGTGTCGACCGTTCGATTGGAGATCGACTCTGATGCCCGGACCTCCAAGCTAGGGAACCCCATCCATTTTGGCATCAACCTCTATTTCAGCCATGCTATTAGCCATGGTAAGTGAGGTACACCCTTTACCATATTTTTTCTATAGCATTTAGATAGGGGGAGTTTAAAATTGATGAGCTATATGTCAATCATTTCCTTCATGACATCTGATTAGATTCCCAAACGTCTTAAAACATCTCATTAGACATCCGTCTTGATTTAACCCTAACTAGATCTTCCATCCTTCTAGATCAGACAACCAATCTCTAGATCAGACGATGACATAGATGTCGGACTTTATAACTATATGTCTGATAACCCTGTTAGAATCATTAATGACCTTGATTTCGACTTGATTTGCCTTAGATTTATTTCTAACGGCTATAGAAGCCTTCTAAGACCTTCCTAAGGGTTCCTAAGCCATCTATAAATAGAGGACTCTTCCTTTATCATACACACTTAGAGAATATTACTTCCATCATTATTGTGTTAAAGAGATAATCAAGAAGAGAAGTGTTGTTGCTCTCCAATATCTTCTAGCTCACACTAGAGAGCACCATTTTCATTGTGCACCCACTCTCCCGCTGTTGCATACGAAAGCGCCGTTGTGCTTTGCATGGATCACGCACCGGTGTTGCTAGCAAACACACTTCCATCAAAGGGAAGTTTTTTTGCCTATAGTAGCTAGATTTAATACATACTTTGTGACTCTATAGAATATTGTAATTGTCTTTTTTAGGTATTCGCCTTGCAAATTCTTGTCTCCTTCGTGAGACAAAATACTTCTCGTGAAAAGGAAGGATTTGAGGTACGCTACCCTCGTTTAAGTAGCATCGGTTGTAAGAGGTTAAGTCACCCTCGTTTAAGTGACTTAAATAGTGGATTTGATCGGTTAGGTCGATCGGGAAATCCTAAACCAAGAGGTTTAGGTAGTGATTTTTACTCTAGTTTTGATTTCCATCTAAAATTCTTGTGTACTTGTGTGATTGTTCTATTTGTGAGATTGGTTATATTATTTTCATATTATCTATTTATTACGTAAATCTTACCCCCTCCGTCAGGACCTTCAAAGGCTACTCTACTAATGTCATTAGGGGGTTATGGTGATTCTGAAATACACACCTGTTGTTTTCCCTCGCTATTCTAGGGGTCTGTGTAATTTGTATGTGCTCTGAGGCTAAATCAACGTCAAGACACACTGGGAATAAATTAAAAACATAATAGCCTTTATTGAAATTTTCACGCAATAATGATTTCCAAAATTGAGTTGAAGATTTACCAATGTATAGTTTGTGGAGGGTTGATTGCAAAGAATCTTGAAACACAAAAAAATGAATGTTGTTTGATCTCAAAACATATTAAAATGTGAACATATGTGAAAATAAAAGTCCCGCACACTTGCTTGTACCTCGAGATTTGCACTGCCTCCACTAGGGCAGTGCTGACATTCGCGCACTTCCTCTTTCCTCCTCGTGCATGCTCCCCTATTCACTCGCTCATGCCTGCGAAAACTTTTTTTTTTTCCTTCCTCGATTCCAGTCTCTCTCCCTTTCTTTTTTCCCTCAATCTCAATGTCAATCTCAAACTCAATCTCAATCTCTCTTTCCCTCCTCTCAAGTCCGATCTCTCTCTCCCTCTCTTTTTTGTTTTATTCTAGTCTCCCTGTCCCACTCTTTTGCTCTCAATCTTGGTCTCTCTCTCCCTCTTAATTTCTCTCTCGACGTAGTGCTACAAGGAACAATGACGGCCATATCTCTCCCCTCACTATTTATAATGGCCCCAACTGATTTTATTGTTAGAATAAAACAACCCGGTATCCCTTATAATAATAATAATAACAATAATAATAATAATTATTATTAGTATTACTATTATTATTATTAAAATCCTCTATGTAGTTTCATATTTTATGTGTAATTTTCACTACAGAATCCATAACTTTACGAAACGGATGCCGTTGGAAAGCTTATGACGAGGGAAACTTAGTAGTACTAATTTCGACATAATCTAGGCATGTTTTTTGAGAGTTGACCAAGTTTTTCCAAAAATGCAAAATTTTCACTTTCAGAGTACACAAATCTGATTCACACCTAACAAGTGTCGACGGGTTTGTCTCGACGAGCTTAGTCCTAAAATAACCTTGGAAAGTTAGTTCGAGTCTTTACACAATCAATATGAGCCTTAGCAGTGGCTAGAAAGCGATGACCTAAGATGATTAAGTGTTGCTCAATTGGTTTGGTACTTTTAGGTCAAGAACTAGAAAGTCAATAGGATAATAAAAGTCCTTAACCTTGAATATCACGTCTTCCAACAATCCTATTGGGGTCTTAATTGATCAGTCAACCAATTGAAGGGTAACAAAGGTCAGTTTCAAATCACCGATGAATCAATATTGTTAGAATTAGGTTGATGAAAACACCTAAGTCAAGGGGGGCCCTATTAAAGGTAAAGTCACCTATGACACAGGAAATCAGAGGGGCTTTGGGATCTTTCTTCTTGAGGGGTAGCTTGCTTAGAATCACCGAGCTCATTTCTTCAAATAGCACTATCCTCCTACAAATTTCGGTTCTCACCTTACGCTTTGGAATGCAAAGGTCTTTTAGAAATTTGTGTAAGCGGGTATGTGTTTTATCGCATCGAGGAGCGAGATATTAAGCTATACATTTTTAAATACCTCAAGCAGCTCGTTGTTGTCTTGATCTTTCTTTTTCCTGGTTTTCTCTGAGGCCTCAGGAAAGAGTATGGGAGTGGTCTCCTAGGTTGCAAGTTCTTGAGCTTTATTTTCCTTGTTTTCATCCTTAGAATCATCAATTTTTCAGGCTTAAAAGGATCCCTAGAGGTTTAGGTCAAGTTAGTAGGCCGGACAAGATCTTGGGTTTAAGTGTCACTTCTTAGGGTGATAGCACTAACATTGGCATGAGGGTGTGGGATCTGACCCAAAGGTGGCAGAATAGGCTAAGCCTGTTGGAAATTTTGGTTAAGTCTAGAGGGGTTTTGATTAATCATGTGAGCCTAATTTTGGGGTTCCCTGTATTGATTGAACCCTAGGGAAATATTTAATCGATTTGGGATTTCTAGGGTTAAGGATGGGCTGGGATGGTAGGGCACCATATTGTCTAGTGTCAACCAATTGGCTCAAATAACCCCTTATTTCTCTCATCTCCTCCTGAGTTCTCTGGGTTTGCTGGTTAATTTGTTCATGCTGTCTGTTTAACATCTTACCCATCATTTTAATCAATGTGTCCATTTGGTTGGGTTGAGTGGGTGCAAGAGGGTTTTGACTGTACATTTGTCTTGATGCTTAACCCTAATTAAAAGACTTGGGATAGGGTTGTCTTGCTTGGGTTTGGATTGGCTGGATTGTTTGTCTAGCTTTTTCATTGGACTGAAAAAAGTTTGAATGATTATCCCATCCAGGGTTGTAAGTGTTGGAAAAGGTATCATTCTTGGGATATACCTAGATGGCTTGGACTTCCATAAATTCTGAGGACGGACTGGTAGGAAAAGAAGATTCAGCATAAGCTGGGACAAAGGTTCCTGGGTGGAACCCATAAGATGGTTCCGGGTATCTCAGACTCACTAAGTGAGCCAAGTTCAAGTTGTGCACACACTCCCTTAAGGGAGTTTGCGCAGAGCAAAGCGGGAAACCACGTTTTCCCTGATTCAATGTAGGTTGGGTGGTCTTAATTTGTTTGAGGAATTCATTAAATTTCTTGGTGATTATTGATGATAACATCATCATGAGTCATAACTAACTTTAATTAGACATGATTAATTGACAAATGCTCCTACATAATCGCCTGAGAGTCATAATTCCCTGCACATCCTCTGAGAAAAGTACATTAAATTAGGGTTAATTATGGAGTTTTAACATTACATCATGAATGCAGAATAATCACGGGGTTTCCCAAGAGTTAATCTAAGGTCTAATAAGCATTAAAGTCTAATAAGAGGGTCTACACAGACAAATATAGGGTTTCATGCATTTCGAGAACTGATTCAGCACCCAAAACCCTAATTTCAGATCCGCTTGAATTACTGAGGTTCTAATCAAGATAAAATTCATCTAAACCTTCTAAAATTCATAGAAAAATATTCCTTGAGGTTTGGTATCCTTGGTTTAACCTTTGGAACCTATTTTGATCCTAAACAGAGTCACAGACATAGTTCTACCCTAATTTAGGTTTTTGTGTAAATTACCCAATCAAACTTGGTCAAAACTGAAATACAACTTCACCACTATATTCCTTGGGTCCAAATTAGGTTTTAACCAAAATTTGGGCTCAATTAAAGTTCATCTTGACTTAGTTTGCATTCTAGTCCTTTAAAACTCTATTCTTCACATACAAGCCCCTAGCTTTTAAATTTATTTACAAATAACCCCCTAAGTTCATTGTCTTCTTTGCAAATCAACCCCTGCCGCCATTGGAGGTCAACTGACCTCCAGGCTGGCTTTGACCGCACCAAATCCTACTCGAATCTTCATCAAATCCCACCAAATTTGGTGGGATTGATGTTCACACCATGAAGAATTGATTGGGACCAATTTGGGATCCCAAATCAACCCGGTTTGCTCTAGCAAACCCACAAGATTCGTGGGTCTCTTGTGCTTCAAGAACAAGCCAATTTAGGCTTGTTTCCTATTTAGAACTTGCTCTAAAGCTCTATAAAAGCTTCATCATTGCAAAGCCTAGTTCCTTAGCTTGGTTTGGCCGCATTTCCTCATTAGAATCTCTCCCTTCGGCCTCCTCCAACCAGCTCCAGCGAGCTTCCTCCCCTGTCTTCCTATGGCCTCCCAAAGGCCAAATTAGGAGCGCCATTACCTTCCTCGCATTCCTCTACTCCTCGCCAACCACAACAGGAGTCGCCTTCCTCATCGTCACCGCTGTTCCCCTCATCCCTTTCGCGACCGGCCAATCACAGCCATTGCACTTCTCTCTCTCTTCATCCATAAATAGGTCCAATCTCTTCCTCTACCTCTGTAGATCCTCATCAACCCCTCTATCTCTTGTTTCAACCACTGACACACCCTCTCCCCCGTCATCTTCTTCCACTCTGTCCAAGCTTCAGCGAGGCCTCCCCGACGCCACAAGCCACCAAACACCCCGCTACCACCTTCATAAGCTCTTCCACACCTCCACGAACAAAACCCCTCTTCCTATTTCCCATTCCACCCACTCCAAAGCTCTACCGAACAAACCCACATCCGAGCACCTTCCCCGACGTCGCCTAACCACCACATGCACTCCCATGACACACAGACACCGCCATCACCTTCGCCGTCCTCAGGCGAAGATTTTGAGATGCTTTGACGTGGCCGCAAGGCTATTCATTGTGTTTCAGGTACTCGTTGACACTTCGTCGCCGCCTTCATGTTCTCCAACCTTGGCTGTTGTTCTCCAGCTACAATCACCCTTGACTCCACTCCCAGGTTGTGCACAAGACTCCCAGGACCCTTCCCAGTCCTCCAATTGAAGCCGCTAGCCTCAGCACTGCCTCAATTTGACGAAGCTCCCTCAGCTGCTACTGTGTGACGACAAGGCCAGCAGATAGTCCCACATCGTGTGGGACAGACTCTTTGCAGCACTATATCATGTTTTTGTGATATCACCTCTTCGCCCAAGTACACGAGGGTCGGGTCCCCGCTCACCCGCTTACCCGCCTATGCACACCTTGCCTGCGACACACACCTGCAGGCCTAGTCTCTGTTCACGACCCGATAACTTGATTAAATGCCCGATTACATTGGGTCTATGAGAGAGGAGAGGAAAAGAGGAATTTGTGAGAGAGAGGGGGGAGGGTTTTGCTGCGCTAGCCTTTGCCTCACCCCTGTGTTGAAGGAAGAGAGAAGCGACACTTAGCCTCTGAAGAAGAAGCCCTGTGCTTGAGGAAGGGAAGGCTTTGAAGAAGAAGAAAAGGAGAAGGCTCTCTGAAGAGCCTTGTGCTTATGCTCTATTAAGGTGTCTGATGCTGCACTCCTGACGTCTGATTGAGGATTATTCTGAGCACTGTTGAGTTATTTGAGTACCTAAGTTTACATTGAATTCTGATTGAGAATTACTGTTGAATAATTTAAGTAATTGAATGCATGCTTAATTAAAGAGATTAAGTGGTGATTCAAATCATCATTGTTTTTATTCTCTTTCCTTTTTGATTCCATGATCTCTTGAAATATTAAATTACATTGAACATCAATCTGATTAGTTTTAATTATTAAATATCTATTATTGTGATCAATGTATTGTGCTCATCTATTTTAAATGAAAATTAATGTGTGAGTTCCATATTTTAAATTACTTATTGGTTTTGAATGTTTCTCATTATCCGTCGTCTAGGTTAATTCTTAGGCATCTTATTTTTCTCTTTAGGATGTCTGATATTTTGATCAGACAACCCTATTCTCAAATTTGAAATATCTAGTAATGATCATTTTGATATGGAATTCCTTTCAGACGTCTTCACTGTCATTCGAATGTCTGGTTCTAAACTTGGGATGTCATAAGATTGATTTCAAATGTCCTCTCTTGATTTGAATCTTGAATTCAAATTCTGGCATTTTAATTTGTAAACTTCTAACATCTGACTAAATGTTAGGATGCTTAACAATATTTTCATATTTATTTATATTAATTAATACCTAATTAATGTTAACTTAAGGATAATTTAGGTTAAATTGCATTTAGTTAGGTTATATTAGTAATTTTAGGTCATTTTATAAACAATGCATATGTTTGGGCTTTTGTGTAATTTATCCTGCAATTGTATTTGATACCTTGATGTGTCTATTCTTATATGTGCAGGTACAAAATTTTAGGTTGATCGGAGCAAAGCTGAATGGACTTTCTAATTTGAGCTTACTTGGAAAGTAGCTAAGTCTAGTTGGTGCAGCCAAAATCCTAACCTATTTAGAAGCCTGATTGTCTTTATTTAGCCTAACACTTAGCTCCATAGCCAAATAACCTCCTACGTCCATGCATCCTAATCACCCACTAACCCATGCAACCAAATCCTACATACTTCCCATGCAAACACTCCACCAACGTCCCTATTCCATGCAACATAAATTCCACGTAGCTTTTCCCATACCCCTCCCAACTACGCCTCATTAGCCATGCAAAACCCAAACCCCTCACAGCGAAATCCCACTCCACCACACATCAATGCATGCATTACCCACTACAACTCACGTATACCACCCAACAAAACAAACTCCACCCAACGTAACACCTCTGTCCCTTCCACAAAAATTGCCCTCTACGTAACCTTTTTTTTGTTAGCCACCAAAAATCCTCCTTATCCCATGCAACAAACTCTCCACCAAACCAATACCACCTACGGCTCCTATCTCTCCACCAAATTCATCCTTTCCACCCAATTATTTAATTACCAATCCCTATCATTTAATCTAGACCTTTGATTTACTTCCAACAAAAACCTAACATATCCTATCACTTAACCTTTAATCTTAACCCTTAATCCTTAACCTATTAATCCTAACCATCCCACTTAGTGATCCTAGGTAACATAAACCAACCAATAGAAAGCTTCTCTATTTCCTATAAATATACCTAGCCACTCCCCTTTAGGAGGAGATCACCTACTTAGGATTCTTTTCCACTGCCAAATAGGCCACCAACTAGAACTAGCTCTTCTCCTTCTCCTGGAGTTCGTGGATGCGCCTTCGCATTCGCTATTATACTGCCGCTCGGGACTTTGCCTTTGAAGCCCATAGTTCCTAGTTTTTATTTTTTAGTTTTAGTTGTCATTAGATTTGATTTCAAGCATTCTTCTAGTTGTAATCATCTTATTTTGACATTTGCTAAAAGTTTTAATAGTTTTTCTTCAACTTGCTGTCGAGTTATTTGTTTATTTTTCATGTTAGTAGTTTTAGTCAATTTTATTTACATCCTAGTAGTAATCTCATTCTTAGTACTTAGGAAAGTAAATTAGTCTAGTAGCCTCCCTGTGAACAACTCAGACTCCATTTTGAAAACATTAACTTCGTATTTTTCGAATTCGATTGAAATAAATTTAAGAGTCTCTAACATGATTATACCACGATGAAAGCGTATTTACGCAATCACATCCATGTTCAGAACACCTAACATTAGTGTTTCAGATGTTTAGTTCCTTTTTTAGATGTCTGAACATTCCTTTTTAGATGCCGATCCTACGTTTGTTTCAATCAATTTATACTAATTAAATGATAAGTATCCAATCCACCTTGATTTAATTTGGCTAAATTTGAATTCAAATGAATTCTATTGCCTAAATCTGACCCTCTACACCTGTAAATACCCCCCTACAGTGACCTTAACCATACACACCAAGCGAAAGAAATTCTCTTATATCAAAAGCTCTTTGCTCTCTTACTTGTGCTCTCTGATGCCATTTTGTTGTTGAAAATTTCCTTGAGAGCCATCTTACTCCCTCTCTAAATTTTTGTATCTTCATAGGTTTGAAAGGGAGTATTCTTAATCTCTTTATTCTCTATTTTGCAAGGCTCATAGGATTATTATTATTATATTGTGTCATTGCTAGCTTGTTTGAGTACTCGAGTTGTGGGTTTCCCTTTTCCTCTTAATAGAAGGACAAAACTCTTCTTGGGATTTGTCTAGAAAGAGGGGATTTGTAGTATCATTTTGTTGATAATGATTCCTACTTGGGTAAGGAAAAAATCCTATATTGAGAGATCTAGGTAAAAATTTTTCCTACAAGGGTTTCCTCTAAATTCTGGTGTTACTTTGTGCGACTGTTATTATTGTTTAGTTTTATTTATTAATATTTTTAAGGCACAATTTAACTCCCCTTCTTGTGCCATTAACATCATCAAGGGTGCCAATTGCTAACCCTAACCCGCATAGGTCATTTGACGATGTACCCGCAGCCTAGACACCAGATTTAATCCAAGCAACTCAAGCCAATTATTTACACACCAAAACAAGTCTCCAAAACTTAGTTAATTCAAACCTTAGGACCAACATCTACTGAATTTTAAAGCTTGAGATAATTGCTGCACTGGGAATGTGATGCTTGTTGATTAATAGGTTGATGCCCTTAGAAATCAATTCAAAGTGTGTAGTGCAAGTGGCAATCAACTCAATACAAAGCCTTTATTTCAAGATGAATGTGTTTTAGAATTGTGACCTTGGTTTAATGGATTCTGGGGTTCCACTTGCCTCTTTTATAGTTTTTCAATCTAAGTTATCATGGATAATGTAAATTCCTTTAACCAACTAGGGCTCGATGCAATATACATGATGGTTTCAAAGAAATTAATCACAAGAATTTGAGTCCACTAGAGGCAAAGTTAATCCTAGAATGTATACCCTAATTGACAAGATAACTTCTAATTAGATGCAGCTTTTAGGATGTAAGATTTTTTTACTTTATTTTTTATGCAAGACTAACTAAATACAACACCTAACCTAAGTGGAAAGCAGACTTACCTGACTATGGC
This sequence comes from Thalassia testudinum, assembly GCA_037157565.1. Lineage (NCBI taxonomy): Eukaryota > Viridiplantae > Streptophyta > Magnoliopsida > Alismatales > Hydrocharitaceae > Thalassia > Thalassia testudinum. Next base: position 1,878,184 of record JAZHRO010000079.1, read on the forward strand.
GATTTGAATTGGCCTAAGGCTCAAACCTTCCCTACAAAATGCGCAAACAAAACAAAGGCAAGTGGATTAGTATCTAGAATGCAAGCTAAATGAGAATAAATGAATTATACGCATGTAAAAGAAAGCAACTTAAGACACGCTGCCTCTCTAGCAATGGTGTCAAAAAGTGATGTGCGAAATCAGCTAAGATAATTATGTTGTTATAGTGCAGGAATACACGATTGCTTTTAAAATTTGTACTGAATACAAAGTGAATAATACAAATGAATCGAGAGTCCAGGTTGGTCTCGAAAAGGATTTTGGCTCGATCACTTTATAACATATGGCAAGTATGCACGAATATTTGGAGAATTTTTTGGGGCTATTTTTATATATCTTTGATATTTTCCTTTAGAAGCAGGATAGATTGACAGATATGACTTCTTGTGTATTGTTCACGCCTAACCTAAATTTAATGATGTCTTAAAATTATGATACATTTATATAATATATCAAATCAAATAAGGAAACTACCGAAAGTGATTTCATGCAAATTAAAGGTGTAACGACCCGGTTCCCGAGTCCCTACGAGACACGAGAACCGGACCGACTCGATTAATCCCAAGACCTAGTCGTCCAACGAGGAAGTAACCAAAAGACAGTAAAATAAACCACATTCAGCATGAATATAACTAACAGTAAGAAAGTACAGCAGTAAGGAAAGAAACTACTACAGTAGGTACCACCACAACAGTAAAACAACATTTATCATATAACAAGAACTGCAGGTAAAGAAGGTACAGCGGAAACAAAAACTACTCACTAGAACAGAAACAAAAGGGGTACAAAAAGGCTGTGGTACTCTACTGGACCCTACTCGGCCCAGCGTCCTCTGCAGCTGCCGACCCTGGCTGCTCAACACCTGGTCCTGAAAAAGGTAACGAATGTAACACATCAGCAAAACGCTGAGTAGAGTGTCAAACTAACTAAAGGCAACAGTAGAGTGTACAGTAGCTGTTATGTTCTATTACTTCTTTTTTTTTTTCACATCTTTCAATTTTTCTCACTATTTCTTTTATTTCTCAGATCCTTTACTTGATCTCGAATGTCCTCGTGGGAACGATGTTGATTGCAGTCTTTTCCAAAAGTAGAAGTAGCACGTGGTGCTCTCCTGGCCGGGAGAGTCCCCCGTGGTGATCCTACCCTCAGTCAACCACCCCAAGGTCACTGACAGACGTAACGGTGACTACGGCACGCGCGATAGACGCACAGGTAGCTAGCCCGCACTGGCACGCGGTCAGTCGTTTCCGTTAACGGGTGCGCCCAAAGCACAGCACGGAACCAGGGCAGAGCCCTCTCAGTAACAGGGGTCCAACCCCTCCACAGTAACCAAACCGGGGCCTTGCCCCTCCACAGTCCGCGCACCCTCGCCTGACTACCCTGGTTTGCCCTAATGGGCCTAACAAGTCGGTGAAGGAGGCTAGCAGAACCCTGGGGCCCGTGGGGTAGCTAGTACTCTCCTAACACTAGTAGCTCTCCTCGGTACTACGTACACGAGGGCCAACAAGTCGGTACAGAGCGGCCAATCCTAACCCCGGGTCCCTGGGGCGGCTGGCCCCACTCTGCACTAAACAGGTACAGGTACTTCCCTTGGTACTGCGTACCCAAGAGACAGTACAAACTACATCTCAGTTCCATTCCTTTTTCTTTCCAGGAGTTCCACTCCTAATTCCCCGTAGGGTTCCAGCTCTTTATCTCAGAACATCATATGTTTCACTTTCCAGAGTCACGTTCTCAAAATCCATGATCTCAAACATGTTTCTTTATTCATGACAGGCAGCTGTTAATTAATTTTACAAGTAGCTTTATATATATTCCTTTCCATTTTCCCAAGACTGCAGTAATATACATTCCACTAGTTTTTCCACCCTAGGATTCATGCCATACCCTAGGATCTATCATACAATCTAGTTTTCCGGCCCTAGGATTCATGCAACACCTACGAGCTATCATTCCATATATTTCTCATTCCTAGGATTCATGCAATGCCCTAGGTTCTAGTTATGGTTCCATACTTTAACAGATTTTATTAATACTTAAAGCCACTCTACCAGGTACAACGGGAGTAGTGGGGGCGTGATCGGGAATCCCGCGTGCCTCCGCGACTCTCAAGACTGCAACCGAACGAGGTCCTATCACAAGGATCAAACACAAGGAGTGTCTCAGAACAGTGTATAGCTACTGTAGACGGGTAGAGGAATTAATTCTGAAAAGAACGCAACTCGAATCGCGGAAAACGGAGCCCAAACGGGCCCTAAACGGGTCGAAAAAGATGATACTGTGCAAAATCAGACGTCTGGAACTCCTTCCAGACGTCTTAAACGGTGGATCAGAGAATTACCTGTTCAGCTTGGTTCCCCGGACGTCCAGAAGCCTGCGGGGACGTCTGTCCTATACCCCAGACGTCCGATGGTACACACGGACGTCTGTAGATCACTCCCGCCGTCCGGTACAACTTCCAGACGTCTGATTCGCAAAGGATGGCGAATCAGCGACCTGCGCACGGCCAACCCCCCCTCCCTCAGTACGGTCAGTCGAGAAGAAGGAAGAAGAAAGCGGAAACTTACCTTTCAGACGTCTGTATGATCTTACAGACGTCGACCTTGCCGTCTGGCTATCAACCCAGACGTCTGATTCTGGAAATCTTTCCAGAATCAGAACCCTGCTCGGCCTCCGCTCGCGACGCCGCCCGCGTCGCACCTCGCGCGTCTGCTGCTCAGCCCGCAGCAGGTCCCACTTCGCGTCGTTCCGCTCCCCCTGCGCCCTCCGCCGGCCGGCCAAGCCGCTCCGGCGAGCTCGCCCTCACGGCAGAGCCCCGCCCTCGCACGCCGCACCTCCTCCGCGCTCACTGCGGCTGCCGCTGCTGCCCTCGCGCTCAGGAAGGAGAAGAAGGAGGAGACGGTGGAGACGGGAGGGGAGGCGCGCCCTTTTTAAGGCCGCGCGAGGAGGAGAGAGAAGGTGGTCGCAGCGCGCCTGCAGCCGCAGAGGGAGAGAGAGAAGGAATCGCAGGTCTGCGCGCACAGGCGCGCAGACGAATCTCCCGTGCGAACATAACTGTTTTCCAGACGTCTGTAAACGATCCCGGACGTCTGGTCAGATGTCTGGATGTGATCCAAGACGTCTTGTCCGACGTCTGGGCCACCTCCCAGACGTCTTAAAAGGCGTCTGGGGCAGGCGTTCATTACAATATAACAAACTCAAAGGAAGTTTCGTCCCCGAAACTTGCGCCAACTAGGGTGCGGGAAAAAGATGTCCAAATAACCATAACAAACTCAAAGAGGACTGAAGCCGGTCCGAAAAGACGTACCCGCGAAAAGCTCCGGGTACCGCTCCCGCATTGCCGCCTCAGGCTCCCAGGTAGCCTCCTCGTACCGCTGGCTCCTCCACAAAACCTTTACCAGGGGTACTTGCTTTCGTCTCAACCTGCGGACGGCTCGGTCTAGGATCTGCACTGGCCGCTCGGGGTAGGTCAGGTCGTCGCTCACCTCGACGCTCTCGTGTCTCAGTACGTGGCTGGGATCGGCTACGTACTTCCTAAGGTTGGACACGTGGAACACGTCGTGCACACCAGAAAGCTGCGGGGGAAGGGCAAGTCTGTAAGCAACGGGTCCAACCCGCTCCAGGACCTCAAAGGGCCCCACGAACCTCGGCGCGAGCTTCCCTCTCACCCCAAACCGCTGTAAGCCCTTCATGGGCGAAACACGAAGGAAGACGTGGTCCCCAACCTCGAACTGCACCTCTCTGCGTCTGCGATCTGCGTAACTCTTCTGTCTGCTCCTGACAGTGCGGAGTCGTCTGTGGATCTGCTCGACTACCTCCTAACTCTGCCGGATCAACCTGGGGCCAACCTCCCACTTGGTCCCCACCTCAACCCAACTCAAGGGTGCCGTGCATTTCCGTCCGTACAGAGCCTCGTAGGGAGCCATGCCGATGCTGGAGTGATAACTGTTGTTGTATGCAAACTCCGCCAGGGGCAGGTGCTCCTCCCAAGAGCCCCTCCAGTCTAGTACACAGGCACGCAAAAGGTCCTCAAGTGTCTGTATCGTGCGTTCCGACTGTCCGTCCGTCTGGGGGTGGTAAGCCGTGCTAAACCTCAACCTCGTCCCCAAAGCCTGCTGAAACTCAGCCCAAAACTGGGACGTAAAGCGGGTATCCCGGTCGGATACGATCTCCCGCGGAACTCCGTGTAGTCGCACCACATCACGGATATACCTCTCTGCCAACTGTGCTGGTCCCAAAGTGACTCGGATCGGCAAGAATCGTGCCGTCTTCGTCAATCTATCCACTATTACCCAGACTGCGTCGTGTCCTCGCTGGGTAACAGGTAAGCCCACCACCAAGTCCATGGTGATGCTCTCCCACTTCCACTCTGGCACTGGAAGCGGCTGAAGCGGCCCTGCAGGCCTCTGATGCTCGGCTTTCACCTGCTGGCACACTAAGCACTGCTGCACGAACTCACCCACATCCCGCTTCATCCCTCTCCACCAGAACTCGCGTCTCAAGTCATGGTACATTTTTGTGTTTCCGGGATGTATGGTGAATCTGGAACCGTGTGCCTCAGTCAGGAGCTCTCTCAACAGCTCCTCGTCTCTGGGGACGCACAACCGTCCCTTCAAGCGTAACACCTGGTCTGTGAAAGAGAAGTCCCCTGGGTCCCCTGATAGTACTCTGTCGCGCAAAGACTGCAAGCACGGATCGGCTATCTGTCCCGTGATGATGCGGTCTAACAACTCTGGCCTGGTCTGCCGTGTCACCGTCACTGCCCCACAGTACCCTCGTAACTCTAGAGGTCGCCAACTGCCCACCTCCTCCAAAAGGCTCCAACTCTGTAACTGTAGACTGGCCAAGTGTGCGGGCGCCTTACGGCTCAAGGCGTCAGCCACCACATTGGCCTTTCACGGGTGGTAGGAGATGCTGCAGTCGTAGTCCTTCAGGAGCTCCAACCAACGTCTCTGTCTCATGTTGAGCTCCTTCTGATCAAAAAGATATCTGAGGCTCTTGTGATCTGTAAAAATCTCGAAGGTCTCACCGTACAAGTAGTGCCTCCATGTCTTCAGCGCGAAGACAACAGCTGCCAACTCTAGATCGTGGGTAGGGTAGGTATGCTCATGGGGCTTCAGCTGCCGCGAAGCGTAAGCGACCACGTGACCCCTCTGCATGAGCACACCTCCTAACCCCTGCAAGGAAGCATCCGTGTACACAACGAACCCGCCACTACTGTCAGGGATGGTGAGCACGGGAGCCGAGGTCAACCTCTCCTTCAGCTCCAGAAAACACGCCTCACAGGCGTCTGTCCAAGCGAAAGGCACGTCCTTCCGGGTCAACTGTGTCATAGGACGCGCAATCTGTGAAAATCCTCTGATGAACCGTCTGTAGTAACCTGCCAGTCCCAGGAAACTGCGAATCTCAGTGACTGAACGCGGTCTCTCCCACCTGAGCACTGCCTCGACCATGGCGGGGTCCACCGCCAGGCCGTCTCCAGAGATCACATGACCCAAAAAGGTCACCTCCCTCAACCAGAACTCGCACTTGCTGTATTTGGCGTACAGCCTGCGTCGTCTCAGAGTGTCCAGAACCATCCGCAAGTGCTGTCCGTGCTGCGTCCGATCTCTAGAATAGATGAGTACATCATCTATGAAAACCACCACAAACTGGTCCAAGTACGGTCTAAACACCCGGTTCATCAGGTCCATGAAAGCAGCGGGGGCATTGGTCAGCCCAAACGGCATGACCAAAAACTCGTAGTGTCCGTACCGGGTGCGGAAAGCTGTCTTGGAGACGTCGGTCTCCCTGATCCTCAACTGGTGGTATCCAGACCTCAAGTCGATCTTGGAAAACACCGTGGCACCCCGCAACTGGTCAAACAAGTCGTCGATCCTCGGCAGCGGATATCTGTTCTTGATGGTGACCCTATTCAGCTGTCGGTAGTCCACACAAAGGCGTAGGGTCCCATCCTTCTTCTTCACAAACAGTACCGGGGCTCCCCAGGGAGACGCACTGGGCCTCACGAAACCTTTCTCCAAAAGGTCCTGCAACTGGGACTTGAGCTCTCGCAGCTCAAGCGGTGCCATTCTGTATGGCGCGGTGGAGATGGGGCTGGTCCCTGGTACTAGTGAGATCTCAAACTCGATCTCACGCTCGGGCGGTAGTCCTGGTAACTCGTCTGGAAACACGTCGGGGTACTCTCTGACCACCGGGATGCTCTGGAAGTCTGCCACGGGGCTGTGCTCTGCCACCACACAAGCTAGGAAGCCCTCACACCCCTGGCTCAAAAGTCTCGCCGCCCGAAGTGCCGAAATGCACCTGAAACCTCCGTCCACTGGCTGCCCGTGAAACTCGAAAGAAGGCAACTCCGGAATGGAGAAGACAATCTTCCTCTCAAAACAGTCTACCAAGGCGTGGTAAGCGGACAGCCAATCCATCCCCAGAATCACTCCAAAGTCCTCCATCTGTATCATAATCAGGTCAGCTGACAGGCTATGTCCCCCGATGCTGACCCCGCAACCCGTGTACACCTCCTCAGCTACAAACAGCTGACCACTCGGACCTCTGATTACGAACGGATTCTCTAACAGTGTATAATCCTGGTCCAAACTAACTGCGAAACTGGCTGCGACAAACGAGTGCGTAGCGTCGGAATCGAAAAGCGTGTAAACGAGTCTGCCAGAAACTGAAACCATACCTGCTACCACGGATCCCGATGCTCTGGCGTCCCTGCGTGTTAGGGCGTTGATACGCCCCTCAGCTCTAGGTGCGGACGAAGCAGCCACACTCTGCGTCGGACGAGTAGGTGCTGGCCGGTACCCTCCTCGCGACTGCTGTCCTCCTGCCCTAGATGGGCAGTCCCTCCTGACGTGGCCCTGCTGGCCACACTGGTAGCAGAGGGGAACCCGACTCCCGCCCTCAGTGAGTCCCTGCTGTCGCTGCAAAGCGGGACAGCTCCAAGAAACGCGTGCGGTACGCGCTCACGGTCATCGTCCCTTGGCGGAGAGTGTGGAACTCCCGCCTCCTCTGGTCCTGCCACTTCTGGGGAAAGTACTGCTCGCAGAAGAGGGTGACGAACTGGTCCCACGTCGGCTCGTCCCTCTCCTGTCCCCGGACCGCCCTCCACCACCGGTGTGCCGCACTCTCCAGCTGGTACGTGGCAAAGGCCACGCGGCACTCCACCGGGGGGCGAAGGGTGTCGAAGATCTTCTCCAGCTGCTCAAGCCAGTCCTCTGCCTCGGTCGGGTCCTCATCCCCCTTGAAGGAGGGGGGCTTCAGCTTCCGGAACTGTCCGAAAAGCTCGAAGTGGCGCTGTAGGGGAGGTGCTGGTGCACCTCCAGGCGAAGGTGCCTCGTGTACAGAAGTGTCGGAGGAAGGTGGGGGCGGCAGGGGCCCATCCCCTCCCTCGTGTCCAACGCCGCGTCTGTCGCGTGGTCCCACAGAGGACTCCCCCTCTGCAACCCCAGGAGGAGGTGCTCGGGGCGGTGGGTGGAGCTCCTCTCGTACAATATCCCGTATCAGTCTGGCGAGGTCCTGGGCTTGGGCGCCAGGGAGTGGTGGCTGGTCCACCGAGACGCCAACGACAGCACGTCCACCTCGCCGACCCTTGCCCTCGGCCGCGCCCGCGGCCAGTCTCGCCAGTCCCGCGACGAGGCATCCCCTGCAAGGAGACGCGAAACGAAACGGAAACGTCAAAACAGAAGGTACCTAACAAAACTTCTAAGAGCTCATGTCAAGAGATATGTTGTGGTGGCTACTCTAGCTATAAACATGTGAATTGGTTATTTTCCAGTCAGTTGATTCACTTCTCGGGACGACCTTGCTCTGATACCATCTTGTAACGACCCGGTTTCCGAGTCCCTACGAGACACGAGAACCGGACCGACTCGACTAATCCCAAGACCTAGTCGTCCAACGAGGAAGTAACTAAAAGACAGTAAAATAAACCACATTCAGCATGAATATAACTAACAGTAAGAAAGTACAGAAGTAAGGAAAGAAACTACTACAGTAGGTACCACCACAACAGTAAAACAGCATTTATCATATAACAAGAACTGCAGGTAAAGAAGGTACAGCGGAAACAAAAACTACTCACTAGAACAGAAACAAAAGGGGTACAAAAAGGCTGTGGTACTCTACTGGACCCTACTCGGCCCAGCGTCCTCTGCAGCCGCCGACCCTGGTTGCTCAACACCTGGTCCTGAAAAAGGTAACGAGTGTAACACGTCAGCAAAACGCTGAGTAGAGTGGCAAACTAACTAAAGGCAACAGTAGAGTTTACAGTAGCTGTTATGTTCTATTACTTCTTCTTTTTTTTCACATCTTTCAATTTTTCTCACTATTTCTTTTATTTCTCAGATCCTTTACTTGATCTCGAATGTCCTCGTGGGAACGATCTTGATTGCAGTCTTTTCCAAAAGTAGAAGTAGCACGTGGTGCTCTCCTGGCCGGGAGAGTCCCCCGTGGTGATCCTACCCTCAGTCAACCACCCCAAGGTCACTGACAGACGTAACGGTGACTACGGCACGCGCGATAGACGCACAGGTAGCTAGCCCGCACTGGCACGCGGTCAGTCGTTTCCGTTAACGGGTGCGCCCAAAGCACAGCACGGAACCAGGGCAGAGCCCTCTCAGTAACAGGGGTTCAACCCCTCCACAGTAACCAAACCGGGGCCTTGCCCCTCCACAGTCCGCGCACCCTCGCCTGACTACCCTGGTTTGCCCTAATGGGCCTAACAAGTCGGTGAAGGAGGCTAGCAGAACCCTGGGGCCCGTGGGGTAGCTAGTACTCTCCTAACACTAGTAGCTCTCCCCGGTACTACGTACACGAGGGCCAACAAGTCGGTACAGAGCGGCCAATCCTAACCCCGGGTCCCTGGGGCGGCTGGCCCCACTCTGCACTAAACAGGTACAGGTACTTCCCTTGGTACTGCGTACCCAAGAGACAGTACAAACTACATCTCAGTTCCATTCCTTTTTCTTTCCAGGAGTTCCACTCCTAATTCCCCGTAGGGTTCCAGCTCTTTATCTCAGAACATCATAAGTTTCACTTTCTAGATTCACGTTCTCAAAATCCATGATCTCAAATATGTTTCTTTATTCATGACAGGCAGCTGTTAATTAATTTTACAAGCAGCTTTATATATATTCCTTTCCATTTTCCCAAGACTGCAGTAATATACATTCCACTAGTTTTTCCACCCTAGGATTCATGCCATACCCTAGGATCTATCATACAATCTAGTTTTCCGGCCCTAGGATTCATGCAACACCTAGGAGCTATCATTCCATATATTTCTCATTCCTAGGATTCATGCAATGCCCTAGGTTCTAGTTATGGTTCCATACTTTAACAGATTTTATTAATACTTAAAGCCACTCTACCAGGTACAACGGGAGTAGTGGGGGCGTGATCGGGAATCCCGCGTGCCTCCGCGACTCTCAAGACTGCAACCGGACGAGGTCCTATCACAAGGATCAAACACAAGGAGTGTCTCAGAACAGTGTATAGCTACTGTAGACGGGTAGAGGAATTAATTTTGAAAAGAACGCAACTCGAATCGCGGAAAACGGAGCCCAAACGGGCCCTAAACGGGTCGAAAAAGATGATACTGTGCAAAATCAGACGTCTGGAACTCCTTCCAGACGTCTTAAACGGTGTATCAGAGAATTACCTGTTCAGCTTGGTTCCCCGGACGTCCAGAAGCCTGCGGGGACGTCTGTCCTATACCCCAGACGTCCGATGGTACACACGGACGTCTGTAGATCACTCCCGCCGTCCGGTACAACTTCCAGACGTCTGATTCGCAAAGGATGGCGAATCAGCGACCTGCGCACGGCCAACCCCCCCTCCCTCAGTACGGTCAGTCGAGAAGAAGGAAGAAGAAAGCGGAAACTTACCTTTCAGACGTCTGTATGATCTTACAGACGTCAACCTTGCCGTCTGGCTATCAACCCAGACGTCTGATTCTGGAAATCTTTCCAGAATCAGAACCCTGCTCGGCCTCCGCTCGCGACGCCGCCCGCGTCGCACCTCGCGCGTCTGCTGCTCAGCCCGCAGCAGGTCCCACTCCGCGTCGCTCCGCGCCCCCTGCGCCCTCCGCCGGCCGGCCAAGCCGCTCCGGCGAGCTCGCCCTCACGGCAGAGCCCCGCCCTCGCACGCCGCACCTCCTCCACGCTCACTGCGGCTGCCGCTGCCGCCCTCGCGCTCGCTCGCCCTCGCGCTCAGGAAGGAGAAGAAGGAGACGGTGGAGACGGGAGGGGAGGCGCGCCCTTTTTAAGGCCGCGCGAGGAGGAGAGAGAAGGTGGTCGCAGCGCGCCTGCAGTCGCAGAGGGAGAGAGAGAAGGAATCGCAGGTCTGCGCGCACAGGCGCGCAGACGAATCTCCCGTGCGAACATAACTGTTTTCCAGACGTCTGTAAACGATCCCAGACGTCTGGTCAGACGTCTGGATGTGATCCAAGACATCTTGTCCGACGTCTGGGCCACCTCCCAGACGTCTTAAAAGGCGTCTGGGGCACGCGTTCGTTACAAAAGGTGCATAGAAATTCTTAAAAATCCAGGAGTGTTGATATTTTAGGATTCCGATCGACTACAGATCCACTGTCAATGCAAGAATTTTATAAAATTATGTAAATCTATGTTTATGCCAAAATTTTGTAGAAAAGTTTCTTATTTGTTTCCTAAGTCCTATACAAAATTTGGTGATTTTTGGATTCGTGAATTGGTCGAGGTAATTTTTAGAAAGTGGGATTGTGAATTTGGACATCAAAATAGTGATTGTGAATTTGTGGATCTCAACACAAATGATGTGTCCACTCTAGTGGATAATTATTAGCCTTAAGATAATTAAATTTCACGTAATAATATTTCTTAATTATGTATTTTATTATGTAATAAGCACACAAGTTCATATAATTTATATATTGTTACTTGTTAATTTCAATAACTTAGCATATATTATTTAGATTGTGGAATAAATAGGAATCCATGCTAATTGCATTATGCATAATTTTCTATATCTTAAATAATTATATAGTTGTGATTGTATACAGGTTCAACATGATAAGGAGAGGGCAATTTAGGAGAAGGAGCACGTGGTGGTGTAGAAAGAGTCAACAGATCCACCAAAAATGGGGCGGCAACCTCATCCCCCACCAAAAACTCTCCCTAATGCGCCGCTGCTTCACCTCACCGGAGTTCTCCATCCCGGAGCCCGTCACCCCTTCCGGTCAGCTCACCGGCCTCTCCACCTCCTCCTCACTCACCATCCTTGAGTACTCCCGAACCATCCAGCCCCACTCCTACAAGGAGCTCTGGTACAAGATCCAGCAGCAGCACCACCACCACCACCATCAAATCCCCCACTGCAGGATCCAAATCCGACGACGAGGAGGAGTTCCCCCCGACCCGCACCCCCACCCCCGACCCACTTGTTTCCGTGGTGCTCCACCCGGACCCCTCCTCCGTTGCAGAGGCCTTCCGCTCCGCCCCCTCCTCCTGCCTCACCTCCCTCGCCTCCGCCTACTTCGAGAAGAGCGAGCTCGCTTCCCGCATCTGCATTTCTCTCCAGCGAGTCGTCGACCGCGCCCGCCTCCTCTACGCCCCTCTCCACCGCCTCCTCGATGCACTCCCCGACGCCCCTCCCTTCTCCCCCTCCCATTGCTCCGCCGTCTTGGACTCCCTCCTCGCCTTCCACCACCGCTCCAACCCCTTCCCCATCCCCCCCGCCTCCGACTTTGAGGAGATCCGCACCTTCTTCTCGGGCCTCCGCAAGGAGATCGACTCCCTCCTTAGGCGCTCCTGCGGGAGGGGCCTCCTGCTGCGCTGCGTGACGAGGTGCTCGGTGGTGGCGCTCGTGGGGGCGATGGTCGGGGTGGTGATCGCGATGCACGGGGTGGCGGCGATTGCGGTGGTGTCGACAGCGCTGGTGGCGGCGGTGTGGGGAGGACCGGGGATTTACTGGGTGACCCATCCCCTTTTCGCTCAACTGGGAGGGGCATGAGAGGTCGGTATCCGGCCACCTTTATAAGTAGCTATATCATCTAGCGCAACTGTTGCCGCTTTTTCCCTCCTTTGCGATTCCTAACCCCCTCTTCTAATTTATCCACCACCACGTGTCCCGTCTCCTAAATTGCCCGTAAAGGGATGCAGAAGAAATTCCCTCACACGATGGGCATCACCGCAAAATGACCACATTAACATGCACGGGTCCTGTCCTCTCCGTGAGTCCGTCCCCACCTTCACGCGCCGCGCCAGTACATGATCAGCATCGTGTGCAAGGTGCCATGACTACTAAGGAAAGGATCGTAGATTGGGTTGCTACAAGGCATTTTTGAATCCCTGCTGAGAATAGCCACCTAACCCTAAGTGGTGGCTTTTTTTTTGAAGTCTAAAAAGGATGAAATTCATTGCAACCACAAAGTTTACAAGAGGTTTTGACCCATGCCAGAAACCAAAAGTTCCAGTATCAATAGAGAATTTAGCTAAAACATGAGCTAAATGAACATCCTTCCTGGGGACTTTAGAAAGAGACAAAGCTGGATTAGACTGCAACATTGCCTGACAGTTGAGAATAATATGCTTAGTGTCCCAATGAGGTTGTGAGAGGTTAAGCACTCGGCTAACGGAGCCAGCAACCCGAACTGACAGCCAAGTTCAGGGCAAGTGAGATGCCTTGATGTATTGCACGAATTTCAGCCACAAACAGATCAAAAGTAGGAATGAGCTCTGCCAAAGCAGCCACTAAATTCCCAGTTCTGTCCCAGATCACCGAAGCAGCAGAAGATTTGTAACCAAAGCACATGAACAATATATTTGGGCATATAGCAGTTATGCCCATTACTGGAAAAAGATTTAATCAGAGTTATGCAGCCTTCAATCCATACACCCGAAAGGAGTTCTGTTCTAATACCAAAAGCAAACCATACAGTCCTTGCAATATCACAAGAAAAGAATATATGCTGCAGATTTTCAGGTTGCCTGTCACAATGTGGACAATTCTGATCAAGAACCCCTATTCTTTGAGATAAAATTTCTTTGGTAGGCAAAGAAGTAATCGCCTGCCAAAGGAATACTTTAGTTCTAGGGGCCAAGTTTTTAAGAGACCAAATATACTTGCAATACTTGATCGTGTGAGGATCATATATCGTATTTTTATCATCACAGATGAGCAGCGTCAGATATGTAGATTTTATAGAGAAGATACCCAATTTATGAGGAGCCCACACAAGGGTATCCTCCTGAATTTTAAAAATGGGCGTTCTCAGAATTTTTCCCACGATAGGGTCTTCAAAAAAAGCATGCAGCAACATTATCTTGTCTCCTGATGAATTGCTGGAGATATGGGTGGATATTATCTTGTCTCCTCCCATCCAAAAAAGGGCTATCAGGATCTCTAATCCAGTTGTCTCTCCAAAAGTTTACCTTATCTCCTTTGCCTATCATCCATATAGAATTAGCAAAAAGGAGCTCTTTAATATGAAACATGACTTTCATAAAAGGGGAAACATTTTAAGAGGGACAGAAATCCCAGAACGAGGAACCAGGGAAGTACTTTAACTTCATATATGTTTGCCAAAAGCCCCTGTCATCAGTTAATAATCGCCATCCCATTTTCATAAGGAAAGCCAAATTTGTATAATGTGGATATCTAAATCCCATTCCTCCAAAATGCTTGGGAATTGCCACCAAAGACCAAGCTTTAATATATGTCTGCCACCTTCCAGGAAACCCCACCAAAAATCTCTAGCTATCTTCTCAATTTGAGAACATAACTTTTTAGAAAAGAGATTTGTAAACATTAGATAATTTGGTATCGCAAGCAAACTAGACTGAATTAAAACTGCCCTTCCTGCCTGTGACAGTGCCCTGCCCTTCCATCCAGATAATTTTTTTTGGCACTTGGATCGTACCAGATTTTTTAGATTGGTTTGTCTTCCAGAATCCAAAAGGGGATTTCCAAGATGAGACTTCATCATCCTCCATCTCCTTTACTCCGAGGTAGGAGACAGTGGAGTTTTTTATTTCTGATACCACCCCTTTACTAAACAAGACTCTTGACTTGTTAAAATTGACCTTCTGTCCTGATAGCTTCTGAAGATTCTTCAGTATATATTCTAAATGTAATACTTCAGCCATAGTAGCAGCTATGAATATGATAGCATCATCTGCATACATAAGATGACTAAGTGGTGGAATATCCTTAGTTATTTTATAACCTGAAATGTATTTCATGTGACATGAATAATTTAATGACTGTGTGAAATAGTCAGAGCATAATACGAATAGAAATGGAGATAAAGGGCAGCCCTGTCTTACACCACGCGTAGGGAAAATAGTGTTAGTTGTGCTACCGTTAACTAAAACCTCAAAAGACAGTTGAAATGCAAGACCTAATCAGGGAAGCAAAGCAAGCAGGAAAGAAGATCTGATTAAGAGAAACATTAACAAAATTCCACTCTAAATAGTCAAATGCTTTCTCCATGTTCAATTTCAAGGACATGCTTCCATTCCTGCACTTGAGGGTCTTCCTAGAATGCAACACTTCACGCGCTAGCACAACATTATCAGCCATTTGCCTCCCTGACATAAAACCTGACTGGTTAGAAGAAATTAATCTGAGTAGTACAGGCTTTAATCTTATAACAACCAATTTAGCTACCAGCTTATAAAGAGTATTAGTCAGGCTGATAGGTCTGAAATCCTTTGGCAGGAAGGGGTTGTCAACCTTTGGCGCCAATGCTAAGTAAGTTCTGCTCATCTGTTGGGGCATTTGAGAAGTCCGAAATCATTGCTTTACAAACTGTAATACATCCCTTCCCACCACTCCCCAAGATTTCTGAAAGAACATAGTAGGCAGCCCATCAGGACCTGGAGATTTTGAAGCATCCATTTTGAAGAGGACACTTTTAATTTCATTATCATCTGGAATAGATTGGCAAAGTGAATACTCTTCAGTTGTAAGTCTGTCAGCCTCTTTAAAAATAACAGGGATTTCTTCATTCAGCCCTTCAGATTTATAAAGAGAGCTATAATAATCATAGAAGCACTTTTTGATTTTTTTTCTGACCTCCGGTCTCCTCCCCTGATGGCAGTTTTATCCCCTTCAATTGCTTTCTTTCTTCTTACTCCATTTCCTCAAATCAGCAGTAAGAACAGAGTCCAGGAGGTGCATATAGCATCAGAGAAGGAAGTGTTGAGGTACCAAGATGCCTCCATTCTCCAAACAGAATTATTTGGTGGCATGTTCCTAACTGTTCTGAGTAAAATAGGCGAATGATCATTCCACATAGGCAGCAAATGTAGAACCCCTGCAGAAGGATGTGCCTGTCACCAATTGCCAGAAACAAATACATGATCCAACCTTTCTTTAATCTGATATTTTGGCTTTCTTCTATTCAACCAAGTGCAAGCATTTCCAGCATACCCCAAATCCATCAGTCCAAGTCTATCCACAAAGCTTCTAAGGTATCTGAATTCTCCAGTAGTCAGGTTCGAACCTCCCAACTTATCTTTTGCTTCCAAAATGGCGTTGAAGTCCGCTATGCAGAGTAAAATTTCAGAATAATTCAATAGCAGTTCAGTCATCCTCGCCCAAAATCTCTTCCTTCTTGCTTTCTTAGGCACACCATAGACACAAAATATAAACCAACCTGCCTTACCTTCTTTAATATTCACAAGCAAGAAATTCTTCTCCGAATATATCAACTTGATATCATAATCCATTCTATATATCAGACAGAGCCCCCCAGACTTGCCATCCACATCTACACTGAATTTCCCAAAATTTGAGAGCTTATTCACTACCACAGTCATAGAGCTTTCCTGCAGATGCGTTTCAGAGACAAAAATCATTGCTGGCGTGGTAGCTCTTACGAGAACCCTCTACAATTCCATGATATGATATTCATGGCTTCCCAAGCGGCTGACTAAGTTCAGCCGCCATAGGCTTAGATACTTCAATATCACCTCTCAATTTCTTGCCAGCATAATCAGTATTCCCCAAAATTTCATCTGGAATCTGCCTCGTATAACCAGCAGTAGGCATAACATCCTGAGCCATAGGATCAGAATTAAGCACCTCCCTTGCTGCCTTTTTAAATTTTTTCTTGGACTTAACCTCTCCTTTCCCATCAATAGTTAACTGGCCTGATTTAATCCCAGCAATTTGAGAATTTGTAATTAGAAATTCATTCCCATATTGGCCAGACAAGGCCTGTGCAATTTGTTTCCCATTTGGAGAGGATAAAGTTTCCATGCCCTGGTCAGTAACAGAAGGCGTGGAAGTAATTTCAGAGCAATGAGTGGCAGGGATTTTTGGGTCAGGAGTGATGAGGGGAGAGTGTTGTGAAATACACCCAGGAACAATTATTTCAGACATTAAATCGATAGTGTATAGGACAGAAGAAGAAAGAATAGGATTTTCCTGCTGAAAGGACATGGAAGGACGTGCATGAGATGGTATTTGTATAGCATTGGAGATAAGTGGGACCGAAGGGATGGGAAGCTTGACTTTAGCGTTGGCAGTAGTTGGAAGCAGAGAACATGGTGGAGGGATGGTGGTGACAAGAGTAGGTATGAGCTGTGATAGTGATGGTATTTCTGACAAATCCTCATCATCCTCTCCAATCTCCCCAACTGTACATTCTAGCCTCAAACCTGGAAGCCCCTCCAACACAACTTCCGGCAAGAAAGCAGGATGAATGAAATCATCAGACGATCTTTTACCGCTTCTCATTGCCCTGAGATCGGCATACTTAAATACCAGCTCTTCCTCCAGCAAGTGCATCGTATCAGTATTGTGTATCCTCCGTCTTAGAAGTAGCCTTGAGCCACCTATCACAATCCTTATGTTCATGTCCCAGGCAGCCACACACCTGACAAAACCTAGGAAGACCTTCATATCGAAGAGGAATTGACATCAAGCTTCTCGTCGTAGTAGTAACCTCCATCTCTTTCAGTAGAGTCTCTTTGACTGGCAATTCCAACTTGGCTCTAACATACCTCCCTCCTTTCTTTGCATCAAGCTCCAGATCCTTCATGGCTGCCCAATCCTTTGTCAGACGCATCATAGCTGAGCAACATCTATACTCAGGGGGAAGATCCCAGAATTGAACCCCAAGGCGAGCTTGATGAAATGTATAATCTGTAGGCTTCATTTCTGGCTGAGCGATCCTCGTTAGGATTAAATCCCCATCAAAATGCCAAGGACTTCTACTTAAGATTTAGCATAGATCAGATTCCTTTTTGAAGGAAGCAACCCATACACCTTCAGCCACTTCAGAGACAATTGGAGGCTCTTTGACAGTCCATGCCTTAGTAACCACTTTCACTACAGCTATCGGCCTCAAATTCCTGTTTGTAAGGATGCTGAAATATAGACATTTAGGCCAACCTTTTGGATCCTTCAGATCATTTGAAGTCATTTTAACAGCAACTTTCTTCTCCTCTTCGCATAACAGAGCTTGGATGCCCTTGATGATCTCAAGTTCTTCGACATCCATCATGCACTAAATGAAGATGGTATAAATATAGGACAATAACACAGACACACAAGCAATCACTGTTAACAATAAACAGGGAACAGAAGCAATGAATGCACGATATTTAATGCAGGGAGATGACATAGAGACATACAAGAAGTAAACAGCAAGATATAGTATTGCTAGATGAACCGAAATAGAGGTAACGTGTGCAGACGTAAAGGTGGAACAGAAGTGGACTGATGTGAACTAAAAGCAGGTAAAGAAAAGAAGAGGGAGCTTAGTCTTATGTGGCACAACTAACACCACCACCCAAGGTGGGAAGAGCGCTCCCTCCGCAGGCGAACCCCATTCCGGAAACTCTTTTGTTTGTGACTGCGGAGTGGCAGGTGGCTTGAAGATCGGACTTGAGAGGCGTGAGCTGGGAATAAAAACCCCACGTAGTGGCAGCCACGGGGACCGCTCGCTCGCCACCCCCTCCCACCGTGCATGAAGCCTACACTGCGATCCAAGCGTATACTGTGGTCTAAGCATGCTCCGCCTCCTCTTGCCTCCTGCCTGTGCCTCGGGCGTACACCATGGACTTCAGCGTGCCTCGTGAATCACTGCAAGCTTCGACTCTGCTCATCTGTGTGTTCGAGGAGTGCACGGTGATAGCGTGCACTCCATCACCTACGGTCACCGCGCACCACTCCCGACCCTCGTCCGCTCGACAGCCACCGTGCTTTGACGTCCACGATACCACCTGCATCTTCTTCACCGTGCAACTACCACAGCACCGCGCCCATCACCGTGCAACCACCACAGCCTCGACGTCAAAGACAGAGTCACTAGCGCACTGCTCTTCCTTCTTTTTCCTCTTCTCCATCGTTTCCTTGTTCTTCAACCTCCATCCCCTGTTTTTTTTCTTCCCACGAAGAACCCAACATCCACCGGCTTCCCTTGCCCCGTGCAACCATCACCGGTCATCTCCGTCGCCGCCAACACCCCTATTTTCCTCTCCTCTCTCAAACGCATCCACGCCACCATCCATTTAGACCGATCGACGACCCCAGTGAGCTCGCCCACCGGCCACCTCCGACCACCATCGGCTGCGCCGTCACCTCCTCAGCGAAGGCCACGAGCCCGTGCACCTCTGCCGATGTCCTCGCTGCCGTCGATGGCCTCCTCTACGCGCATGACACCGGTCACCGTCCTCCCCTGTTTTCGTACAGTAAAGTGTCCATTAGTTACAATGTGCGGTTAGGGAGACATTATCGAGAAGTTTGGTTTTGCTTTAATATAATATATCGTGTTCGTTTTTGTCTTCCGCCCTCTCTCTCTCACTCGATTTCTCTCGCTCTCTCTACGTCTCTCTCTTCTTCCTTCTCTTTCTCTCACGGCTGCCATTCTCTTCATGTCGGTCTCTCCATTTTAGCATCACATAAGTTAAACGTCATATCATATCTGTGAGCAAATGTTTAAACCATCATTTTTAAATAATAAAGTGATAGACTTGTGAGTTTATTTGTCCTTATTTTCCACGTGAAGATGACTTAATTAGAGTTAATTAATTTTTGATTTAAAATTTTCATCACATAAAATACCACAATGATGTATCAATTTTTATGGTTAAATTGTTAAAAATGAAATACCTCGAAGAAACATAATTTTTTTAGATTTTTAGATTTGATGTTTTTTTTAATGATTTTGATATACGAAAGAAAATAAAATAAGCTAATTAAGGAAGCAAGGAAACAAAAAATTGGAATAAGAAAAATATAACTTTTATTACTACTAAAAAACATAGTTCTACAACTAACTAACTAAAATAAAAGAAGATCAAGAAACAAGAAAAATCAAAACAAGCTAAAGTAATGTGTAGACGATAAAGGACTCCTGGTGGGGGTGGAGAATTTCGCCGCAACCTCCGAAATGTGAGGAAGGTTGAGGAAGATCTAGAGAGTTGTGAAATTGCTTTAGAAGGGAGTGAATAGTGAAATTGAAAAGTAATTATTAAATAAAAATTCAATTACAAAATGAAAGTACAAGATTTTTAGGTAAAAATTTAAATCAGGTGAAAATAATCACCTAAGTCAATCTCTGACTTAGGATTTACAATCACAACGGTGATCAATCTACTATCCACACTACTTGAAACGATGGTAGTATACCTCAATTACAATTCCCACCTCCAATCCCTAAATGGAGGTTTCTTCCTTCATTATGAAGAGATGGAGATTCAACAGGCTAGATACCCAACTACAACAAGTATATGAAAGCAAAAAATAAAAACATCCTATAGAGCTCCCCAAAATATGTATACTTTAATTCAACTACTAAGGTTGAGTGAGACTCAATGATGAAGAAGGTTGACTCAATTATGAAGAAGGTTGTAGCACAATCAGAGCTTGCTAAGAAAGGATTGTTGCACAGCACTAGGCAATGGGAGTAATAGAGCAAGTCGAGCAAGTGATTTTCTTGGTAAGTTATCTCTCCAAGGTCTGTCTTGCCTAAGAGAGTTTATGGGGTATTTATAGGCAAGTTTAAATCCTTTAAGAAGGCTTGGGGGAGGGTTCTTAGCCGTTGGAGGCAAGTCTCAAGAGATTAAGATGAAATCCAACTCAAACCAGGCTCATAATGATTCTGATGGTAGAATCGGACGTTTGATTTTTAGGTTAGACATCTTATCAGATGTCTGACTATATTTTTAGACATCTGATTC
Source organism: Thalassia testudinum (assembly GCA_037157565.1). Lineage (NCBI taxonomy): Eukaryota > Viridiplantae > Streptophyta > Magnoliopsida > Alismatales > Hydrocharitaceae > Thalassia > Thalassia testudinum. Next base: position 1,898,397 of record JAZHRO010000079.1, read on the forward strand.
AAAGGATCAGAGTTCCTGTTTCTGTTTGGTGAAAATAGGGTTCTAGGTTAGACGTTTGGAATGTTATCATAAGATGCTTGGGTTAAAATTTGGACGTCTAATTTTGTGAGCGTTTGTTCGTATTTTAGACCAGATTTAAACATGGTTCTAGTTTTTAAGGGTTAGACGTCTGGCTGGATGTTGGACAATTATGTTGGACATCTGAGGGTCATTATTATCTTGGACTTTGGATTTCTTGCAAATCCAAAAGCGAGATTTAGTCAGACAAATCTTTGTACAGAGTTCTAAGTGCAATAGTTCATTTTTTAGACGTTTGGAGACATGTCCAGACGTCTAGAATAGAGGTTAAGGCAACCCTACTATTGGATCCATTCTGACAAAAAGAGATTTTGAAATATTTTAACCAATGGTACTCTCTAAGGACATCTAATGGTATTGTCAGACGTCTAACTAGACCTACGAATGTCTGGAGTTAAGTTTCGTCAGCTAGAGCCTAAGTGTTTAAAATCTTAAAGTAAGGCTATGGGCATTTGGTTGTCTAATAAAGATGTCAGACGACTTAAATTAAAATATTAGACGTCTAGGATCATGGTCGGACGTCTGTTGTGTGTTTTTGAAATTGATTTTTGTTTCTAATTTTTCCTAAGTGTTGAGAACCCAAGTTGGATATATGTATGTTTTATTTGGGGGCTCTTTACAACTCTTTCTAGACTCAAATAAATAGAAAATTACAACACTTGAATGATACAACAAAACCTATGACCGAGACACAATACATGTCTTCATGCTCTAGAACTTTGACTTGGATATTGCAGAACCTACAACGGGGTTATGGCATAGAAAATATACTATTTCCAGTATTTATTTCTTTTATTTATTTTGTAAAATCATCAAAACATTATTTAGGAGATGTTGAACTAACAATCTCCCCCTTTTTTATGATTTTCAAAATATATTCTTAGGATCTATTTTATCCCCCTAAATTTTGCACTTAATGATCTATTTTAAATTAGACTAACTTTTAGCTAGTTTTGATGGTCCTAAGATTTTTTTCCCCTTTTTGAATGTCATCAAAAAAACTATCCTAAAGGAGTTGAACTAAGCAATTTCCACATAATTTGATCATAATTAAGCATGCATGAACATGACAAGCTTCTAAATGGGCATAAAAAGCTTCATAAGTAACATAATAGAGAATTGAATATAAACATGACAAGCTTAATAAGAGTTATACAAGAGTTAATGGGCATAAAATGTAAAGCATCTAGGTAGAATGTGTGTGCCCTAGTCAAGCTAGCAACTATTCCCATCGAAAGCATAAGTACAAGGTCAACGCCCCTTAATGCATGCCAACAGAACAAAAGAAACATAACAGGAAAAAGAACATAAGGAACAATAAAAACAACCACGACTAAGACTCATAAGCAGGCTAATCTGGATGATCTTGGCGTTGGCGGCGACGTGCAGAGCCTTGTCCCATTTGCATATTATGGATGTCAACGTGGAGTTCATTGATGTCGGTGCGCATGCCTCCTAGATATGAGTAGATATCACTTGTGTGCTGCATCAAGATGGAGATGCTGTCGGTGACAAAATCAGTGGCAGGGTCCCATGACTTGACAAAGCTCGAGAGTGGGGCCTTTATCTGAAGCAGTCATTTCTCATAAAAGTCTAGTTGTGGTGGATGCACATCCTCATCATCATCCTCATCATTAGGATTGGCGTGCTCCAGAAGGGTGTGCATCTTAGCAGCAGTGGCTCGATTGTATGGCTCGACCTTTTTGTCTACAACTTGGTCATTGGTTGGGATCCTATGACTTGTAATGATTTTGGAAAGGATGGAACCAAATGGTAAAGAGGCCGCATGGTCTTCATTCATGACCCGAATAATGAGGTGGCAATAATTGAAAGGAATATGACGCACGGCCGCAAAGAGAAGCGCCTTTTGTTGGCATGAGATATAATCAAAACCACCAGATTTATTGAGAATATCCCATCCAAAAATACGAGTGAGTAGACAAGGGAGTGGTTTGAGATGCTTGCAGGGAAGAGTACCAAGGTTTGGTTCATATTTGTCAAGGAGAACCAATTCTTGGTTTATGACCTCAGAGTCATATTGTAAAGACCTGTTCTATCCTGAGCCTTTTAAGACATCTGGACTATCGGTCAGATGTCTGGACCACTTCCCAGACGTCTGGAAATCGAAATTTTTGGGTACGAGCTTCGAGTTTGCATGCGTGCTACGCATAGACAGGACCCTCCTTCTCTCTTTTTCCCTCCTCTCTCCTTCCCAACCCTAGCGAGCCTTATAAAAGGCTCCCTTCCCCTCTTCTTCCTTCCTCACTTCACCGAGCCTGCACCTCCTTCCCTTCCTCTCCACCCCAGCGAGAGGAGCGAGTGCGTGAGAGAGAGAGAGCGCGAGAGCGACGACGAGGAGGAGTGGCAGTGTGAGGAGAGGAGGGAGAGCATGAGCTCGCGAGCTCGTGAGAGCTCACCAGAGGGCACACGGCCGGAGCAGCGCATGTGGGAGGAGGAGAGCGTTGGGGGAGTCGTCCCCGACATTGCTGCAGCTGGATCTGCAGGCGAGGAGGCGAGGCCGAGGCTGCGCGCGGCAAAGGAGAGCAGGAAGCGGTTCTGGTTCTAGGATTTTCCCAAAATCAGACGTCTGGAGTGACATCCAGACGACGGAGTAGACGTCTGGTGACGACACTAGACGTCTGAAGGCAGATCTTCGCGAAGGTACGTTTCCTTTTGCGGATACGGCCATGCAGGCCACTCCGCAGCTACGCTTTGCGTGGCTAATTGCAAGAGATTTACTGTCGCGTGCAGGGATTGCTTCAGGAAGTCGCGAGACACGCCCTCCCATGCGTTTCAGACGTCTGAACAGCTTGCCAGACGGCAGGAAGCACTCCCAGACATCTAGAGAGGAGGTCGGATGTCTGCAGCTGGGTCAAGATGGTCCAGAAGAGGTCCTAGACGTCTGAGGTCGACGCAGAACCTGAGGTGTGTTTCTGTTTACTTTTAAGACGTCTGGACCTTGTGCCAGACATCTGATTTGGGTCTATAACCCTGTTTTTGACCCGTTTAGGATCCGTTTGAGGTCCATTTTATGCAACCAAGTTATTAGTGTTTTCCTTGAGAGTTCCTCTACTTGTTAGAAGGCCTTTTATACTGTTCTAAATGTTCCGTGGTGATTGTTCCTTGTTATAGGACTTCGTTCCATTGCGGGTTCGAGGCTTACTGAGGCATGTGAGCCTACCGATCAAGCCCCCAATATTCCTGGGATGTCTGGTAGAGTGGCTTTCCCTAATTTAATTATAAACCTGAATGCATATGTGGATTGAATAACTAGAACCTAGGATATGGCATGAATCCTAGGACAAGAAGTTACTTGAAATGTCTGTATGTGTGTTTGATTTGCAGCCTTGAATGAATAAATAGAAACGATAACAACTGCCTGTTAATGAACAAGAGTTGCCTGTGAAATATAAATTACTTATTGTTTACGTTAATTGATAGAAATACGAGCTACATGTGTATAACCTGAGAATGGAAATGTGAATGATAGAAATACGAGCTGCATGTGTATAACCTTAGAATGGAAATAGAAATAAGAGCTGCATGTTTAGTTAGTTGGTTGCCACTCTACTCAGCGTTCGCTGACTTTGTTACTCATAACCCTTTTCAGGTCCAGGTGTTGAGTAGCCCGAGTCTCCTGCTGCAGAGGGTGCTGGGCCCAGTAGAGCCCAGTAGCAGTGGTCTTCCTTTCATTGTACTTTCTGTTGTAGTGAGTTTCAAACTCTTGTTACCTTTACGTTTCTGTACTTTGTTTCTGTTTTACTGTTGTGGTGGTGATATGTACTGTTAGCAGCTTTTCTTTCCTTACTGCTTGTACTCTTTTATTATTAGTTACATAGCATAGTGAATGTGGTTTACCTTCCTACTTTTTGGTTATTTCTTGTTAGACGATTGGGTCTTGAGATCAGTCGAGTCGGGCTAGTCTCATGTCCTGTAGGGATTCGGGAACCGGGTCGTAACAAGATGGTATTAGAGCAAGGTTGTCTCGAGAAATGAACCAACTAGCTTGAGAATAACCAATTCACATGCATGTAACTAGAGTAACCACCATCACGTACCGCTTGATATCTGTTCTGAGTTTCCTTTGCTGAAGTCCGTTGGAGTTGACTTCTTTTTGTTCTGTTTCTGCATCTCCTTGAAGGAGATGCCTCAATGTGGAGTCCTTGAGGCAGGCCGCTGACGTGGCCATGGACGAGGTCGAAGGGGCAGACATGCCGGGCCCGAGGCGTCAGGGGACTAGCCACTCCTCCCGGGCGACCAGGCCCAGGACCTCGCGTAGTTGATACGAGATATAGTACGAGAGGAGCTCTACCTGCCTCCACGAGCGCCTCTCCTTGGGGACAAGGAGGGGGAGTACTCGGTGGGACCACAAGACCAATGTAGTGCTGGACGTGGGGGAGGGGGTGGTCCTCCACCGCCTCCACCGCACTCTGACACTTCCGAGCACGAGCCCTCCATGCCTGGAGTTGTGCCTGTTCCCCTGCTCCAGCTGCACTACAAGCTTTTCAGACAGTTCCGGAAGCTGAAGCCCCCCTCCTTCAAGAGGGATGAGAACCCGTCTGTGATGGAGGATTGGCTTGAGCAGATCGAGAAGGTGTTTGACACCCTCTGCCCCCCTGCGAAGTGCCGCGTGGCCTTTGCCACGTACCAGCTGGAGAGCGCAGCACATAGGTGGTGGAGGGCAATCAGAGGCCAGGAGAGGGCAGAGCCAACGTAGGACCAATTTGTGACCCTCTTCTGTGAGCAGTACTTCCCACAAACGTGGCAGGACCAGAGGAGGTGGGAGTTCTACACTCTCCGCCAGGGGACGATGACTGTTAACGTATACCGCACGCGCTTCCTGGAGCTATCAAGTTTTGCTGCGACAGTTCTGGTTACTGAGGAGGAGCGCCTATGGAGGTTCATTGAGGGGCTCCGGCCGGCCATGCGGGGGTATGTCAAACCCCTGAAGCTGCCCACGTTCTTGAGAGTAGTGAAGGCAACTATGACATATGAGGAGACCAACCCGGCCGCACAAGATAATGACAGCAGACGGAAGAGGCCCTACTAGCCAGAGTACTCACAGGGCCGACGAGAGGGGAGGCACGTGGCGCCTGCAGGAGAGCCGTCACGTTTTGCGGGGCCATCAGCGGCCTTTGGGGCGCCCGATAGGGGCCAGCTGTCAGCACTAGACCCCCGCCCAACCGTCAGCAGGGACCTATCGAGGGAGGAAGTCGAGTCCCCCTCTACTACCAGTGTGGCCAACCAGGCCACATCAGGAGGGACTACCCGTCTAGGATCGGAGCACAGCAGATGCTCCCCACATTGAGCACTGGAGGCCGAGCAAGTGGCCGTGGTTCTCAGGTGCATGGGGGAGGACAGCAGTCTCGGGGAGGGTACCGACCAACGGCTACCCGTCCGACACAAAGCGTGGCTGCTTCTTCCGCACCGAGAGCTGAGGGGAGTATCAATGCCTTGACACACAGAGATGCCAGGGCATCAGGTTCAGTGGTGACAAGTATGGCTACAATTTTCGGTAGATTAGTTTACATACTTTTTTATTCCAACGCCGCGCACTCGTTTGTTGCTGCGAGTTTTGCTGTCAGTTTGGGACAGGATTGTGTGTTGCTAGAGGATCCATTTGTGATCAGAGGTCCGGGTGGTCAGCTGTTTGTAGCTGAGAAGGTCTACACAGACTGTGAGGTCAGTATTGGGGGACACAGCCTCCCCGCTGACCTAATCGTGATAGTTATGGAGGACTTTGGCATGATTCTAGGGATGGATTGGCTGTCCGCTTACCACGCGTTGGTGGACTGTTTTGAGAGGAAGATAGTCTTCTCCATACCGGAGATGCCTTCCTTTAAGTTTCACGGACAACCAGTGGACGGAGGTTTCAGGTGCATTTCTGCACTTCGAGCAGCGAGACTTTTGGGCCAGGGGTGTGAAGGCTTCCTGGCTTGTGTAGTGGCAGAGCCAAGTCCCATGGCTGACTTTCAGAGCATCCCGGTGGTCAGAGAGCACCCCGACGTATTTCCCAATGAGCTGCCAAGACTACCACCTGAGCGTAAGATCGAGTTTGAGATCTCACTAGTACCGGGGACCAGTCCCATTTCTATAGTACCGTACAGGATGGCACCATTTAAGCTACGAGAGCTCAAGTCCCACTTGCAGGACCTGTTGGAGAAGGGCTTTGTAAGGCCCAGTGCATCCCCGTGGGGAGCCCCAGTGTTATTTGTGAAGAAGGATGGAACCCTATGCCTTTGTGTTGACTACAGACAGCTGAATAGGGACACCATCAAGAACAGGTATCCGCTGTCGAGGATTGACAATTTGTTTGACTAGTTGCGAGGTGCCACATTATTCTCCAAGATAGATCTGAGATCGGGCTACATCAGTTGAGGATCAGGGGAACCGACGTCTCCAAGACAGCTTTTCGCACCCGGTACTGACACTAGGAGTTTTTGGTCATGCCATTCGGGCTGACCAACGCCCCTGCTGCCTTCATAGATTTGATGAACTGGGTGTTCAGACTGCATCTGGATCAGTTTGTGGTGGTATTTATTGATGGTGTACTCATTTACTCACGGGATCAGGTGCTGCACGGACAACACTTGAAGATGATTCTGGACACATTGAGATGACGCAGACTATATGCCAAATATAGCAAGTGCGAGTTTTGGTTGAGGCAGGTGACCTTCTTGGGTCATGTGATTTCAGGGGATGGCTTGGCTGTGGATCCAGCCAAGGTAGAGGCAGTACTCAGGTGGGAGAGGCCACGTACAGTGACAGAGGTCCGTAGTTTCTTGGGACTGGCAGGTTACTACCGACAATTTATCAGGGGTTTCTCGCAGATTGCGTATCCTATGACTCAGTTGACCCGGAAGGACGTGCCCTTTGCTTAGACAGACGCTTGTGAGGCGTGTTTCCAGGAGTTAAAGGAGAGGTTGACTTTGACTCCTGTGCTCACCATCCCAGATAGCAGCGACGGTTTTGTTGTCTACACGGATGCTTCGTTGCAAGGGTTATGGGGTGTGCTCGTGCAGCGGGACTACGTTGTCGCTTACGTTTCGTGGAAACTAAAGCCCCAGGAGCATAGCTACCCTACCTACGACTTAGAGCTAACAACTGTTGTCTTCGCAATGAAGACATGGAGACAATACCTTTACGATGAGACTTTTGAGATATTCATGGATCATAAGAGCCTCAGGTATTTATTTGATCAGAAGGAGCTTAACATGAGATAGAGATGTTGGTTAGAGCTCCTGAAGGACTATGACTACAACATCTCCTACCATCCGGGGAAGGCCAACGTGGTGGCTGACTCCTTGAGCCGGAAGGTGCCCGCCCACTTGGCCAGCTTACAGGCACAAAATTGGAGACTTATGGAGGAGTTGGGTAGTTGGCGACCCCTAAAGTTACAGGAGCATTGTGGGGCAGTGACTGTACATGACAGACGAGACCAGAGCTGATAGACCGCATCATCACAGGACAAATGACGAATCCGTATCTACTGTCGTTGAGAGACAGAGTACTGTCGGGGGACGTTTGTGCATTCCTAGGGACGAGGAGTTGTTAAGAGAGCTCCTGACTGAGGCACACAGGTCCAGGTTCACCATACATCCTGGGAACACGAAGATGTACCATGATCTGAGACATGACTTTTGGTGGAGTGGGATGAAGCGAGATGTAGATGAGTTCATGCAGCAGTGTTTGATATGCCAGCAGGTGAAGGCCGAGCATCAGAGGCCTGCAGAGCCATTGCAGCCACTTCCTGTGCCAGAGTGGAAGTGGGAGAGCATCACCATGGACTTGGTGGTGGGCTTACCTATTACCCAGTGAGGACACGACGTAGTCTGGGCGATTGTAGACAAATTGACGAAGACAACACGTTTCTTGCCGATCTGAGTCACCTCGGAACCAATGCAGTTGGCAGAGAGGTATATTCGTGACGTGGTACATCTGCACGGAGTTCCACGTGAGATTGTATCTGACCGAGATACCCATTTTATTTCCCAGTTTTGGGTTGAGTTTCAGCAGGCTTTGGGGACACGGTTGAGGTTCAGTACAGTGTACCACCCCCAGATGGATGGACAGTCAGAGCGCATGATACAGACACTGGAGGACCTTTTACTTGCCTGTGTACTGGACTGGAGGGGCTCTTGGGAGGAGCACTTACCCCTGGCAGAGTTTGCATATAATAACAGTTATCACTCGAGTATCGGCATGGCACCCTAGAGGCTCTGTATGGACGGAGGTGTACTGCGCCCTTGAGTTGGGTTGAGGTGGGGACCAAGTAGGAGGTTGGCCCCAGGATGATTCGACAGAGTCAGGAGGTGATTGAACAGATTCATAGACGACTTCGCACTGTAAGGAGCAGACAGAAGAGTTACGCCGATCGGAAGTGTCGAGAGGTGCAGTTCGAGGTTGGGGATCACGTCTTTCTTTGCATTTCGCCAATGAAGGGCCTACAGCGGTTTGGGGTGAAAGGGAAGCTTGCGCCGAGATTTGTGGGGCCCTTTGAGGTCCTGGAGCGGATAGGACCCGTTGCTTACAAGCTTACCCTTCCTCCCCAGCTTTCTGGTGTGCACGACGTGTTCCACGTGTCCAACCTCTAGAAGTACGTCGCCGATCCCAGTCATGTTCTGAGCCACGAGAGTGTCGAGGTGGGTGACGACCTGACCTACCCCGAGTGACCAGTACAGATACTAGACACAGCTGTCTGGAGTTTTAGACGAAAGCAGGTACCCCTGGTGAAGGCCTTATGGAGGACCCAGAGGTACGAGGAGGCTACCTGGGAGCCTGAGGCGGCGATGTGAGAGCGGTACCTAGAAGTTTTTTGAGGGTACGTCTTTTTGGACCGGCTTTGGTCCTCTTTAAGTTTGTTATGTGTATATAGTTCTTTTTCCGCACCATAGTTAGCTCAAGTTTCGGGGATGAAACTTCCTTTAAGTTTGTTACGATGTAAAGACCCGTTTTGTCCTGAGACTTTTAAGACGTCTGGACTGTCGGTCAGACATATGGTCAGATGTCTGGACTGTCGGTCAGACATATGGTCAAACATCTGGAAATCAAAATTTTTGGGTACAAGCTTCGCGCCTGTGCGCGTGCTACGTGTAGACAGTACCCTCCTCTCTTTTTCCCTCCTCTCTCCTTCCCAACCCTAGCGAGCCTTATAAATGGCCCCCTTCCCCTCCTCTTCCTCACTTCACCGAGCCGGCACCTCCCTCCCTTCCTCTCCACCCCAATGAGAGGAGCGAGCATGCGAGAGAGAGAGCGCGAGAGCGGCGACGAGGAGTGGCGGAATGAGGAGAGGAGGAAGAGCTTGAGCTCGTGAGCTCGTGAGAGCCCACCGGAGGGAGCACGGCCAGAGCGGCGCGTGCGGGAGGAGGAGAGCATCGGGGGAGTCGTCCCCGACATTGCTGCAGCCGGAGCTGCAGGCGAGGAGGCAAGGCCGCGGCTGCGCGCGGCGGAGGAGAGAAGGAAGTGGTTCTGGTTCTGGGATTTTCCCAGAATCAAACGTCTGGAGTGACGTCCTGACAACGGAGTGGACTTCTGGTGACGACACCAGATGTCTGAAGGCAGATCTTCACGAAGGTACGTTTCCTAATGCGGATACGGCCATGCAAACCGCTCTGCAGCTACGCTTTGCGTGGCTAATTGCGAGAGATTTGCTGTCGCGTGTAGGGATTTCTTCGGGAAGGCACGTGACACACCCTCCCACACGTTTCAGATGTCTGGACAGCTTGCCAGATGGCAAGAAGCACTCCCAAACATCCGGAGAGGTGGTCGGACGTTTGGAGCTGGGTCCAGACGATCCAGAGGAGGCCTTAGACGTTTGAGGTCAACGCAGAACTTGAGATGCATTTCTGTTTACTTTTAAGACATATGGACCTTGTGCCAAACATCTGATTTGGGTCTGTAACCCTATTTTTGACCCGTTTAGGGTCCGTTTGAGGTCCGTTTTACGCAACCAAGTTATCGGTGTTTTCCTTGAGAGTTCCTCTACTTGTTAGAAGGCATTTTATACTATTCTGAATGTTTCGTGGTGATTGTTCCTTGTTATAGGACTTCGTTCCGTTACGGATTCGAGCTTGCTGAGGCACGTGAGCCTGTCGATCGAGCCCCCAACACTCCCGGGTTGTCTGTTAGAGTAGCTTTCCCTAATTTAATTATAAATCTGAATGCAAATGTGGATTAAATAACTAGAACCTAAGATATGGCATGAATCCTAGGATGAGAAGTTACTTGAAATGTCTGTATGTGTGTTTGATTTGCGGCCTTGAATGAATAAATAGAAACGATAACAACTGCCTGTTAATGAACAAGAGTTGCCTGTGAAATATAAATTACCTGTTGTTTACGTTAATTGATAGAAATACGAGCTACATGTGTATAACCTGAGAATGGAAATGTGAAAGATAGAAATACGAGCTGCATGTGTATAACCTGAGAATGGAAATGTGAATAAGGAAACCTGGTATGGAATGGCCTAAGAAATATGAGCATGAACCCTTCGGGGAATTAGGAGTAGAGCTCTTGGAAATAAATGGAATGGATCTGGAAATGTTAGTGGAGAAGTGTGCTGGCCCTTGAGTACGTGGTACCAAGGAGAGCGACTGTCCCCTGTTTAGTGTAGAGCGCAGCTAGCCGCCCTTGGGTTGGGACCCGGGGTTAGGATTGGCCACTCTGCGCTGACTTTTTGGCCCTCGCGTACACTGTACCGGGGAGAGCTACTAGTGTAGGAAGAGAGCTAGCCACTCCACGGGGCCCGGGATTCAGCTAGCCACCCTACTCCGACTTGTTAGGCCCACTGGGCAAACCAGGGTAGTCAGACGAGGGTGTGCGGACTGTGGAGGGGCGAGACTCTATTTGGTTCTGAGGGGCTAGATCCCTATTACTGAGAGGGCTAGGCCCTATACTGTTCCGTGCTGTACTTTGAGCGTACCCGTTAGCAAAAATGACTAACCACGTGCCAGTGCGAGGTAGCTACCCGTGCGCTTATCGCACGTGCCGTAGTCACCGTTATGTCTGTCCGTGACCTTAGGGTGATTGACTGGGTGGTTGACCGGCCAGGAGAGAACCACGTGCGACTTCTACTCTTCGGAAAAGACTGCAATCAAGATCATTCCCACGAGGAACATTCGAGATCAAGAAAAAGATCTGAAGAGAATAAACCAATGGGTGAAAAGAAATAACTTGTAAAATAAAGAAATTGGAATATATAGTTTTCCTGTTAGCTTTACTATTTTAGTTAGTTTGTTGCCACTCTACTCAGCGTTCGTTGACTTTGTTACTCATAACCCTTTTCTGGTCCAGGTGTTGAGTAACTCGAGTCTCCAGCTGCAGAGAGTGTTGAGCCCAGTAGAGCCCAGTAGTAGTGGTCTTCCTTTTGTTGTACTTTCTGTTATAGTGAGTTTCAGACTCTTGTTACCTTTACGTTTCTGTACTTTGTTTTCGTTTTACTGTTGTGGTGGTGATATGTACTGTTAGCAGCTTTTCTTTCCTTACTGCTTGTACTCTTTTTACTGTTAGTTACATAGCATAGTGAATGTAGTTTACTTTCCTACTTTTTGATTATTTCTTATTGGACGACTGAGTCTTGGGATCAGTCGAGTCGGGCCGGTCTCATGTCCTATAGGGATTCGGGAACCGGGTCGTAACATATATTCCTACAAGATGTCCTTAAAATCATTTCCCTCATTGGGAATGTCTAAGAGCTCAGAGATTGAATCATAGGTGATGGTGATATGGCAGCCAAAAAGAAGGGTGCAGAGCTCAAGTTCATTGTTGCTATAGTCTTCAACGATGTTGGCGTAAAATAGGCAGACAAAGTTTGGAAACACCCTGTGAGTTCCAACACCGGAGTGGAACTGACGATCAAAGTAATTAAAGAGGTGAAGTGTTTCGAAGTGTTCTTAGAGGTTCAAGTGAGCAAAATCATTCCACACTATGAACCTAGGAGACTTGACCTTGACGTTAGTGAAGCGACAAAACCACTATCTAGTACTGCCGCTATGCAACTGGTTGGCTAGATAGGAGGAAGAGGAAGAGGAAGAGGAAGAGCCTCAGCTTGCTTCCTTAGTGGAGGCATATTTGGTAGGGTGGGTGGGTTTGGTTTTGGAGGTTGGGAGATTGGAAACCTACCAAGCAAAGGCCAATCCATTCAAACAATTTGCATAAATGTTGTCTATCCTCTAGAGCAATATCTTTGCCATTCCCACCACATACTTGCACACACCATCACATACATCACATGAAGAAACATTTTGTGTGGTAGTATGCCTTTGGGCAATACAACCTATTATACATGAATTTGGTAATATCCCATTAGATTTAAGTCACGTAGTGGACGGCTTGAGTCATTTTGAGGCAATACCCTTGCCATAAGAGGGTCATTTCACCCATGTAATACCCTTGCCATAAGAGGGTCATTTGACCCATGTGGCAGTATGCCTTAGGTTCAAGCCATGTGATTTAGGTTTGAACCACCTAAGACAATACCCCTACCAACAAGCAATCAAGACATCACACGACCATAAATCCCATGCCCTACGAAACTATTGTAGGTTAAGGGCTTCGAGGGCAAGATAGATCAAGACCATAAGGAGGTTCAAGATTTAATCCATGAGGGGAATAAAAGCCATGGTTGATTTCAAGGAGATTCGATGCCCCATAAGAGGTTGCTCAAAATCGAGATAAAAAATGCACAAAACTGAGTAGAAGAAGGCAAGGAGGTTGTACCCTCATTGGAGCTCCCCTTGACGCGAGGATGAGAGATCGATGTTGGGATAAGGGTGGTGCCAACCGTCAGTCGTCGAAGCAGTTGTGCGGGCAGCTGGTGACGTGGGCAGTAGTAGCAAGGGCGAAGGTCGCGGCCATCGTCTGGGGATTTCGGGGGTTTTTTGGGCCTGGTGGAGTAGGGTCTTATGGAGGAGAGGAGGGGGTTTAAATACCCCAAGGGGTCGAGCAAGACTCCCCCCAAAGTTGGGTTAAATTTGATCTTAAGACCAACACGAAATCATAAGAGAAACTGCAATTTTTGACAGTATCAGGCTCCTGGCGATGACATCAGACGTCGGGATTGCAGGTTAGGGATTTTAACCCTTTCCAAGTTGTCACCTGATTTTTCGATCATATTAGACGTTTAATCAAAGTTTTAGATGCCTGATTTCTGCAGTAAGACCTTCCTGGAATCTACCCTAAGCTATAGGTTGTCGTCTGATTTTAGAATTAGACGACTTACATGACGTCTGAATCATGGAGCAAACGTCCAATTTTTGAGTCCAGGGAATACTGACTTCAGACCCTGATGCAAATTGGTCATCTGCCTAAGGGTATCAGATGACAGGTGCAGACATCTAGCAATAGTGTCGGGCATTTGAAAGACATTTTTTTGAGAATTTTTTTATTTTATTTTATATAAACAAGTCGACGTCTGTACAAATGCCCATACGTCCAATTGTCAAACATATGATGTTTGATATTGCACAGATTGTGCATTTTAATTTTTGAACAAGGTTTGAAGGATCTATGACTTGATAAAGTCAAATTTCCTTCAATGTTCATTACAAACAAAATCCAACTAAGTCACTAAATCTTTAAATATCAGTTAGCTTACATATGCCTAACTTTCTACGTATAAAGTTAAATCGATCATAATTCAAAGGTTTAGTGAAAATATCAGCCAACTGTAACTCAGTACAAATAAACTCAACTTTAATTTCTCCCTTAAGTATATTATCCCTCACAAAGTAATGTACGGGATTTTTTGAGAGGTTGATAGCACTAGTTTTATCACATAGTATTTTTATCTTACTAAATCTCAAATTGAGATCCTTGAAAGTATTTTTCATCTATAAAACTTGGGAGCATGCTAAGACGACGACTATATACTTAGGCTTCGTGGCTGATAAGGTTACACTAGATTGTTTCTTTGAGGACCAAGAGACTAGTGATTTGCCAAAAACTTGGCACGTCCGACTAGTGCTCTTCCTATCGATGCGGCTACCTGCATAGTCAGCATTATTATATGGAACTAGGTTAAAATGACTATTCCTAAGGTAGAACAAGCCATAGTTAGATGTGTCAACTATGTATCTAAATATTCTTTTAACTGTATTTAGATGTGATTGTTTAGGGTTTGATTGGAATCTAGCACATAAATAGGTACTAAACAAGGTGTCTGGCCTACTAGAAGTTAAATACAGTAATAAACCAATCATACTACGGTACAATTTTTGATCAACGGGCATACATGATTCATCCAAATCAAGGGAGGTTGTAACACTCATAGGAGTGCTCTTACCCTTGCTTTTCTCCATTTCGAATCATTTCAGCATCTCCTTTGTGTATTTTGATTGACACACAAAGGTGCCGAATTCGAGTTGAGTAATTTGTAAACCCAAGAAGAACTTGAGTTCACCCATCAAGCTCATTTTGAATTCTTCCTGCATAATCTTAGAGAATTTTCTACATAACGATTCATCAGTAGCACCGAAAAGAATATCATCAACATATATTTGAACTAATAAAATTTCTTTTCCTTTTCTTTTATTGAATAAAGTAGAATCAGCTTCTCCTATAGAGAAGTTTGCACTCAACAAATAGATTTTGAGTCTCTCATACTAATCTTTAAGAGCTTATTTTAGCCCATATAAAGCCTTGTTTAGTTTGTAGGCAAAGTTGGGTTTATTATGAGACTCAAAACTAGGAGGTTGTTTTATAAAAACTTCATCCTTAATGAACCCATTAAGAAAGGCACTCTTAACGTCCATTTGAAAGAGCTTGAAGCCAAGGAAGGCGGCATAAGCTATAAGCATGCGAATTAATTCGAGTTGAGCTGCAGGAGCGTATGTCTCATCAAAGTCAATCCCTTCTTCTTGGTTATAGCCTTGTGCTACCAATCTTGCCTTGTTTTAAATAACCACACCGGATTCATCCAAGTTATTCCGGAATACCCATTTGGGTCCTATTACCATTTGCCCTTCAGACTTAGGTACCAAATCCCAAACTTCATTCTTTTGGAGTTGGTTGAGTTCCTCCTACATGGCCATCATCCAAGGTTCGTTGGAACAAGCTTTCTCGACACTCTTCGATTTAACTTGAGATACAAAGGCGGAAAGACCAAAAGAGCAATTAAAACGAGATCAGGTTTTAACGGCATCGGAAACACTTCCAATGACTTGGCTTTCAGGATGATTCCTTTGAAATATCCAATCTTTTGGAAGATTATGGATATTAGAGTTTGGAATGTTAG
The DNA here is from genome assembly GCA_037157565.1 of Thalassia testudinum. Taxonomy (NCBI): domain Eukaryota; kingdom Viridiplantae; phylum Streptophyta; class Magnoliopsida; order Alismatales; family Hydrocharitaceae; genus Thalassia; species Thalassia testudinum. The sequence continues at coordinate 1,913,710 of JAZHRO010000079.1, forward strand.
ACACATCAATAAAAGAACCATCCGCATCTTCCATATTGACTCAGTCAATAGAAGATGAGTTGGGTGATTCATCGAAAGAACATGAAGGGTTTCCTCAACTACTAATGTGGTCTTATTAAAAACCTGATATGCCTTACTACATGAAGAATAATCAATAAAGATGGCTTCTTATCCTTCGGCATCAAATTTATCTAAATTAAAGTGGGTATTCAAAACAAAACATCAACATCCAAAAATATTAAAACAACTAATTTTGGATACTTTCCCATAATATAGTTCAAAATAAGTTTTTCACAACCCGGATTGAATTAAAAAATGATTTAACACATAACAGACTATGTTAACCGCCTTGACTCAAAAGTACTTTGGTAACCTAGAGTCTATGAGTACGGTTCTTTCTCTTGACTACTCCATTTTGCTGAGGTGTTTGGGAGAAAGAGAACTCATGAGCAAAATCATACTCATGACAAAAATCATCAAACAAGAAATTTTCAAACTCACCCCCATGATCACTACGAATTCAAGTGATATGGTAGCCTTCTTCAGTTTGAACTTTCCTACAAAAAAATAGAAAATACGAAAACACTCCATCTTTGGATCTCAAGAAAGAGATCCATGAAAACCTTGAAAAACCTACAATTACAAGGAAATATTTGCATCCACTAAGACTGTCATATTTTGTTGGTCCAAACAAATCTAAGTGAAGCAATTCTAATGGTCTAGATGTGAATATAACTTCTTTATTTTTAAAACTAGATTTCATGAGCTTAGTTTACATGAATCACAAATAAGATCATCTACAAATTTTCCTTTAGGAAGACCTTGAACTAATTCATGTTTGGCTAACATTTGAACTAGCCTCATATGAACATGTCATAATCTTTTATGCCATACATTTATTTCATTGTTAGCAACAAAACATTCATAAGTGCTATTCTTATCAAATTCTACAATGTAAATGTCTTTGCACCTAGTTCCCTTAAGAAGGGTCTCATTAGTTGAGGCATGCATAATCTCAAATATTTTAGAGGTAAAAACTATCTTATATCTCTTATCACAAATTTGACTAACACTTAGCAAATTATGTTTTAATCTTTTTACTAATGAAACATTTGAGATAGGGGATAAAGGGTTACCTATTTTACCAAGACCACTAATATGGCCCTTGTGGTTGTTCCCAAATGTGACCATTCCTTCATCCGTAGGTTGGAGGTCCAAAAATAGGTATTTGTCTCCCGTCATATGATTGGAACATCCGAAGTCCATCACCCATCGGCCTCCTTGATGGCGGCAGTCTCTTCATCGACTTCCTTATAGGTGTTCTTGTTCTTATAAAAGACCTTCTTTGGTTTCTTCGGATTTCCTTAGGTCATTCTAGTTTGAGTTGACCTTCTTTCATTCTATAAATCCAATTTTTGACATTATAATGTCCTTCGAAGCCTACAAAACAAAGTACAAGTTGTCTCTTTGGTTTCCACTATAGCATGGATCCAAATTTGTTAGCGATCCTCTTCCAAGGATTCCTTTTCGGCTCATTTTGGCTAGTCTCATAATAGCCTAGTTCAAATTTACTTGAGGAAGATTTTTGATGAGCAATGAGCTTGTCCAAATTATCATTTCCTTTAGTAAATTTGGCTAAGTCCTCAAGCAATTGATTTAATTTTTCCTTAAGATGATTTATCTCTATTGTCATTATATTTAGTTTATCTTCTAATCCTCTAATCTCTAATCTAAGTAAACCATTCTCATCCTTTTTAAAGGAGTTTGATTTTTCAAGAACATGAATTCTGTCAAGTAGTTTTTTATCTAGGAATTTTTGTTCTCTCATGGATGTATATAAATCATTTGCTAATGATTCTCTTTCAATCATAAAGTTTCCCACTTGCATAGTTAAGGCGATTGTTTTATTAGTGAGAATTAGATTCTTTTCCTTAAGATCCTTGATTATTTCCTTACTTTCTAAATTTTCAGTTTTTAGTGTTTTGCTTTTAGTCTTTACTTCTTTAAACTCTAAATACAATGAATCAAATGCATCTTGTAGTTCATCTAGAGAATAAGAGTCTACCTTGGGTTCCTCAAAGTCGAATTTGGAGGCATCGTTTTTTTCCATGAGCACCAGGCAAGTAGTCTCTTCATTCATCTCCTCTTCTTTTTCTTCTTCTTCGTAGGTAGAGTCATCCCAAGTTTCTTGGAATGACATCTTCTTGAATGGCTTTGTCTAGTCCAAAGGCTGCTTGCCTTTCTTTTCATCATCCCTTCTTAACAAGGGACACTCCTTCCTCATGTGACATCTCTTCTTGCAATTATAGCATACAAGAGGTTCATCTTCCTTTTTCTTTCCCTTAATGTCTCTTCTATTCTTGAGAAACTTCTCAAACTTTTTAGCTAACAAAACGAATTCTTCAACATTAGTACTTACCTCATCATCCAATGTCACTTTAAAGGCCAAAGTCTTCTCCTTTATCTCAAGTGTGATAGACTTCTTCTTTTGATCCATCTTGGTCTCGTACGCCATCAGATTTCCAAGTTGGTTGTCCATGTCTAGATCTTCTACTCGGTTCGCTTCTTCAATCGCGATGACTTTTTGGTCCCATTCTAGTCCAAGAGAGTGAAGCCAAGCTCCCCTTTCATGAATGTCTTTCCAAGAGACCAAAGGTAATTCACGATTAACTTGAATCGAGTGTACATATCCCTAAGTCTCTCATTTTCCTTCATGGTGAAGGTTTCGAATTCATGAGACAATGTTAATTTTAGAGGTTTTGACTTTTGATGTACCTTCATGAGTTACCTCTAAAGTCTTCCAAATTTGTGGGTGGTCTTGCATGGACTGACGTAGTTGAATTCCTCCAAGCAAAGCGTACAATAAAGTGAGTTCATTGCTTTTGCATTCAATCCAAGGTGATGGATTTGTTCCACGATGTATCCCATCTCTGGCTTGATGAGAATGTTGTAGCTTGATTCACACTTCTCCCATACAGAGAAGTTGTTAGCTTGGAGCCACATCTTCATCCATAGCTTCCAGTAGGCGTAGTTGGTTCCCTCAAAGAGTGGTGGACGGCTGGAGGACTACCTCTTCGTCCTGCTAGTGGACACGATTCTCCCCTCCATTGGATCATCCATGGATGTTACTCCAAGAATGAGGAAATCTACTTTGATACCAAATGAAATTGCATTAGAGGGGGGTGAATAATGAAATTGAAAAGTAATTGCTAAATAAAAATTCAATCACAAAAACGGAGGCATAAGGTTTTTAAGTGGAAACCCAAACTGAGTAAAAAACACCACCTAAGTTAATCCCTAACTTAGGATTTATGATCACAATGGTGATCAATCCACTATTCAAACTACTTGAAATGACAGTAGTGTACCTCAATTACAATTCCCACCTTCGATCCCTAAACGGAGGTATCTCCCTTCACTATGTAGAGATGGGGATCTGACAGGCCGGATACCCAACTACAACAAGTATATGAAAGCAGAAAATAAAAACACCCTATAGTGCTCTCCAAAATATGTATACTTTAATTTAGCTACTAAGGGTGAGTGACACTTTCTGATGAAGAAGGTTGTAGCACAATCAGAGTTTGCCCAAGAAAGGATTATTGCACAACACAAAGGAATGGGAGTAATAGAGCAAGTGAAGCAAGTTATTTTCTTTGTAAGTTCTCTCCAAGGTGTGTCCTGCCTAAGAGGGGTTATGGGATTTTTATAGGCAAGTTTCGATCCTTCAAGAAAGCTTGGGAGAGGGCTCCTAGTCGTTGGAGGAAAGTCCCAAGTGATTGAGATGAAATCCAACTCAAATCAGGCTCATAATGATTCTGATAGCAGAATCAGACATAGTACTAGTTTATATGTAGCAACAGAGGAGTGTGAGCCACCGAATACAAATCCACTTGACTTAGACATCTTCTACCTAAGCCAAAAACTAGGGCTAAAATTATATATTATTTTATATTCTCGAGAGAAGAAGTTTTCATATCTCAATAGAGTTTTACTAAGGGTCAAGTACGAGCTTTAGATGTAGATTGAATTCTCGTTTGGATCCGTTGCATAGGCAACAACACTACACCTTCACGATTATCTGGATTTTTAAATTTTTGGATGAAAACAAAAGAAATAGATCTCTAATCAAACTCTTGATGAAATGCTTTTAGTCTTGCATTTGCTATGGACTAGTAAGATGTAAGCATGGGGGCATGATTGCGCAGCAATCATAGGACCTAATATACCTGAATTAAGTTAAATTTTAGCTTAACTTAGGAATAATGTATGCATGAGCAGCATATTTTGCATCATAGTTGATTTGTTAGCTTTGTAAATAATAATGCTATTTTATGTTCTAATTGAGAGGTAATAATAATTGGAGGTAATTCGGGGTCTCGGATGATAACTCCGACTGAACGGATCTATTCAGGACAATGACGGGAGTCCAATGCTTCCGAGATCGTCTTGATCAGACTCTCGTAGCATCTTATGAAGTTCGTAGAAGAGCAAAGGCTAAGAAATAAGGTGGCACAAATTCGAACCTCAGATATCAAATTTGACCACACGGATGGATCCAAATCAATGATCGTAGTCCAACGATGCGAGAATCGCCTTGATCGGAGCCCTGCAACACCATCTACAAAGCAAAGAAGATGGACGACTACGATGGCGCCAAGTGGCACATCATAGCCGCCCAATGCCGCCGGCCCCATCCAATGAAGGAGTTCTATGCATCTCATGGGTCGTTGGATCGCCACCCAACGGCCACAAGAGCACCACGTCGACACCTACCCAGTGTCTTATCAAGCGGTCCTTCATTTCAACCGTTGGATAAAGATCCAACAGTTGAGGCAACAAGCGCACTAAAACGTAGCCACGACCATCCATGGTTGTAGCACAGTGGAAAGCGCGCTCGTGCAAGAGTAACGTAGGGTCGAGGTGCACAGAGCACAAAATTGAAGAAGCTGTGGAGCGCTGGCGAAATTGAGCCACACAATGGCGTTCGAGCAACGCAGAGGCGGTTGCATGGCGCACGAAAATGCGCTGGATTAGGTGGTGCGAATGAATGCGCGTGATCATGCTCGGGTGGATGCACCGATATATGCGGCTCGGTGAGGTGGTGCAGCGATGCGTGCTCAGCTGCACGAACATCATTCAACGGCTCAACAGGCATCACATAGCACAATTCAAATGCACGTGTGCGAGGAGCGCAATGGTGATGGATCAAGCGATCCAGAGATCGACACTTGGCACAATCCTGTGGGACGCGCGCGTTGGAGGCTATTCTAAGGCGCGATTTGGTCCGTTGATCTCCTGATCGACAGATCTGATGGCTCCAAGGTTGTTACATGAATTGGGAGTCCAAATACCTGCTTTGCCCCTCATTTTAACTAAAAAAGGACCCCAAAGCTCCCATTTGAGGGCGTCTCTCTCCCTCCAAACATCTCCAAGCTTCTTCTGCTCCCTCTTCCCTTGAGGCATCCATCAACATCACCTTGGTGCACCACTACTGCTCTTCCCAACCTCTCCAAAGGCCACCAAGGACCACCCTTGGTGCCCTTGTTCTAGTAGACTAGAGAACTATTTTATTTCTAGTAATTCTAGTTGTATCTTCTAGTTCTAGTTCTAGTTCTAGTTATCAGAACAACCTGATTATCATCTGAACGATTTTGCTTCATATGTATATCTTATTATTCTAGTTCTAGTTAGTTCTAGATCAATATTACAATCAAGTCATTTTACTGCCTCCCTGAGTTCGACCGAGACTCATCTTCTCATTACATTTTATTTGCTTCAACGTATTTTCATGCTACACTACGATGTAATTATCTTAAAACACGATTTTATAGGCGAGAAAATTGAAATAAAAAATTAGGATTTTATTTGTTAGGTAGTTAGGATTTGTTAGATAGTTAGGCCGGCAACAGACCTAGTAAACTTACAAGTATTTTTTCTGTTTGCATTGAGTTCTGATTGAAATTATACATCCATTGATCTATCATTTTTTTGTGCAAGGTACATTCTTGAGGTGGAGCACGCAACAAACTCTAATCTTGGTGAACCTTGTCGCCACCTTGAGGATAATCACATGTGCATGTGGGTCGTGATCCCATGCACGTGAAAGAGGGAGGATTGGTGACTGGAGACCTGTATGCTTCTTTTATATTTAGATTAGGCTAGATAGACATTTAATTTCTGTCTTATGAGCTCGTGTTGGGCATTTTTGGGAACATATTCCCAGTGCTTTTATTACTTATCACTCTTGTATGCGGAGCATATTTTTGGGAGAGTTCCCACTTTGTTTAGTTGTTTAGGCTTTTTTTATTTTCTTTTGTGGATTGATGGTTGATTTAGCTTAGTTGGGATTTTTGCTTATTAGGTTAAAAAAAAAATCCAATCTTCCTGTTAGAAGCTGCATATCTATAAGGCGACCATATAGGACTATTTGAGCAGCACCAAGTTTTTCTTTCTGCATTGCAGACATCTTGCATTGAAGAGAGCTTAAGTAAGGTATGTCTTCTCTTTAGCATCAAATACCTATCATGCATCTGCATTGGACTTAAATCTAAGACCACTAAAGTGTTCGAATCCAATTAATTCAGTGGTCACCTTAAAAGAAATTGGGATTGCTAAAAGGTTGGACCTTAAAATCAGTGACTTTAATTTGCGTGTAAAAGGACTTGTTTGTGGGATTTCAAAATACAAAACGTGTACGTGTATTGCACTCCTGAGACACGGTGCACGTCACACATAAGTGATGAGCGTGTTTTCCCAAGGAAAGCTAGGGTTTCAGAGAACCCATCGTCATAGTAGCAAAAATCGCTACCAGATAAAATTTATACTGAAACTCGAAGTGAGCCCCTGATCGAACACAGAGAGACGAACGTTTGGTTTGTGAAATCTGCGTTTCGCTTTTCTTTGTTTTCGGTGTTTTTATCTTTTGCAAATTTTTTGGTATTTTAATAAGCAAGAGATCAGGTCGACGAAATATTTATCTAATTAATCTACTTGCAAAAAGAGAGAGAAAGAAACAATCATATATCTCAATGGGTTTGCTACAGGTAAGAAAACAGAAAATTACACTAGAAAGTAGTAAAAGATAGATAGAGGTGAGAAGAGTCCCCATCGACGGCTGCTTGGAGGACGACTCGCTCTGACATCGCCTGGATGAAGGTGGTGGGAAGCTGGAGGAAGGAGAATGACGGCGGAGGAAGGAGGACGGGGCAAGACAGTGTCGCGGCAATGATCTACTTCCTAAAGTGGTAAGAGGACGGCGACGGGATGCTCCATGAATGGGGGAGAGAGGCAGGAAAATATTTGGTTTTCTACTCTAGAGGAGCATCCTAAGCTTACGACAAGCTCTCTCTAGAGCCTTGGAGGTGGTGAGGGAGAGAAAGAAAGAGATGATGAAGAATGGGAGGGGTAGGGGTCCTTTTATAGTGGAGAGGATGCATTTCATACGTAGGACATTTAGTGACAGCCATAAACATCGCTAAAGATCCACCGCAAGCATCGCTGAAGTTCCAGCTCACGTGCCCCATGTATAGTGCTCGCGTGTTCTCCATGTGGCCGTGTTGCTTGTGCTTGCTACCTCTCGCTGCTACGTGCCTCCACTCGCTCCATGCGTGCGCTGTGTGCTGCCACTGAGCTGATGCACGCCCGCACTGCTACGTGCGCCTGTGCACTGCACGCACTCATGGTGATCTGTACATGCAGTGCTACATGCACGCCCATGGGCGACCTGGATAGTGACACGTTGCGTAATCTGGGCCGTCTATCTTCTTTCCTTTGTAGGGGCTGCTACAGAAGTTAGATTGACTCGATTTTTGGGCCATTGGGCTGTGATCGTTGACCTGAATCCATTGGTGTAGTTAGATTTGTCGTTTGAAGCTCTGAATTGCATCACCTAGTCTCTTGGTCGTTGATCTTCCTCGAACTGTGTATGGTGTTATGGGACTCCAATCAAGGTAATTTCGGAGGCATTGGCCTCCGATCGTCGTCCTGATCAGATCTGTATAGTCAAAATATCAATCCGAGGCCCTGAATTAAATCTCCTCTCCTAGCCGTAAAAAGATGCAATTAACCTAAAATTTATACACTATTCTAAATGCAGAATGATGCATGCTATGCAATATTTATAGTATGGAATGCATATCTAAGCCTAGAAACATGCATAAATATGTATTTTATCCTAAATAAATGTGTCTACATTTACCCCCATGTCTATCTTTTGCTAATCCCTAGCAAAATCAAACTAAATGCTATGTATAAAAACAGAATTAGGGTTTAATCACTTAGGTAAGATTTGTTGATTACATTAGAAAATTTCAACTAAGAACCTAATCTACGAAGAGTCAATAGTGCCCGGGTACTTGCCAAAATGTAGACCGCCCAAGTCCTTGCCTTATTTTGAAAAGAGAAGATACATTTTCTTTTTCTATTTTTCTTTTTTTCTAATTTTTTTTGGATTTTTGAGTTTAGAGTTTCGAGACAGCTTTCTACGACTACCCAACCAACCAAAGACTCGAAAAGTACTTTAGGTTCTAAGCATCTTGTGAAAAAGTGATAGACTCACTAGGCGGTCGTTCAAATGAACTTAAGGTTTCTACGACCCAAGGTGACCTAAAAAATTCTACCTAAAGGCTTATCTATTCAACCCGTAGCTTTCTCCCTACTTTTTTTTTTATTTTTTTATGGGGTCAACACAAAGGCGAACCCAGTATATATCTCCCCAGTTTATTCTAATTCCCCGCTTCTTCCCTATGTGTTTTGGAAATTATTTGTGCATTTCATGAGCTGGATTCTAGACAACTGGCCAATGAGCTGTTACTACCGACCACTTGTCAACCATACTCGTGTGGTGAAGTGTGGCTTATTTATTTTTTTCTTTTTTTTGGGTATTTCTCTATATTTTTCTTCTTTCCTTTTTAAATAGGTGACTTCCGTGATCTAAGATTTACCTAAAGTCAGTAGGAAGAGAATGCTCGTGTGGTTGGGCTCTGGACAACTGGCCAATGAGTTGTTACCACCGACAACTTGCTAGCCATACCACCCTAGAAGGTTCATTAGCTACCAAATTTCCATTAAAATTGCCGAATAATGAGTCAGTGCAAATAGTGTATAGATGGTTTAAACTTAAAGTCCCCTCAAATCAGAGGGCAGGTTGATAAGTCGCATACTTATCACCCCAATTTATTGGCCATATTAAAGTAAAATTGACGTGGTAAGGACTTGAGAACAAGTCCACATTTTAGTGGACGCTCGGGCTGATTAAACCCGAAGACCTGAAGAGTCTAAGTATTTAAGTCCTAAAGTATCGTTTCCTAAAGTTAACAACTTCTAATGCCTAAGTTCTCTTCTTCTAATTCTATTTTTTTTTGTCTTTTGAATTTGATTTTTTTTTGTAAAGAAAGTAAAAGAAATTCCACGGAGCTAACAAAATAATTTCAGGATCAATTATCCACCCCCTCATGCCTAAATGATGCAATGTCATTGTAAAAATAAAGACATGAAAAGGCCAGAGTAAACAGAATATCACCTGAATTTCATGAAAATCCGGTTAGCTCCACAAAGTGAAAGGAGTATACACACGTGCTAAGTTTATTGCCTTTAGCTAAGTATAATATACAAACAAAGAAGAAATTAGGAATTCACAAGTGTGGGTTAGAATCAAAATAAAAATATTGAACCTAAAACTCGCCAGCAAAAGATGTCCACAGATGTGGACCAAGTTGTGGTGAAGACCCATGCCCTAGGGTCGCGTGGTTCTAAGGTTCTAGATGAAAATCACCTAGAACTAGAGATTGTTGTGCTTGCGAGGCCAGGCCTATGGTTTTATGGTGTGTAACACAAGACTAAAGTGGAAGACAATGGGTAGATCTGATTCACTAGATTCGGGTGTCCACTTTGAGTTTGACTTGGAAAGATAGTGAATTATTCTGTACTTGGGTTGCACGTTAAAGATATTGTAAGGGTCCTAGTAAAAGGTTGGTGGTTTTAGGTCAATAGGAACCCTTAGATCCAAAATTGTGTTTCCCTCAGAATTAGCCTCCCAAATTTTCATTTCCAAATTTCTACCCTCCAAGTTCTAGTGTTTGGGTTCCGGGACCTCCAGCATATTATTCACCCCATGAGATTTACCCAAGTCCAAAAATTGTGGCTGAATCAAAATTGACTTGGGTTTGATCTCAAAAGTATCATCATTCAACTCTTTAGGGTGTGGTTGAAGATTGGGGTTACCGATTGAATCATCCAATAACTCAGGATTGGAATCCTCCAAGTTAACCCCAACTGAATCAAATTCCTCAATTATAGGGCCATTAAATAATTCATTAGATTCCTCAGGCTCGCTAGTCTTAATAAAATCATCCTCCTTAAGCTCAAGTGAGACTTCACCTAAATATTTTTCACCCTCATAATCAAAGAATTCTTGATCCTCATGTATATATGTCTCAAGATCGTATGTTGTTCTTTGGTCTATAGAGACATATTTTTCTTCGTTTTCTTGCTCAGGAATCTCAGGTGAGAAAATCACATCATCCTCGATTGGTTGCTCTAGATCAACCTGGCCATCCCTGGTCTCAGAAAATGTGTCCCCCCCGACAGGCACCTAAGCGAGTTCTGACATTGGCTCTCCTAAAGGGGGTTCATCTTGGAAATCATCCCAAGATTGGACTAAGGCAACCACAAATTTCATCCTCAATCTCGACAATATTTCCAACAAAAACTCACCCGGGCCCCTATCCTTAACATCTTGGAGCCAATCCAATAAAGAACTATTAAGCTCATCAATCATTTTGACCTTAGGCTCTAATACTTTAGTGCATGGTGTTGGCTAAAGATTGTATAGTATTCCTCAAGTTAGCCAACACCCTATCCTGGACCTAGTTCACCTGAATCGAGTGGTTCGGTTCAGGGTTGGATGGGTTTGGGAGTCAAGAAATTGAGGTTCTTGGGTCCATCCCTGATAGTAGGCCGTTTCAAGTTGTTCAAAGAATGGAGGTGACCTATGTTTAGCACAATCCTAAGGAGGGTATGCGTTATAATCATCATATCCTTCTTGATTGTAGATCGTGTTGGTTTGTTCATAAAAGGACGATGATCTATAATCAGTGTAGCTCTGGGAAGGATAATAATCATGGTCATGATGTCTAAGGTTAGATCCTGGACATTGAGGTCCGAAATCATATCCCCAATCAAAGTTATCCTGGCTAGTGGATGGGTAGTCATAAGTTGAGTTGAGATAGTAATCATTTTGAGGATAAGTGATGGTAGGAGGGTAGGATTGGAAATGAGAGTGTGGTGTGGAAGAATACATGGTGAAGTAGGAGGGAAAATAGAATAGAGGAAGATGCCCTGCAGTACAATCAACCAAACATGTCCTTAAGTGGGTTAGCCTAAAGACTTACAGACTCCCAGGACCCTTCTTAAGATGACAGGAATGATTTGGTCTACTTCTATCCGGTCAATCCAATCAGTTAGAGGGAGGGGTTGGGGAGAAGGTTCTTTCTTTGGCTTGCACCTCCGATTCCTTTAATACCCCACAATCGCGATCGCTTGACACTACTCTCCTAGCTTGACATCAGATGGACCAGTAGAAGTACATTAATCGAAAAAAATCTCATTTGGAGTCCCAAAGAGCGAGTTAATCTTTAAGGCCAACATTTACTCAGTTTTAATCAGCTTGGGATGACTATGCTCTTGGAATGTGATGGGCCCTTTTGATAGGTTGTGCCCTTAATGATCAGTTAATGTGTGTGTGCGTTCACAACCAAGGTTTTCAAACAAAGTTATTATGATGTGTCATTTAGGATTTAACCTTGTTCAGTAGCTTTTACAGTTTAATCTTTAGGTGTATTCAATCAAGGTTTAGTAGAACACTCCAAGTTTTGAAAGCACCAGTGATGATATATTTCTTTAGAACTCAGAAAGAATGTGGAGTGCCTAGTCAGTTCCAAAAAATTGAACCCTAAGTATCAAGCTACTTCATGAATTAGTTTTATCTTAAGTAGTGCAGCCCAAACAGCTCAATCAATTGGCCCTGATGCACTACTTAGTTAAGGCATGCAATGTCTTAACCTAATCAAATTTCTACTCACTTATGTGTATTGAGTTGAAGTGTACCGGGTCCACATGTCAGATCCCAACTAAGTGGTAGAATCAAAGTGATTGTGCACCTTAGGTCGAGAGTTTTGTGGGTGTTTAAGTTGTGTCACTTTTAGCTTAATCCCACAAGAAGAGAAGAGCAATTTTTTTTTTGTATTTTTAGTTTATACATATGGGTGAGGTGAGTGGAGTGACAATTAAACAACCAAGATCTAACCTAAGGTTGTGCGAGCACCTAAGTTGATTTGGGTTTGAGTTATTAGTGTGGCGAAATAAAATCTAGGGTGGGGGTGGTGGGGACACACTTACATAACCTCCCAATTACACTTTACTCCAATCTATTCCGCTTTGGCTTGCCTTGGAAGGGTACCTGTAATCACAAAAAGAAAGGAGCAAAGTGAGCTAAAAAGTTAAGGAGAAAAAACGCAGAAAAACCAAAGAGCGTTGCCTCCCCAGCAATGGTGTCAAAATGATGAGCGTGCTTTCGTGAGGAAAGTTAGGGTTTTGGAGAACCCGTCGTTGTAATCGCAGAAATCGCTATCAGATAAAATTTATACTGAAACTCGAAGTGAGTCCCGGGTCGAACACAAGGAGGCGAACATTTCGTTTGTGAAATCCGCGTTTTGCTTTTATTTGTTTTTTGTGTTTTTATCTTTTGCAAATTTTTGGTATTTTAATAGGCAAGAAATCAAGTCAACGAAATATTTATCTAACTAATCTACTTGCACAGAGAGAGAGGGAGAGAGAAACATTCATGTATCTCAAAGGGTTCGCTACAGGTAAGAAAGCGCAAAACTACACAAGAAGAGAGTAAAAGATAGAGGTGAGAAGAGTCCCCCTCGACAGCTGCTTCAAGGACGACTGTTTATCGGGCAAGATCAATGTTTTAAAATCGATGCGTCGTAATATAGGTTGAAATCGCTCGAAAGCAAATAGATTTTATTACTCGAAATTTTAAGTCTAAGGTCGAACACAGGGAGCGAATTGAGGTTTAAAAAATCAAGAGCACAACTTTGAGAAATTGAATATTATAAGCAATGAAAATTGGAGTTGTAATGCAAATGTAAATGTAGTCACAAAATATCAAGAAAGCACAAAAAATGGACATCTAATTTTGTGAATGAAATGTCTTAAACCTGGGATTGCTACAGTGCTTCTATTTCTCTTCTCTGATCTGTCTCTGGCTGCTTCCCTCCTTTCTTTCTTTTCTTCTATTCTCGTGCCTGTGCCTTTTCCTTTCTCTTTTGCCTTTGGCTTCTTCTTCTTTCTCTGCAGCTCCTTTTCCTTTTGCCTTCAATTCCTTCTCTTTCCCTTTCTCTTTCTTTAGCCCATCAGCCTTCAGCTCCTTCCTCTTTAGTCCTTGCCTTCTCCTCCCTTAGCTTCTCTGGCCTCCGCCCTCTTCTTCCTTAGCTTTTTTTCTTTCCTGCGAGAGCAAAACCTACCCCTACCCAACCCCGTAATCACCCTTTCTCTCTCTCTCTTAGGCTCGCTCCCCAGAGCCACTTCTCGAGTAACCGGGTCGAGTACGCGCCCAACACCAGGCCCACCGGCGTGCAGTGGTGGGCCAGGAGTGCAGGTCGGGTATACGGGTCAAGCCAGGTCCGCGGGGATCGGGTCACGAACGAGGCGGTGAGAGGGTGAGTGGGACCTCACCCCGTGGTCAGGAGGCGAAGAGCCTTACGCAGTTATTCAATTTATTCCACTGCAGCGCGCCAGCAGCTTCCGAGGAGGGACTAAACGTCCCACCTTCCTTCGCATGCGTCCGCAGCAGGAGGCTTCCTTGATTGCAGCGACTACTTCGGGCTTCAGTGCCAATTTGCTTGGCTGGAGCTGTGCGCGAGGAGAGTCCGCACACCTTGGGAGTCTTAGCTTGGAGCGAGTAGACCTGGAGCGAGCTTGCAAGCTAGAAGCTTGCATGCGTTAATGGCGGCGGACCTCCAAACCTGTCAACCATGAAAATGGTCTCACGGCCTCGTCAGAAAGCTCAGAAAGCTTCGTCGAGACACGACGAACAGAGTGCAGGGGTCGGAGTGGCTTGGGGTGGCCAGAGTGTGCATGCCTTGGGCACCCTATGTGTGTAAGAGTGAGTGTGTTCGGGGGGTGTTCTGGGGTCGTCGCGCGGTGAGTGGAGTGAGGGTTTAGGATCAGTGAGGTGTTGCGGTGCTTATGAGGTGGTTGGCGAGGCGGATGGAGGTGTGGAGCGGCAGGGACACCTCGCCGGAGGTCTGGCCGGAGATGAAGAAGGTGAGGGTGATAGCGTGCGTCGAGGGGCGTTTTCTAGAGATAAAGAGATAAAAATGATTAGAAAAGAGAGAGGACTTAGTAGGATGTGGAGAGATGAAGGGGGAGGCAGAGATGGCGGTCGACTCATATTGCCGTCGCCGGAGACGAAGCACTCAGTGGGGGAGGACGACGATGACGAAGGGGTTGCAGAGGTGTCGGCGAGTGCAGCGCGACGTGGACGAACAGGAGGAAGAGAACCCTGCCACTGGTATTGCGGCTGGGCGACGAGAGAAAGAGAGGGTATCGTCAGAGCTTGTTGAGCTACTGGCCGGAGGGGGAAGAGACGAAATAGAGGGATTCTCAGGCCAATTTCAAGCTTGCGAGATGCGAACAGATTTGGGTATGCTTTTATAGGCAGTGGAGGAAGGATTTGTGCTTGGAAGCCAATCTTCCAAGCATGGCAAGCTTGCTATAGATCGACAGTTGCAGGAGACCCAAATTTCTCATGCATTCTGATAACACTGCATCTAGGGGTGATAATTCTGTTAAACAGGGCCCATCTTAAGAATAAAAGGTACAACATAAGTAGAATGGGAGCATTGCATGCATCATATGCCAAGATTGCTTATAAAACAGTATTAACAGCCATTTGTATGAGCACTCAAACCAGGCCTCAGATGAGCAATCGGACCACACGGATGGATTCAGAATGACGAACGGAGTCCAACGGACTCAAAATCGGCCAAATCTGACATCCGAAGCTCCCACAATGGGCCCAGGAAGTTCTGACCGTTGATCTGATGATCAACGGCCCACGATGAGCCACATGGCACCCACTCACCGCGTGCCTGCTTCCACCTTCACCTGGAGAGCAGATCTCAGCCGTCGATCTTTGATCAGACGGCTGAGAATCGCATGCACACCCGCGGTCGCCGCGACAAAGCAGCGGGCGTAGCGCACGCCCACGCCCACGCAACATGGGTTCGCGTCGCGCGGTGCTGAAATCAGAAGACAACTTCATGCTCAGGTGAAATTGGGCCACCCGATCAGCAGCGGGCGGCCGAGATAGCGCCACGTGGCGCGCCCTCAGGCGCTGATCAGCCACGTGCGCGCACACGTCAGACGACAACGCCCGCGCACACGCGCACTCAAGGCGCAATCCGAGTGCGCCCGGGCAAAGACCTCAGCCGTCCGATCTTCGATCGAACGGCTCTCATGCCACGCCCACGGATCGAGCGCAAGGAAGAACGGCTGCGGGCAAGCGACCGGTGGGATGGGGGCTTCACCGACGTTTTTGGAAGGGTTTAGCCGACATCCCGAACGTTGCTAAAACCCCTTCTTCATTTGGAAAGCCCTTCTCCCTATTTAAACCCCTTCCAACCACTCATTCAAGACATTCACTCCCCTTGCAACTACTCTACCCCTCTCTTAGCTAGCTTTAGGCCCTCTTGTAATCGCCGGAGACGACGAGCCGTTGACGGAGCCTTCTCCACCACCGTGGCTGCCTCGCCGCTCTCCCTCTCTCTCTTTCCTCCTATCTTTTAAGCTTTACTTTACTTATGTTTAAGCATGTATCTGATGTAATTTATGAACTAAAGCTGCATGATTAATGAAGTTGTTTTCCATTCAGTTGCCTACTCTATTTCCTATTCAAGTTGCATGTTAAGAATGAAATGATCCTAACCCTAATCTCTCTCTCTCTCGCTTTTCACCCGCACCTTTTCGTAAGCAAAACTCCATGATTTTTGTCACAATAAGTGACAAGAAAAATCCAGTTTTCACGCCTCCCTAAGACCAACACTCGGACTCATATCCGTTTCTTTACTTTAAAACTGGCGTTGTAACTGCAAACTATAACGACACTTCTTAACACACGCACGGAAGCACGTCACATTCGCATGAGAGATTGGGTGCCAAATTGAGCTTCTGATTGTGTTCAAACTAGAAGAGATTTCTCAGAGAATCTCCCTTTCAATTTTGAAGGGGATTCTCTGAGAAATCAAAGAGATCTTGTCTTCAATTTCTCCCTGGAGTAGAATTCCCTCCGCTATAATGGTAGAGGGACCTAATTGCAAATAATGAAGGCAAAGATAGGGGGGTTCCTGCAGAAGTTTTCAAAAGTCAGGGGTAGAAATGTAATTGGGCTGGACATGTTTGCAAAGTAGGTCAAGATGAATTTCCCTTAGGTCCAAATTTTGGTAAAACCTAGTTTAGACCTAAGGAATCCCATGGTAAAGTTGGATTTTATGTTTGACCACGTTTGACTAGGTAATTTACGTACAAATCCAATTTAGGGCAAACATTTGACCGAGACCCCAATTTAGGTCAAAATAGGTTCTAAGGGCCAAATTGAAGGTTCTAAACCCTAGAGAATATTTTTCCATGATTTTTAGAGGGTTTAGGTGAATATTATCCTGACCAGAACCTTGTTAAATCAAGTGGATTTGTTTTGGGGTTACAAGAAGTCATTTAATTCATTGAATTCACATAAACCCTTTTCTGTTTGAACCAACCCACTTTTTATCCTGTTAAGATCATTTGACCTATGTTTAGCCCATGAGAAAATCCGTTGTACTGCAATGGTAAAATTACAGTTTTACCCCTTATTTCTAGCTCTTCTCTCAGAAGGGTTATTCATTGAGTTAAGACCTCCAGTTGGTTATGTAGGAGCTTTTGTTCTCTTTTCTGGGTCAAAATGAGCTAGTTAGGGCTCATGATGGTGTTCCCATCAACGACTCGCTCTGATGTCGCCTGGATGAAGGTGGTAGGAAGCTGGAGGAAGAACGGTGGTGGAAGAAGGAGGACGGGGCAGGACAGCGTCGCGGCGAGGATCTACTTCCCGAAGTGGTGAGAGGATGGGAAAATATTTGGTTTTCTACTCTAGAAGAGCATCCCAAGCTTGGGACAAGCTCTCTTTCGAGCCTTAGAGGTGGTGAGGGAGAGAAAGGAAGAGATGATGAAGAATGGGAGGGGTAGGGGTCCATTTATACTGGAAGAGAGGATGCATTTCGTACATAGAACATTTAGTGACAGCCATAAACGTCGCTGAAAATCCATCGTCAGCGTCGTTGAAGGTCTACCTCATGTGCCCTGTGTGCTGCAGCTGTGCTGATGCACACCTGCGCTGCTACGTGCGCCCCTGCATTGCGTGCGCTTATAGTCCTACGTGCTTGTAGTGCTGCGTGCGAGCCCATGGGCGGCCTGGATAGCGCCACGTGGCGCAATCTGGGCCGTCTATCTTCTTTCCTTTGTAGGGGCTGCTACAAAAGTTGGATTAAGTTAATTTTTGCGTTGTTGGGTTGCGAATATCGACCCGAATCCATCTGTCCGATCGGATTTGTCGTTTGAAGCTTCGAATTGCGTCACCTAATCCCTTGGCCGTTGATCTTCCTCGGACTGTGTATGGTGTTACAGGACTCCGATCAAGGCGATTTCGGAGGTGTTGGTCTCCGATCGTTGTCCTGATCAAATTTGTATGGTCGGATTATCAATCCAATGCCATGAATTAAGTCGCCTTCTCTCCTTGCCATAAAAGGACACAATTAACCTAAAATTTATACACACTATTCTAAATGTAAAATGATACATGCTATGTAATATTTATAGTATGGAATGCATATCTAAGCCCATGAATATGCATAAATAGGTATTTTATCCCAAGTAAATGTGTCTACATCAACAAGTGCACTAGATAAATTTCTACCCCTCCTCTTTGCACCACAAGAGAAGCTCGTCGGAAATCAATAAGCCAATCCACCAAGTTACTTCGGTTCCTCGTGCGTAGGCTCGATTCGAGGCTTTCATCCCTTACAAGTAGGTTCTAGGCACAGACGGAGGTCGACTAGGATCCATAATCGCAACAAAATCAATTTCGCCACCAATTGAATAATTAATTCTAAGACCTAGAATCTACTAAAAGTAGATCCCACTGTATTTCTGTTTGTTTTGGCAGTGGTAGAGCACTCTAGGAAGTTTTTGTTTTTAATCTAATTTCTTCAAAGTTCTAAGAGAGTTAAACTTGTTTTTCTTAAATGAAATGGATCACCCTTACTCCTATCATTTAGATTATCAGAACCAATACTTCCCATCTTTTAGCCAAGATCCCATGCCCCGAGCGTATCCCTCCTTAGATGGGTACAATGACAATTCATGGGATCAATCCTATTCCTATCTTGGGAGTACTGGCTTGATAACTTCTAACTATTATGAGCAGAGCCTAGGAGAGGATTTTCTACCCCAGAAGTCCCCAATACTCTGCAAATGCCGAACCCTCCCACCCTTCATGATTTTTCTTATCAAGATTGGATTGATACCCCTCAACAATCTGAGCCTGAGATTGACTATCCTCCCCAATTTGATAGTAGAAGCCTCTCCTCTTTTATAATAGAAATGCAAAAATAACAGGAAGAAATGATGGAGTCTATGGGAGAGATGTTGAGGAATAATCAACGACTGAATGAAGAAATTAGTCAGCTTAGCTACCCTCATATGAGTGATTCTGATCCCTACCTCTCTACCCCTAATCACCAAGATCACTTTGAGGAAACAACGGATAATAGGGATCCCATTTTAACGAGTAGTTATTCCTTAGACTATCCTCATGAGACACAGCCACTAGAGGAGAACGATCCTAGTGATTATCCACCCGAGCTATACTGGAGTCTAATGAAAGGGAAGATGGTATCACTTAAAGACCTTGACCCCGCTGACAGTATTTTTCTCACCCCTGATGACCTGGGTCAAGGTCATGTTGTTCATACCACTTCCCCAATTGATCATGTGGTGGAGCCCCATTCTAACACTTAGTGAGCCTAATCCCAATCCTCCACGTAGGAACCAACACCTATCATACAACATTCTGAGGATTTACACATATCTAACATAAGTGGCCTTACAGGAATGGACCAAGATTTACATGAATTAGATCAATTCTAGTCTCGAGGATACAAAGAGTTTATTTTAGATGAGGATGATGACCCAATGGAGGAACCCGTACTTAGAGTTTGGAGTGACTCTCGAGGGGTTTATGTGTTATTTGAGAACTTATCCCCCGAGGATATGAATGATATGGTAAAATCCGAATTCTTCCCTACTTTTGATTTTGAAAATCACCCTCCACAAAATCAAGAAGATATGAATTCTAAGTTGGAGGAGGACGAACAGAAGATTGAGGGGCCTAGTTCAAAAATGGGGAGTGACTCTCAGGGACAATACGCATCATTTGAGGATTTATGCCCCGAGGAGATCAAAGAAATGAGAACTATAGGCTTTCTCCATTCGTAAAACATTGGGAATGATCCACCTGCTAAAGAGATAAAGGATAATGTAGCGACTATGTTTAATAAATCACACAAAGCCCCCGGAAAGGATGTAATCGACGAGAAAGACCCGGGGATGGACTTAATGATAATTACAATTTCACTGCTTCTCAGGAGACCCAACTAACATCAAAGCATTTTGATCATGAGTCTACTTATGATAATGAGATAATGAATTATGTGCATGACTCATCTATTATAGAGGAGCAGTTGGAGTTTGATGAAACAATGAAAGAAGAATGCTTGTTGGGAATGCAATATGAACAGACTAAGCTCTCATTGGACTTGATCATTACTACCCAATCACTCAAGCAAACTTTAGACTCCTTACCTAATCCTTGGCTTATGTCTCTACTCACATACATTCTTTTTGGGGAGCATATCAAGCCAATACATCCCCAAATGGAATGGCGAGTGTAGATAATTGTGCATATATCTTTTAACACCCTACCTACTTTGGAGATCCCTTGGTATCCTCCACTCCTGTTTGGAGAGGTCCCTTCTCATGCTACTCTTTTTCTTAGACCTCTCCAGGTAGCTTACGAGGTTCTCTGTTCTCATGTCTTCTAGCGAGCATTTGGAATCACATTGCATCATCAGCTCGCCAACTTCTGTGGCTACCTGTTTTCTAAGCATCCACTTTTACGCACATTTTTAGGGCCTAGTTCTTTCTATTTACAACCTGATTTGTAGGTTCCACTCGTCTGGCTTCCAACATAAATGCAGTGCTTGTTCGGAGGCAACCCAACTATAGAATAATGCCTTCATCAGGTGATTTCTTTCCTTTCTCCCTCTGTCTTAATTTTACAATGAGGACATTGTAGGATTTAGGCATGGCGGGGTATAACTTGAGGTTGTTTATAGCATTTATCAATATTTACATGCATTTAGGTTAGGTGCATTAGTCAAAAATAAAATAAAATAAAATAATAAATATTCATTTGTTTTCTTGAGCTAAATTGGTTAGCCCTTAGCAAAATATCTTTATCAAGGAAGTTTCATTAAAAATTTTCTTCTTAAATTGTTTCTTAGTTTAGAATCCAGTATAGTTACTTCACTTGCATGTAGATTTTGTAATGGATCTTTTAAGAAAACCAATAGACATTTTTAGTTTGTCGAAGAGAAGCATTGCTTCTTTTCATAAACCCTTGGACAGTGAGTTATAGGGAGTCAGGCAAACTCTTCTATTAGCTCCACTAAATATTTGTGAGATGAAAGTAGAGTTTTATTGATGCACTAAGTCTAGCGCAAGAACTCTTAAGTTTTAGATAATTAGATGATGAAACCTTATAATTAGGCATAGTTTTCGCTCTCTGTTCCTGTGTGCGAACATTGTGTGTGAATTCCTGAAAGAAAACAAATAAGGCAGATCACAAATATTGAGTTATAATAAAACCATGACTATAGTGGATGGTTATGACCGTCCTTCATAGATTCCTCAGCTGAAGGAGGATAGTAATGTCAAATGTCAAAAATACACTTGTCCTATCCATCCTTCCCCAATGATGAGAGTAAGCACTTCCACCAAATAAGCCACACAATATCCTTTTAAACATCATCATCCCAAATAAAGCCTCAAGAATCAAAGTTTGCATTGTGTTGTGCTGAGTTATGCTGGTAGTTATGAAAAAAAAAACAGAGAGAAAAATAAAAAAAAAGAGCAAAAAAAGAAAAAATATATAAATAAAAAAAAGGGTGTTCATAGTTATATCTTAGTATTGATTTTATCATATGTCGATGTTATTGAGGCAACAAAAACACCCATTGTAATCTACCAAATATGACCCATACTTACTTTTCAGTATTTCTGATCGTCCGAATACTAGCTGAGGAATTCTAACTTAGTTATAAGGATATTAGGACTCTTATTAAAGTGTGAATGTCATGTGAGGCCACCAAATATTGAGTCATTTACAAATCTAGTGAAATTGTGATCTCCAAAGAAAAAAAGAGAGAGTGAGCGCAAAGGAACGTAAGAGAGCACAATTTTTAGCCTCTCTGGGTTGACTTGTTTGATAGTCTAGAGATCTAAATTCTATAGCACTAGATTACGTGTAATACCAGATGAGTGTGAGCCACCATTTCACTCAAACATCTTCTACCTAAGCTAAAAAATCGGGGTTCAATCACAGATTATTTTCTGTTTATCCTCGAGGGTAGTTGTATCCTAATAGAATTTTTACCAAGCGTTAAGTACAAACTTCAAATGTAAGCTTTTCACTTGGATCCGTTACCTGAGCTACTATCACTTCGTTTTCACATTTGTCTGTATCTTTAAATTTTTGGAATAAGAAAAGAATAAATCTTGGGTCACTTTCATCATTTTTCACTTTTGCTAGGAACTAGCAAAAATTAGGCATGGAGGCATTTGATGAAACCACATTTGTGGGCTAATTAAATACATAAATGCCTAGTTATTAGATTAATGTTTGCATGTACATAGCATACATTAATATGTAGGTAGATTAGTTTATAAAATTGCTTGCACGCATATTTCATACTGTTAGTCACTCTGAAACGGGTTTTAAAATCGTCGCATTGTAGTATAGCTCGAATCAGTGCGAAAAACATATAATATTTATTACTCAAAAGAAATCAAAGGTTGAACACAGGAAACAAGTGGTAATATAATTCTCGAAATCGCAATTCAAATGCAATTTAAGAATTTCAAATAATAATGATATATAAATGAAATCTGATATTAATAATGTAAAAAGATGAGGGTAAAATGGTGATTTGAATCACCAAATTACCCTACAATTTAACCACAATTATCTCAAATGTTTGCAACCGCAATTAATTCACGATGAGTAAGCAATAGATCCTGAGAGGCTTGGATATATGAAGTCAGATGACAGATTTGGGTGCTCAGACGCCTTAACAGAGGTAAAGGCCTCCTCTTCTTTCTTTTCTTTAAGCCTCAGGGAGAGGCTTCTCTCTTCTTCTTTATGTCATCTTTTCTTCTCTTCCTCTTCCTTCTCTTCTTCCCTTAGCTTCAAAGAAGGTGCAGCACAGGACTTAGCACGCCAGCAGAGGCAAAGGCCTCTTTAGATCTCACGAGAGTCAAGAGGAGGGCGACAGAGAAAAACCCCCCATCTCCTCTCTTTTTCTCTTCTTCCTCTCTCAGACCAAGCAAACCAAACCAGACCCGGGTATCCGGGTAATTGGATCAAGCCCAGACACGCGGGGCGTGAGCACAGGTGAGGGCGTGCGTGGGCACGTGCGAGGGGACCTCACCCAATGCTACTAAGGCAACGAGGCTATAGCATAAATTCCTCTTATGCGCCTGTGTCACTTCGTCAGCAAACGAGGTGCGACTAAAGTCCCACCCTTCTTCGCGTGCGCTGCAGGTAGTGAAGAAGCCTCAAATTAACGCAACTGCAGGCGCTGATGACCCCAGTCAAGGACCTGGGAAGGGTCCTAAGACCACTCTGCGTGAACTGGGGCAGAGATCTGGAGCGGATATGGTTAGAGGACTGAAGGCGTAGTCAGTGCAGCCACGGCGGTGGCGGAGCTCCGATGGAAGACTTGCAAGCACGAGAACGGCCTCACGGCCACATCAAATATGCTCAGGAGGATCGCCTGAGGACGGCGAACATGATGGTGGCCTTGGTGCTGCGCAGGAGTGAGTGAAGAGGTCAGACGACCTTAAGATGACAGTGCGGTGAGTGTAGAGTTTGGCAGGCGATTAGGGTGAGCGATAGATGGATTTAGGTTAGGGCTTTAGTCGGTGGAGTTGTGGCGAAGTTGATGGGCGTGGTAGCGGTGAGTTTCGAGCAGTGTGGCGGTGTGTAGGCATCACCAGAGCGTCGCCGAAGGTGGAGACGACGGCGTTGAGGGAGAAGCGATGGTCGTGCGTGTGTTGCGAGAGTGGGAAAGCGAAATAGAATGAGAGAGAGAGCAAAAGAGGGACTTAGCAAGGTGGGAGAGAGGCGGAGGCAGCCGATTTTGATCAACCGGTACCGGAGGAGAGAGAAGCGGCGAGGCGGCGACGACGAATCAGAAGGAGGAACGCCCTCCCATTGGCTGGGGAGGGTCGCGAGGAAGAGAGGAAGAACTTAGGTCATCCAATTTGATGGTTGGATGGTCGAAGGAGGGGAATCCAGGGAGGTTGCCGGAGCAAGGGTCTACGGTGATCGAAGATAGGTTTTTAAGGCTTTTGACGTGCCAAGACTTACTGAAAAGCTTGGCCGTGCATTAGGGGTTCTTTTATAGGCCATAGGAAGCCCTTCCAAGCTTGGAAAGAAGCTACCAACCTCGGAAGATTTTTGCGAAATAGGATACCCGAACCTTTGAAAGGTTTGCATGGCCTTTTGGGAAAGAATTGGAACCCAAGGAATGGCTCAGATGGAAGGGAATTCCTTGACGATCTTCCCTTTCAAATTTGAGAGGGTTTCGTCAACAAATCAAGGAGTTCTTGCCAAATTTAGGTTGTTAGAGTTTGTAGGAATAAGATTCATGGCGGTAGGGACCTGTTTGTGAAAAAGATGACAAAGTTAGGGGCCTTTTTTTAAGGATTTTGAAAGTTAAGAGCATATGTGTGATAGAAAAGAATCAAACATGACCAAATTGCAAACTAGGTCAAGATGATCTCAAATTATGCCCAAATTTTGGTACAAACCTAATTTAAACATAAGGAATCTAATGGTGAAGTTAGATTTAGGTTTTGACCTCGTTTGACTGAGTAATTTATGCAAAAATCCAAATTAGGGTAAATGTCAGTTTGAGACTTGATTTTGTGTCAAGACGGGTTCTGATGGTTAAATTGAAAATACCAAACCTTAGAGAATATTTTTCTATGAATTTTAAAGGGTTTAGGTGAATTTTATCCTGACCAGAACCTCAGTTAATTAAGCGGGTCAGTTTTTAGGGTTTCAGAAGTCATTTAATTCTCAAAACACAGGTAAATCCTTTTCTATCTGTATTAACCCACTTGTTGGACATTTAAGGCCATTTGACCCTTAATTACCCCCCGGGAAAACCCATGATTGTACTACATTCATGATATGATGGTAAAATTACAATTTTAACCATATTTTCTTGTCTTTCTCTCAGAATGATTATGCAATGAATAAGGGTTCTCTGGCGGTTATTCTTGATAATGATTAAATTAAGCTAATTATGACTCATGATGGTGTTCCCATCACATACATTGCATTCATATGTAATTATAATGGAAGATATTATGCATGCACACATTACATTATTTTGGATTTTTTTTAAATAACCCCATTTTTCTTTTCCCTACAACGTGCATACACCGTCGTCGCCTTTCCACCGCCTATTGATGTTTTGTTTTGTTGGAGAAGCCCGAGTCTTCGAGGGCGAGAAAACCGATAGGAGAGGAAGAGCCACGAGTACAGGTGATTTTTAAGAAGGGGAAGAAACCACCTGTGGGGGGATATCCGACCCCTACCCCCTACAGGGACTCTCACCGTGGAACTTGCTTACAACGTAAACATGGCGAGCACCATGGCTTAAAGCTCACTGCCTCCCTCCTCCGCAACCGTGAGCGCTCGTGGTGACAGCATGAGTGCCACCGTCTTCATCGTGTATCAAGCCTACACTGTGGACCTCAAGCGTGCACCATGGACCTCGCATACTCTACTGTGACCCCAACCTCGCCGATCATGTGTGCACAGTGACAGAGTGCACACGCCCACCGCCGCCCCCTCGTTTTCTTCTTCTTCTTCCTCCACCGTCACTATTCACCTTCTTCCACGCACGAAGAACCCAAAGTTCTGAACAAGCGGCTCCTCCATCAAACCTCCCTTCGGCTTCCAAACCTTAACCCAAGTGCCCTCGCGACTTCAAGAACGACCACGAGTGCCCTCGCCAACCTCAAGCGCCGGTCGAACGCCTCCACCACCACCTGCAATGACGCAGTGCTGCCGATCTCCTCCACCTTCGGTCGTTGTCATCGGCCACCTCTCGCTGCCCCACCACTATCACCGTGATCCCCTCGTTTCGGGCAACCTCCACCTCACACAGGCCGGCAGCCATTCCCTCCTCTTCACGCGTGAGAAGGAGAGAGACAAAACCCCCTATTTTTCCTCCAATTAACAATTATGCATAATGCCATTGTGAGATGCACTATAGATACATTTATCTATTTATTATATTAAGGTGGATTTGCATGAACCCCCTCCCACTGTCATTTAATTGAGTTATGTTTATTCCCTCAAAATAACTTTAAGTTAATGGGGTCAATGGTTAGTGGATAATTCGTGAACAACATTGTTTTTAGACTTTAAAGAGTTTTTAATAAGCTAATTCCTCCTTGTGAAAATGACATTCTAAATCAACTTCGTTTATTACATTAATTATTATTTTTGATTGAGAGATTTTCCACCACATTAAATACAACAACAAATCAGTTTATTGCTATCATCTTTTTAAGCAACAATCTTTTTATCACTGTTGTTTCTTCTTTCTTCTTCAATTGGAGCCCCAGGTGCCTTCATGGGAGTAGTTTGCGTCTCTACACGGTGGAGGCGAGTCCTGAGATCGACACATGATGGCAGACGGTGGCAACAAAGGTGGTATCTTCGGTGAAAACCAAGAAATCAAAATACAGGCTTAATGCCAAAATTAAAAAGCTTACAATCATCACCAGAGCACGGTGACTGTGGTGGTGGTGTGTGATTGGTGTATGGAAGTGGTATATGGATGGATGGAGGTGTAGTTGCAGGTGGGAGGTGGGTTAGGTCGGTGGCAGTGTAGGGTGGCCAAAGCTCCTAATAAATTTGGGGATTTTGGTCTACTGGTTGTGGCGAAGGTTGTGGAGGTGGTGGCTTGATGTTTGGATGCGTGTGGCATCGGCGTGAGCTCATCGGAGCTCTCACCGAACCTGTGGAAGAAGGAGAAGAACGAAGAGGAATAGGGGTCGAATCTAAATCCTAAGAAGCCTAATCTAACCTATGAGAAGTGGGGAGTCAGGGAACCTAGTCTATTGGATGAAAGGGGAGGAATTCGCACCGACTTGCCTCGCCGGATAAGAAGGAGACGAATTCTCCAGTGGAAGGGTTCGGTAAAGAAAAGGGTAAAGGGCTTCTGCTATGGCTGGCGAGAAGCGGAGGAGCTTGAGGAGCATAATGGCGCTCCTAATTTGGCCGTTACAAGGCTGGAGATGAGAAATCGAGAATGCTCACTGGAGCTCAGGTCGGAGACGATCGAAGAAGAGAAGATGTGTTTTTGGCCTAGAACCTGGCTAAATTTGATGTGGAAGCAATGTAGAACTTATATAGATGAAGATCATGATCTTAATTTGGAAGAATTCGCACATTTGCTTGAGAATTTGGAAACCCAAATCCAAAATTTTCTCGAGCACACCAGAGCTTTAGGATCAATATTAAGATTCGTGGTCTAGTTTATTGCATTCCTTAAGGAGTGAACACCAATCCTTGTCGCGATTGGTAGGGATCTGATTGAGATCTCATCAAGTCAAAGTTGGCCTGGATGGGGTTTTGCCTCCTCTGTTGTCGCGAATAGGAAAGAACAAGATGAAGGTCGGAAGGGACCTATTTGTGATGAAGATGAGAAAGTTAGGGACTTGTTTGTAAGAAAGATGGAAGTTAGGGGTCTAGATGTGAAAAATAGAGATTTTATGGACAAAAAAGCAAACTAAGTGAAGATGAACTTTAATTGCACCCAAATTTTGGTGTTAACCTAATTTGGACACAGGGAATCTAATGGTCAACTTGGATTTGAGTTTTAACCACATTTGATTGGGTAATTTGCATAGAAGCGCAAATCAAGGTAAATTCCTATCTGAATCTCTCTTTTTAGTCAAAATGGATTCAAATGATCAAAGTGAAGGTACCAAATCTCTTAGAATATTTTCGATGATTTTTAGGAGGTTTAGATTGAATGTATCTCTACTACAACCCTTTCAATTTGAGTGGGACTGATAATTTAGGTTTTTAGTACTATTTTAATCCTCAATATGCATGAAACCCTGATTCAGTTAATGTGAACTCATTTCTTGGATATTTAAGTTCATTTGTCCCTGGATTAGCCCCTTGGTTAATCTCATTAATGATGAGATGGTAAAACAACAAAATTAATCCTATTTTCTTATCTTCTCAAATCAATTTAGCACGATTTATGATCCTCAGATGATCAATTAGGAGCACTTAATACTTCAATATAACTAATTTTAGTTAGTTATGATGAATGATGGTGTTACCATCATACCCCCACACCTAACTTTTTCTAGCCCCTAACAAAATCCTATGGAAAGAACTAGATCTCTATATCATATTTTTTATGTTTAGAAGCCTGCTTGTGCCACTTCTGCAGAAATCAGATTAGAATACCAACAATAGCCCTAGAGGTACTCAAGTTCCAGCCAAGATCCAGACTTGACCAGCCTCAGCCTTGGGTCCAACGTGAAGGTTCTTAAGGCTCGCAAAAACTGCCTAGATGTTCGTTGACCCCAGCGGTTAAAGCACCTGTGCGTAGTCGTAGCAAGTCCAGGTTCAATTTGCCTACGCATTTTCTATAGGAGAGATAGAGAGGGATATTTATTTTGAGAGTTTTCTCTCTTTTCTTTTTATATTCCTTTAAATCCAACATCGGATTGGCTCTAAACACGGTTTAGATCGAATTCCTCATCCCCACCATCAATCCTCGCAGGGTCCCTAGCTTTCGATATTTCGAGATAGCACCATCCATGGCAACTCCCAGAACCCTGGCTTTCAACACTTCGAGATAGTGTTGCCTAGGATATTTTGTAGCTGAATTCAGGCCCTAGGAATCGACATTTCAGGATAATCCCGCCCATGGCACCAGAAGTAGCACAAGGTGCTTACATGCCCACAATAGGATATTTAGATACTCTAGGAAACAAGTACTGAGGAAACAATATGTTACAACACAACTTCAAGGGGAGTATTTTTCATTACTCCTCTCTACGTCGGGAACTCGTCCAATCAACTTATGTCTTCGAACTGCTCCTAAGTCGAAAAACATTTTCAGTATGGAACACTCTTGACATTATTCTTCATTAAGGGCACTGAACCGGACTGGTGTGTGATTTTTGGGTGCCTAGGTTACCAAGTCGCAAACTAAAGGACAGCCAACGAGGCCGAATAATCCATAAGCCTTAGACTTAATACATTAGCTTCGCAATTTCCTCGACCTCGTAAGGAATAGTCCAGATCTTAACAAATACGTGAGTGTTTAAGCCATAAGTTAGGCTCAAGAGGCCTAAGGTCAGTACTCTTTACTTATCTTCTTGTCTCTAACACTCCAGGACTTAATCTTTGTTTTGATTTGGTCTAGAACTTAAGTAGGATCCATAATCAATTGCTAGGACTATCAATTTTTTTAAAATTTTGCTCCTTTTCTTTCTTTGTTTTTCCTCCTCTTTGTCCTCCTCAAGAAAGATTTTTCATTCAGTTTGCAAAATTTTCCTCCGATTTTCCATTTATATATATATATATATTGTGAGAACTCAAAGAATTGAATTACCCATTTGTTTTAAACTTTAATACTCCTTCATGCCTAAGTTTTGCAATGTCATCATTGTAAACCAGGTGAGTTCGAATTCAACTTAGTTCATAGTTTAGAATAGGATCAAAGGGTGAGTGAATAGGTCAGGATGACTTTTGCAAATGATTTTAAGCTTTGATACAAGTATCAAAGGTGGAGTTGGCTTTTCTAAAGTTTGAATCATAATGTACAATAGGAATGCATCTCAAAAAGAATCAGAAGGGTCTCGAGTTTTTGGAATGATGGGTTGCCACACGTTAAGCATTAAATTCAATGCCTTCAGCTGAGCAGAAGGTCGCCAAGGAGAAGGGGTGGTCAAATTGAAAGAATTTTGTAGAACAAGCACCTTGATGATTAGTTGAGTTGGTCCAACCAGGTGCTTATTCAGATCAATTGGCTGATGATATAAACCAAACCCAATCAGTCTGGTGGGTTGAGAAATGTGAATCAATAAGTGTGGAACCCATTAGATGCTTTATGTCTCAAATAGGTGTGGAAATGCAAATCGGGTGTGCCAAATTAGAGTAGGGGTCCTTAAAAGATAATGGATCTGTGAAAAATGCAGGAACCCTACTGGTGGAATCAGAGGAGGACAATGCATGGTTGTCAATTAGATCAGTGTTCCATTCATTGTCGAATCTTGGTGGTGAATCATATGCAATCGGATCAGAAAGAGGTGAGTCAGAATAGAAATTGATTCTGGTGACAGATCAAGGTTGGGATCGACTTCTGAAAGGCTCTGGCTCGAGAGTAGGTGGTAGGGCTATTTCGAGTTCCAAATCATTACCCTTAGAATTACAATCAAAGAATGGATCATGGACACTAAGGTCGTAAATCAGCTCATAATCATCTGGAAACAAGGATAATCCTAAATCAAAATATGATTCAAAATCATCGAAAAATTTGCGAAATCATCTTTTGAACCTAACTCAAGATCAGGATTTCTACCATAGAATAAATCAAGATGCATGGAGTCATGAACCTGACTTTGGTCTAACCTAGTCTCAAATTCCAAGCTCACTAGGATATCCTTATTAGGCATAGGTTCAAGTTTAGGGCATATAGGGTAGATCCAATCAAATCCCAACTCTTCCAACTCCTCTGATTCAGTATCATAAATCGGTTTGACTTTTGATAAATCCATTTATTTTTTCAAGGAGTCTGGAAAGGTGTAATCATCAAATATAGGCCCAAGATCATAGTTCAAATCTAAAATCTTGTTCTCATCGCATTGGATCTCATGATCATCCCAACTAGGCTCAAATCGAGATTCTAGGTTGGGTGTAGGACTTGGGTCACTAGAATCTGGACTTGGTTCTATGGGATGTCAAAATTACTCTCAAGGAATACCTTAACAGGATAAGGTGCAGGTGTTACATCCTCGAGAGGTTCTGAATTACACTCATCACAGGTGTTTTGAAAATCAAGGCATGATGGACCAACTTCACAACTTCTTATGGCTGGCTCATAATCGGGAACACCTGTAACTGAATCTGCCCAACCCATAACTTGATCAGATCTTTCGTTCTATACAATATCATAATTTGATTAGATTTGGGTTGGGGATCCATAACAACCTCCATTTTCGTATCCTAGATCTGGGAAATTGTATTGATCCTTAAAATTGATCCAAGGCGCATTATTAGTTTCTGGGTCGTGATCTGGGTATTTCTGATCAATGGCTTCTTGCAATATATTTAGCATATTCCTACTTTTTTCAATGACATCCTAGTGTATCTCCTAAAGTGGTGAATTTGTTAAACATTGTAGACACTCATTGCTATGCAATCTCCATAATTCATTGTACCTCAATAAGAGAGCATCCCAGGTTGAACCACATATCATTTGTTTTAACATCATCTTAGCGTGGTCCATAATGAGGTTTGTTGTTTATGGTACATTAACCTGAACATTACTAAAGGGATCTAAGGTTCTGTAATATTCTTTACTATGTCTAAGAGCAGCCTCGATAATTTTCTATCTTATGCTCTTACGGGATTCAGGTTTATTGAACATGTTTATTATGTTGTCAGGTTACATCTCCAAATTAAGTGGTGGATCAAGATGAGGAATCAAATTTAGATCCAGATTGATTTGATCAGATCAGATCAGATTCACCCAAATGATTAACTCTAATGAAGGCCTCTAGGTCAGACCTAGGGACCTCTTCCTATGTATGTGCACTAAAAAAATAGATGAGGGACTGATGTGTATTAGACCCAATCAAGGTACCCAAAAATTTTGGATGACTAAGGTTGTTTGAGGTAAATGGACCTCTTGATCAAAAATCCACACACCCGAGAATTACTTGAGAAGCCACGAAGGGAAAGTCCCATAAAGACCCCTACGTGGAAGAGCATCTCAATGGGTTACAGGGTTTTCCCCACCTGACCTTTCTTGTCACAGCGGTTCCAAGCAGATCGGAATGTGCAAATTGAGATCTAAGTCTAATAATTTTAGCCTTAATTGTGCCTTCAATTTCACTTGATTTAGAAGTTAAGTCAAAATGTGACCTAATTTGTAGGTTGATTGATTCACAAGGTGAGCAAACTTCACCTGACCTGTCCTAAGGTTGAGGGTGAAATTTGCGTCAGAGCACCCAAATCACCCTAAATTGTTCTCAACAGATTATTAGGTCCCAAGTTTTATGGTTCAAGTGAATTTAGAGCCTTGATTTTAGGGTTCACTTGAGTAGATCAATTCAAACAAGGGCTTGGGTAGCACACAAATGCGGGAAGACCAATTTCCTTAATTGCAGGTAAGTGTATACTAACACCCAAAACCCTAATGTGTAACCCTAATTGGTTCTAATTCTAAGTCCAATTTGAATCCTAAAATGACACTTTGGACTCAAAAAAGAAAGTGAGTAGTCCAAGATGTTGAGAAATTTAGTGTGAATCCCTAATAGGTACAGGAAGTAAAGATAAAGAATCTCTAATCAAATCTTCAACTTTAGTCTAACTTCAATCAATCTCGCAAATCAGGAAACTCTTTGCCTTTAAATGATAATTACTAGGAAAGTAAGGCAAGTGGATCTTAATTGATTTGTTTCCTTTTTATCTTTCCAAGATTAGGAGATGATTAGGGAAGAAAAGAAAATTGTACTTGCCCATGGTAAGGTTAATTGCATGGAAGACCTTCTCATGATTCAACTCGCAACAACAAAACAAACCAGATAGGGTAAGTTAGAAATCAACTCAATAATCAAGAATGATATGACTAGTGGTGAATTATGTGTTTGGTGAATTGCGTGTTGCTCCTCAGCAACGGCGCCAAAATGTTGGATGGAAATCGTCATAGTTTAGCAGATAATCGCACCGTAATATAGCGACGAAAATCGAATTGACATTTAAATTTATAATGCTCGAAAAATTGTAAGTTCCAAGGTCATTCACAGGAAGCAAAATTAGAATTTAATCACTAATCAAGTAATAGAAATGAGCACATTCATCAACAACCGCAAGAAAAATATGTGCAATGAATAATCAACTAAAAATATATTAAATAAGGATCCAAATTGTATCTAAAGAGTCAAATAACAACAAACCAGAGAGAGTAAAAAAGTGGTAGTTGAAACCACCAATTTAGCATTAACACTTAGGCTCAATTCCCAATCAGACTCTTCAAATCAGACTTTTCTTCTTCTTTCTTCTCTATTTCAAATCAGACTCTTCAAATTAGACATCTGTGATCACCCACAAACGGCTTAAACTCCAAGCCCAGCACCTTTACCACTTCTAGCTAATTCAAACTGGGCACGATTCCCAAGAACAAAAACCCCCCGCTCTCTCTCACAAATCCTTCTCTCTTTCTTTGCAAACCTAGTTCACAGATCATACCCAAATTAGACCAGTTCAGACCAGCCCAGCCCCACGTGCATGTGAGCACAGGCAGGGGTGTGTGTGGCTCGTGAGGGTGGGACCTAACCCCATGATTCGAAGCAGTAAGGCCTCCCATACAAAATGCTAAGTACGCATTTTGAAATTAAAAAGCAATGATGTGGGACTAATGTCCTAGGGCTTCTTCGCGTTGCTACAGCTGAGAAGAATTCTCCTAATAGATGTTGTTGCTTCTTTCTTCTTCAATTGGTGCCCCAAGTGCCTTCGTGGGAGCAGTCTGCATCTTTGCCCAGTGGAGGTGACTCTTGAGGTCAACACACGGTGGCGGACAGTGGCAGCGAAGGTGGTATCTCCAGCGAAGACCTAGAAATCAAAATATTGGCTTAATGCCCCAATTAAAAAGCTCATGATCATTGCCAGAGCACAACGAGTGTGGTGGTGGTGTGTGATTGGTGTATGGAAGCGGTATATGGTCAGACGGAGGTGTAGTTGCGGGTGGGAGATGGGTTAGGTTGGTAGCGGTGTAAGATGGCCAAAGCTCCCAATAAACTTGGGGCTTTTGGTCTACTAGTCGTGGCTGAGGTTATGGAGGAGGTGGCTTGTTGTTTGGTTGCATGTGGCACCGGTGCGAGCACATCGAAGCTCTCGCCAGACTTAGGGAAGGAGAAGAATGGAGAGGAATAGGGGTTGAATCTAAATCCTAAGAAGCCTAATCTAATGATTGCATGGCAATCATAGGTCCTAATTTGACTAAATTAAGCTAATATTCTAGTTCACATCCTGTAAATAAAGCATGCATTGCACTTAGACTTACATATGTACATCCTTATTCTAATTCGATCATATTATGGTCCATTGAGTAATATCATCAATTTATACATGTAGGACCATAATCAAGGAGCGAAATTGGAGCTTAAGGATGTTGGTGCAAGAACACATCGATTGTTGATTTTGATGGTAACAAAACACTTATTATTTAACATTTGCATTGAGTTTAAGGTTTCAGGATAAATGCAAATGGATGCAAGTGTGAAGGAGTTCAAGCTCGCGTCCATGGCGAATTGGAGGGAACTTGATGGAGGAGATGGAGCTTCACTTGGAGCAAGAGCTTGAAGATTCATGAAGATAAAGAATAGGACTTAGATTTATTTTGAATGTCCATCTTGTTCATGTATTTGTCTCTTTATGTTCTTTGCCTTTTATCTCTTAGATGATTGTTAAAGAGCCCCAAAGTAACATACCATAGCCTTAGGATCACTTACACAAACCTAGGATAATTAGACAACCTTTGACAAACTCAGAAAATAAATATAGAAATCAAACAGCCAAATCAGACATCTAATCTAGACATCAGACGCCTGATCTTGACTTTTAAGACGTCTGACTTTTTATCCAAACGTCGAAAACACTTAGGCTAGAAACCTACTCTCTATCTACCACCTTCAAACATGCAGCCCATAATCCAGACGACTTACAAGATGTCTGAGGACCTTACCAGACGTCCAACAATAGGATTATTGGACTGTCAAACCATTATCTTAGAAGATTAATTCTTAATTAGACTTACATCTACTTTCAGACGTCCGTAGAGCATCAAACACGTCTGATAAATAGACATTAGTCTAAGATCTGATCCAAATCACTTTTGTCTGACCACAGCCATTTAAGCCTTGGGAAATCAATTCCCGCAAAGAATCCTCTTTCCAGACGTCATGACACATTGCCAGATGTTCGACCTGTCGTCCGTGCAACACACTCTAGATCCTTGTTTCGATCTTGTGAAAATAGGAAGAAACCTATCTTAGAGTTAAATGTCCAATTAAATTCCTAGATGTCTTAAACTACACTCTTAGACATCTGTCTTGATTCAACACCATCTAGATGATCAACCCTTCCAGATTAGATGACCAACCATCAGATCAAGCGATGATCTAGACATCTGACTATAAGATCAGACGTCTAATAACCCTGTTAGAATCATAAATGATCCTGATTTTGGTGGGATTTTGAACCACACTCTTGAGCCTTGTTTCCAATGGCTACAAGAGGCTTCCAAAGCCTTCCAAAACCTTCTTAGGGCCTTTATAAATAGAAGAGCACCCTTCCTAAGCTAAGCACACCTTGAGAAACTACTTCCACTTATATTATGTCCAAAAGAAGAGATAGAAAATGATCTTGCTCTCCAAGCCCTTGTCTATACTCTAGAGAGCAACATCTTCACCACACACCCACTCTCCCATCTCCGTTTACGAGAGCATCTTAGTGCCTTGCGTGGTTCACGCACAACGCGTTTCTAGCCAAAGCACTTCTATCAAAGGAAAGTTTCCTTTGCCTATAGTAGCTAGGTTTATTACATATTTTGTGGCTCTATAGGATATTTGTGTTATTGTCTTTGTTTGGGTATTCTCTTTGCGAATTCCCATCTCCCTCGCGAGACAAAATACTCCTCGTGAAGAGAAGGGAGTTGAGGTACGTCACCCTTCCTTAAGTGACTTGGATAGTGGATTTAATCAACTAGGTCGATCGGAAAATCCTAAGTTGAGAGGCTTAGGTGGTAGTTTTTACCCAGGTTTAGGTTTCCACCTAAATATCTTTGTGTGCTTGTGAGATTGCCATTACTGTGATTGTTGATTTATATTTTGCAGTTTATTTCATTACACTCAATCTCCCCCCCTTCTGAAAGAAATTACAAAGGAAATAGGAGAACCATCTCAATAGGCCAAGAGCAAAGCAGCTGCCAAGAGGAGCAGAGCAGCAAACCCATGCAAGCCTATGCTAACTTATCCATGCCCAATTAGCCATTATCCATACACACACATACACCTTACTCACACACTTGTGCACAAACTTAAATTGTTAATTGCATGAACTCATACTCTCATATATAATTTTATACATGCATGACACTTGTGCATATTTTTATTATAGCTATTTATATTTGCCTATTTTTATTTACACATATGTGGACCTACTAGTAACTATATATATTGGTATTTAATTTATTTACTTTAGGCCCACTATATTGCATACTATGGCCCACACAATTCGAAAGCCCAATCACCCACTAATCTAAACCCACTTAGCCTTTACCACCACTTAGAACACACCTAAACCCACCATAGCCAACGCCCACTTGATCCTATCCTTTGGCTTGACCAAGCCGTTACATGCACCTTCACCTGCTTTTGCACCTTAGAGTAGAACCTTCTATTCTTAAGTTGTGCCCTAAAGTAGCCCTCCTAAACCTACACCATAGGGACACCACACATAACCCAACACTCTATAAAAACACCCTCCCATAGAGTGTGCACGCCCCCCCCCCCCCCCCTCCACTCTCCCCTCCACTCCACTCTCATGCAAAGAACTCTTCTTATGAGCTCCATAGCTAAGCTCTCAAACCTTGGCCAAAGGCTAGCTTGTGCCCACTTGGACTTGGTTTTCTAGGTGAAGAAGAGGTAGGCCAAGTGCCAAGGATCCTCTTCCTCTTCCAATAGGCCTTGTGCTCCCATTGGAAGAACACCTATCTTCTCATCTTACTCTATTTCTACTTTCTTTGTTAGTATAGTTATTTTCTTTACTTGTACTTTGCTTATTTTCATTTCCCTGCTAGTAGTGTAGATTTCATTTTCAATCATTTTAATACTTGCTTTTTGTTGTGCTTTGTTTACTTTTCAAGTTGCACACACTCTCACTCACTTGCACCATCCACACCATCACTCACACCACCACTTTACACACCAAGCACACATCCACTACCATCCTCCACGCTGCCACTTCACAACCTCACTACCACTCTAGTTCATTCCATTACTCACACGCACACCCATCATCACCATCCCCAAGACCAACTCCTACTCCTATTACCACCACATTAGATCCATGGCTATCCCATCCCCTTTCCATAGAGCCCACAACATTGACTCCATAGAGAACACCACCATAGAACAAACCTTCATCACTTCCAAGTATAGGATCTTCATCTCCATCTCCCTAACCCCTACCATGGTTATCACCACCAACATTAGAACCAGTGAGCACCTAATCATCCACATTATTGAGCCACTACGCATCAACCACCTTAGGGAGCTTGAACACTTCATCCTCCATTCGCCATCTCCATTTTCCAAGTGTTGGAGTAAAGAGCGCTTGTAATTATCTCTCTTTTATGAGCTTTGTATAAGTGGATCTTTCCAACTTAGTGTAATGGAGTTGTTCTCCTTCATATGTGTGTTTCATGTTGTAGTACTTTATAGTATGTTGTAGTACGTTTTGTCAAATACAAAGTGTTAAGTTGTTCACTTGTGTGTTTTGTTATTACGTTATCAAAATAAAAAAAAAGAGTATAGCTGTTAAAGTTCTCTTGTCAATGTTTAGTTGGCAGTTGTAAATACGACATTCTTGTTTCTACTTTCGTAAAACAAAACGACCAAAAAAATATATCAAAAAGAAAAAAAATGCCTTATTGCATAGTTCTAGTCACCATTTCCCGCATCTAATGTGAAACGTCACCCGCAAATATTACTTAGCCACCATAATCACCTTCTCTGATAACATCTCGCAAGCGTAGTTGGTTGTCTTTTCATTTTGTTTATCAAGTTAAAACCCCAAAAAAAAACTAGGTTTGCCAACTAGCTTTAGATTTCATTCTCACAAGAAAACCAAAAAAAAAGGAAAAGATAAAAGCACAAAAATAGAAAAAAGGAACTCACTTAAGGCAATACAAGGTCCAAGTTCTTTCTAAGTCTCCTCGTGGGATCGACCGAGACTCCATCAAGTTAATCTATTTCGAGTTCCATAAAAAAAAAAGTTAATTGTATTAAAGTTAAGGGAAAAACAAGCTACAACGATGTGTTTTCGTAAATGCGTAAACCCGCATTTTTAACTTCGCTCACCATCGACTCTTACATCTAACCTAAGAGAAGTGGAGAGTAAGGGGACCAAGTCTATTGGATGAAAGGGGAGGAATTCATGCCGGCTTGCCTCACCACACATGGAGACAAATTCTCCAATGGAAAAGTTTGATGAGGAAGAAGGGGTTAAAGGGCTTCCGCTGTGGCTAGCGAGAAGCGGAAAAGCTTGAGGATAATGGCACTCCCAATTTGGCCATTGGGAGGTCGGAGATGAGAAATCAAGGATAATTGCCGGAGCTTAGGTCGAAGATAGCTGGAGAAGAGAAGATGTGTTTTTGGCTTGGAACCTTGGTAAATTCGACATGGAAGCAATGTATAGAACTTATGTAGATGAAGATCGGGATCTTAATTTGGAAGAATTCACACATTTGCTTGCGAATTTGGAAACCCAATATACTGAATTTACTTGAGCTCACCGGAGCTCTAGGATCAATATTAGGATTCGTGGTCCAGTTTATTGCATTCCTTAAGGTGTGAACACCAATCCCACCAAAATTGGTGGGATTTGGTGGGGATCAGATTGAGATCTCATCAAGTCAAAGTCGACCTGGAAGGGTTTTTACCTCCTCTGCTGCCGCGAATAGGAAAGAAGATGAAGGCCAGAACGGACCTATTTGTGATGAAGATGAGAAAGTTAGGGGCTTGCTTGTAAGAAAGATGGAAGTTAGGAGTCCACATGTGAAAAGTAGAGATTTTAAGGGTAGAACTGGAAACTAGCTTAAGATGGACTCTGATTGGGCCTAAATTTTGGTGTTAACCTAATTTAAACCTAAGGAATCTAATGATGAGTTTGGATTTGAGTTTTGATCACGTTTGACTGGGTAATTTGCACAGAATCCCAAATCAAAGCAAATTCCCATCTAAATTCTATTTTTGATTAAGATGGGTTCAGATGGTCAAAGTGAAGGTACCAAATCTCTTAGAATATTTTTTAATGATTTTTAGGAGGTTTAGATTAAATTTATCTGATGATAACATCATCATGAGCCATAACTAGCTTTAATTAGTCACAATCAAGAGACAAATGCTCCCGCATAATTGTCGGAAAGTCATAATTCACTGAATATTATTTTTTAGAAAAGTGCATTAAAACAGGGTTAATTTTACAGTTTTAACAGTACATCATGAATGCAGAATAATCACGGGGTTTTCCCAGGGGTTAATTGGAGGTCAAATGAGCATTAATGACTACTAAGAGGGTTTGTGCAGACAGAAACGGATTTTCACATACTTCGAAAGTCAAAACAGTACCTAAAATCCTAATTTCAGAACCACTAAAATAACAGAGGTTCTGGTCAAGATAAATTCCATCTAAACCTTTTAAAATCCATACAAAAATATTCCATGAGATTTGGTATCCTTGATTTGACCATCTGAACCTATTTTGACCTAGAACAGAGTCTCAAATAGAAAGTTACCCAAATTTGGGTTTTTGTGCAAATTACCAAAATAAACTTGGTAAAAAGCAAAATCCAACTTCACCCGCAGATTCCTTGGGTCCAAATTAGGATTATACCAAAGTTGGGCCCAATTAGAGTTCATCTTGATCGAGTTTGCATTTCAGTCCAGTCAGACTCTTTCTATCTCACACAAACCCCTAGCTTTTGAAATTCCTACGACTAGGTCCCTAGATTTATCGTCATCTTTGCATTCAAGTCCTTGCTGCCATGGCCATGTGAATGCAGCTTGCCACCAACCTTCAATCAAGGAGTTCTCCCTGATTTCACACCCAGTCTCTTCCAAAATTGGAAGGGGAACACTTGAGAAGATCCTCTTCAATCTGAGCCGCATCTTGGGCTCTAATTCTTGCCCAAAATCTAATACAAATGGTTTGAACACGAGGATTTCCTATTTCACAAAAGTCTCAAGCTTCCAAGCTTGGAATGCCCCCCAGAGCCCTATAAAAGCATCCCCTATGCACGCCTGTTCTCAGCTTGGTTTGGGCAGGAAATCCCCCTTCTTCCCCTTTCTCCAACATAATTCTCCCCAAGCTCCGGTGAGCTCCTCTATCTACCCTCTTCGTCGATCGCCACAGACCATAATCGGCCGGTTCTTCCTCCTCAAGTTCTTCTGCGCCTTGCAATACCAGCAGGCACCCTATCCCTCATCTTCCTCACCGCTTCTCCCCCACCGGAGGTTCTTCCTTCTCCGATGTCGGCCATACCACAACCAGCGCCATCCCAGTCCTTTCAACCGTTAGTTTAGGTTAATTTGGTTCCCCTCTCCCTTTACATCCTTTTCATCTCCTTTATCCTTCAATTCGACCACTGACGCCGCCATTCGCCTTCCATCTTCCTTACGATTGGCCGAGCTCTGGTAAGGCTTCCACGACTCCACAAGTCATCGCTTGCCTCCCCACAACTCCCAAAACGTCCACCGTGCCTTATTGACCAAAACCCCTTACGAAATTGAGGGGATTGGTCTCTCCAACGCTCCACCGAACACATCCCTCATCGTTCACCCTCTCCATCACCGTCCAACCTCCATGCACACGCTCACACCACGAAACCGCCACCACCACATTCACCATCACTTGGCGATTCCCCTGAGGTATTTTAATGTGGCCGTGAGGTCGTCCTTTATGTTTCAGGTCATCAACATCCACCGCCATTGCCACCGTCATCTCCGGCCCTTGCTTGCAGTCCTCTGGAGAGTTCAAAGCCTGGGTTCACTTCCAGAAGACGCGGGCTACGTATGCATCTCCAGCTGCAGTGCCAATTGAAACCACGAAGCACTCCAGCAGCTGTAATTGAGCAGAGTTCCCATCTGTGGCTTTGCACGAAGGAGTGGCACATTAGTGCCACATCATGAGCGGACGGACACGCAACAGCACATAAGTAGTTTTTGTGAATTGGCCTTATCACCCAGTCACGAGGGGTCGGGTCTCTCTTACCCCTGATTACCCGAGCTAACTCACTCCTTGGTCACCACACACGACCGGTGACCCTGGACATTGTACATGACCTAGTTACTCATGTATGGATCTGACTATGCTCTGGGTTGAGAGAGAGGAGGAGAAATTGTGAGAGAGCGGGGGAGGGTTTTTCTCTCGGAGACTTGTGCCCTGTACGACACTTATTTGCTGAAAGGAGTTGGGTCCCCTATGCTTGTAAAGAAGGAAAGAAGAAGAAGAGAGGTCGTGCCTTGTGAACAAGAAGAGAAGAGAAGGAAAGAAGAAGTTGAAGAAAAGGCTCCCTAAAAGCCTTGTGCCTGTGCTACATAAGCTGTCTGATGATAAATGCCTATTGACTAATTTGGTTAATAATACTATTGCATTATTTAAGTACTATAGTTTACAATTGAATTCTGATTTAGTAATTGCATGCATGTTTGATTAAAAAGGATTAGTGGTGATTCATATCACCATTATTTTGATTCTCTTTTCTTTTTTATTCCAAGCAACCTTGAGATACATTGATTGATATTAATTCTAATCAATTTCATTCATTGACTAGCTTTATTGTGCTCTGTTTATTGTGCTCTTTAGTTCTGAATGAGATTAATGTTGTGAATTCTATATTTGCTCCTTGTGTTTAACCTCGAACTCCATCGTAGATTCTAAGTTTATAAATTTTATCCGTTTTCAAGTGATTTCGACTTGCTACAAGGATTACATCCTTTAAAACATTAATTTCGCCCGATAACATTATCTCTACCAGAACCCTTCAATTTGAGTAGGCTAATAATTAGGGTTTTCAGTGCTGTTTTAATCCTCGAAATACGTGAAACCCTGATTCAATCATTATGAGTCCACTTCTTGGATATTTAAGTTCATTTGTCCTTGGATTAGCCCCTTGGTTAATCTGCATTAATGATGAGATGGTAAAATAATAGAATTAACCATATTTTCCTATCTTCTTCTCAAATCAATTTAGCACGGATTTATGATCCTCAGACAATCATTTAGGAGCATTTAATACTTGAATCTAACTAATTTTAGTTAGTTATGACGAATGATGGTGTTACCATCAATGGGTCATCTTAGAAAGAGGAAAAGTGCCCAAGTTGCTTCCTAACCTATGCAATGGATATGAAATTTTTTGGGGATTTTTTAAGATATTTTTCTATTTTTTGAGATTTTTTTTCCCGAGTAGGGTAGAAGTATTGTTTTGACCCTATTGGGATGTGACACCAAAACCTTAAGAATATAGTTGTCAGAAAAAATCACCAATTATACTTAAGATTTCTCATTCAAGGAGCCAACATATGCAAGTTATTTCTTACAATTTTGATGTGTAGATAATTTAGTAAAAATCTGGGAAGTCAAAAATTTCACATTCCATTCTACAATTTGACCCCCTCTTAGTGCATGAATTTTTTAATTTTTTTCAAAAATAGTTAAGCATCAAAATTTTGCAGAAAGAATTCCAACTTGACGGCCAACCCACATACAAATTTTGGAGATTTTCAAATGATCGAGACTTACAAAATAGATTTTCTAACTCTAACTTAAGACTCTAGACTCAATATGAATTCCTAAAGGACCTAAGGACATTTGAGTTTTTTGAATTTATAGATTTTTTTGGGTTTTTGAAATATGAAAGCAAGAAAAAAAAAAACTACACTAATGAAGTAAGAGACACAAGATTGGCGCAAGAGAAATAAGAAATTTTATTACAACTCTAGAAAGTTCTACAACTAAGTAAACAAATAAATAAAGAAAAAGAAGACAAAGACAAAAGTGAAAAGAAGCAAGCCATAGTAATGCGTTAACGATGGAGGACTCGCTGCAATAGTGGAGAGATCAACCAGAACCTTTGAGATGTGAAGAAGATTGAAGAAGACTAGAGAGTTGAAGCACCTTGCGTGGAGAGGAAGATGAAGAAGAAGAAGGTGATGGTGGAGAAGAAGAAGGAGAAGGCTAAGGATGAAACCTAAGGGATAGGGAATTCTAGAAGTGATGGGGACCTAAAAGATGGTGGTTAGAAGGTGGAGGGGGTCAACCATGGGTAATGGTAGAGAAGGTGTTGTCATGGAAGAGGAAGAAGGTGGGGTAAGGGGGGAATGGCTAGGGGCAAGGAAGAAGAAGAAGAAGAAGAGACCCTTTTGCATGGAGGCTTTTAGGTCTTTTATAGATGAAGGGGCATGGACTTGTGGTGGATTGGAGGGCAAGGAAATAACTTTTATAGCAATTAGAATTAGGATTGTGAAAAATCGGAAATAGGATTAGGATTTGGGATTGTGATTGGATTTTTGTGGGATTTGTGATGTGATTGTTTTGGACTTGGTGGGGAGTTTAAGTAGAGTTGGTTGGTGGTCGTGTTGGACGTTGGTTTTGGGTAGGGTGTGAACACAAGTGGTGGCATGTTCACATGGGTGGCGAAATTGGGAAGGTGGGCAATCAAGGAGTTAATTGTAGGGTAATTTGATTTGATTAATAGTTAGAATAGGATTAGATGATTAAGGGGATTATGCATGGGATTTTTTATGGACGCAATGGTGAAGGTATCATGGGATGTGGGAGTTTCTAGAAGGTAAGGCTAGGTTTTAGGTGGTATAATTAGGCTTTTTAGGAATTTAGGTAGGGTTTTTTTGGTGGAGATTTGGATCAGGAATAGGACTAGGTTTAGGATTAGAATTAGGATTAGAACCAAGGTTAAGATGGGAATTAGGGTTATGGATTAGGGTTTCAGGCTAGGTTTAGGGTTTGGAATTGGGATTGGGATTGGAATTAGGCTTAGGATTAGGGTGGAATAGTTAGAATTTCTCCTTTGCTCCACACATTCAATCTAACGTCTCTGTTTTTCTTGGCTTAACCCAAACACTTAGTAAAAAATAGAGCCTCAAATTACTATTCATGAATAATTAGGTTCTGATGTAAACACATTTACACTACTTAAAATGTCTATTTATGCATGTTCTTAAGCATAAGATTGCATTTCATGATATAAATATTGCATAATATACATCATCTTGCATTTAGAGTAGTTTGAATAAAATGGAGGTTAATTATCTCCTTTTATGTGCATTGACAGGGCAAAGATTTTATCGAGGCCTCGGATCAAAGATCCAACCGTATAGATGTGATCAGGGCGACGATTAGAGTTCAACGACTCCAAGATCGCCATAATCGGGCATCCGTAGCATCAAATAGTGACTGGGGAACCCTAAAAGATCAAGGGCCAGGATGGTGTAAATCCGCACTTTAGATGACAAATCCGACCGCACGGATGAATTCGGATCAACCATCGCAGCCCAACGACACAAAAATCGAGTCAATCCGACATCTGTGGCACCATCTACAACCTCCAGTAGATGGACGGGCAAGATGGTGCCACGTGGCGCCATCTCGGCCGCCCAAACGGCCGCATGCAACCTCTGAAGACCCCGCACCAGCTCGCTCTCCGCCGTTAGATCTTGATCCAACGGCTGTGGTCAGCCGCGCCTAAAAGCGTCCGCTCGACGATCCGCGCCTCATAGCGCAGCGGCCGAGCGCGCTTACGCGA
Source organism: Thalassia testudinum (assembly GCA_037157565.1). Classification (NCBI taxonomy): domain Eukaryota; kingdom Viridiplantae; phylum Streptophyta; class Magnoliopsida; order Alismatales; family Hydrocharitaceae; genus Thalassia; species Thalassia testudinum. Next base: position 1,958,031 of record JAZHRO010000079.1, read on the forward strand.
GCAGCGGGCGCAGGTTCGAGCTGCAGCGAAGGGCAGGAAGGCGCGGGCGATTGAGCGCGGGCGGGCGTTGGATCTTGATCGGATGGCCACGCGCGCCCGATAGCGTTCACGCGCGATTGAACGCGCGAAGTCACGCGCGATCGCACGCGGGCGGGCGCTCAACGCAACGGGTAAAGGAGTGACTTAAGTCGTCCGATCTCGCGATCGGACGGTTGAGAACTGATGGACGTGCGTATACGTTGAGGAAGCGGGCAGCCGAGGAGGCGCGCGTGGGCACGGAAGCTACGCCCACGTTGCGGGCTTTAGTGACGGATTTATCGTCACTAAAGACCCCTCATTTATTATTTTAAAGTTATAATGTCCATCTTGCCCCCACTCCTTGCAACTATAAAAGGAGACCCCCTCCATACGAAATTCCCATCCCTTCCTTCTCTTCTCTACCCCTCCAAAGCTCAAGAGATGCTTGTCCCACACCCGGGATGCTTCTCGCGAGATAAAGTCCAAATCTTCGTCCCCCTTCAGAAGTGGATCCCGCGACGACGAGGGCGTGCTACTCCGTTCTCGTTCTTCTGCTTCGTCCTCCTTCGTCCTACTTCGTTCTCCTTCGTCTAGGCATCCTCCCATCCGGCTCGTCCTCCAAGCAACCGTCGAGGAGGATTTCTCTCTCCCTATTCTTTTTACTGCTTTCTAATATAGATTTACTGCTTTCTAGTGTAGTTTTGCTCGTCCTCCAAGCAATCGTCGAGGAAGACATTTCTCCCTCCATTCTTTTGATGCTTTCTAGAGTAAATTTATCGCTTTCTACTGCAATTGTTTTATGCTTTCTAGTTGCAATGAACAAATCCCCCTAATGATAAATTCTCTATTTATTTTACATCTCATTTTAATTTCTATGTGTAATATTCTCTCTCTCTCTTACCATCTCTCTCTCTTCTATTTATTGTAACTAATTAGATAGTTTTAAATTGAATTACTTCGTGACAAATAAAAAAAAACGCATAGTTTTTAAATCAAACGTCCACCTCCCTGTATTCGACCCGGAATTTCAATTACGGTATAAATTTTATTTGTTGAACACGAATTCTTCACTTTCAAGCTACAACGACAGGTTTTCCAAAATCGAACACGTTAGCGTAGCGATTCATACGTTCAACATTTTGGCGCCGTTGCCAGGGAGGCGACGATCTTTGATTTCTCTTCGATTTTATAACTTACAAATAATTTACCTCACTTTTCTCCTCTCTTATTGTAATTGCAGGTACTCTTTCGAGACGAGCAAAAGCTGTAGATTGGAGTAAAGTGTTGTGGAAGGTTTTGTAAGTTATCCCCCATTCTTTCCCCCTCCATAGATTTCATTCGCCACATTAAATCCAAATTCCAATTAACCTAGGTGTTTGCATAAATCGTAGGAATAGTTTGGTTATTTGGATTCTCACTCACATTCATTCCACCTTTATTTATATAAAAAAAATAAAAAGATAATTTTGTGGGGCAATTTTCAACAAACAGACAACGTACACCCACATTCAAAGGCACTTAACCAAATTGATTTGTTTCTACTCAAGCGGGTTCTGATTTGTGGAACCGGTACACATAAAGCAACACATAAAAGAGTAGAAATCATTCTACGTTAACCATCTTTGTGCGCCTAAATTAGTGGTGCATTTGTGGTCAGTTGTTTGAGTTGTTTGGGCCGCACCACTTCAAATAAAATAAACTCATCAAGTAGCTCCCACTTAGGTTCAACTCTTAGGGATTTACCAGGCACTCCACATTATCTTTAAGCTTTAACGGAAAACATCTTCACCTGTGCTTGCAAAGCCTGATGTGCCAACTAAACCTATTTGAAAACACCTAAAGTTGAATCCTAAAAGCTACTAAGCAAGATTTGAACCTTAAAATTCACCACATCAAAAATAATCTTGCTTGAAAATCACTGGTTGTGCACGCACACACAAATCAATCAATCATTAAGGGCACAACCCATTTAAAGGGCCCATCACATTCCAAAGCACATTCAAACCTAGCCCTAAATAAAATAGAGTAGACGTTGGCCTTAAGGATTGGACTCGCTCTTCAAAACCCAGAACAAGATTATTTTCGATTAGTCAGTTTCTACTGTTCAATCTGATGTCTAGCTAGGGGAGCAGAGTCAAACGATCGCAGCTGGGGGGTACACTAGGAACCGGAGGCGCAAGCCGAAGGAAGGACCTTCTCCCCAGTCCCTCCTAACTGGTTAAATTGAACAGACGGAAGTAGATCAAATTGTTCCTTTATCGCAAGACGGGTTTTGGGAGTCTGTAGGCTAACCCATTTAAGGACAGGTTTGATTGTTTGTATTGCAGGGCACCTTTCTTCCTCCCGTGTCTCATGAATCCTTCCACATATTTCACGCATTCCCGCTCTTTCCCTCCTGTTGTGAATTATCCTCAACATGACGATTATCCCAACTCGTACTATAATCAACCATCAGTTAGTTGGGATAATTCGGATTAAGGAAACAGTTCCGGACCTCCGTGTTTAGGGTCTAACCCTGAACACTTTGATTCTTATTTCTATCCTTCTCAGAGCTACATTGATTATAGATCGTCTTCCTTTCATGAACAGCCTAATACGATCTACAATCAAGAAGGATACACCGATCCTTACCCATCCTCTAATTTCACTGCCTTTAGGTCATCACCATCTTTTCAACAATCTGAAATGACCTATTATTAGGAAGGGTATAACAAATCTCAATTCGTTAATTCTCCTGCATTGAGCCCAAACCTGCCCAACCGTGAACCAACTCATTTGGTTCAGGTTAACCAGGTTCAAGATAAGGTTCTGGCTAACTTGAGGAATATCATTCAATCTTTAGAAGTTCAGCCAATACCTTGCATTAAGAGATTGGAGCCCCTGATTGAAATGATTGATGATTTGAATAAGTCTTTGTTGGATTGGCTCCAGGACGTTAAGGATAAGAACCCAGGTGAGTTTCTACTTGGGAAATTAGCGAAATTGAGGATGAGATTCGTGGTTGCTTTGATTCAATCTTGGGATGATTCCCAGGATGAACCCTCTTCAGGAAAGCCAATGACAGAACCTATGCAGACACCTGTTGGGGGGGACACGTGTTACGAGGCTGACCAGATTGAATTAAAGCAACCAATTAAGGATGATCTAATTTCTTCACCTAAGATCCCTGAGCCGGGTTATGAGGAAACGTATGTCTCCTTGGAACAAAAAGTAGCAAATGATTTTGGGACATATATTGATACGAATCCTGATTTCTTTGATGGTGAAGATTCAAGTTGCGAAGTCTCACGTGAGTTTTCTGAACACGATTTCTGTGAGACAATTGGGCCTGAGGAATCTGATAGATCATTTGATAGCCCAATAACTGAGGAAACTGATCTTAGGGCACACATTATAGATCCAGGATTACATTTTCCGGATGAATCAATTCAATGCCCTGATTATCAGTTACACCCCGTTGAGATTATCGATAATTCTGTTTCTGAGATAATTAGACCCAAGTCAATTCTGATTCTGCCACATCATTTAGACTTGGAGATTTCAGACGGGGTGATTAACATGCAAGAGGTCTCGAAATTTAACATTCGGAATGAGGGGACTAAGAGCTGCGAAGTTCCGATTTGGGAAGTTAATTTTGGAGGAAATGGAAGATTGAGTCGAAGGGCTCCTTTTAAGCTTAAACCATCAAATCAGAACCCTTACGACATTTGTTTCGAGGATGTTCAACCCAAGCACACAATCTACGATTATCCTATTGAGCCTCAATTCTCTGTAACCCGACTTTTTGGTCTTGGGTGCATCCTCATAAATCGCAGGCCCAACCGCGCTTGCATTCTGATTTTAGGTTTTAGGAAATTTTTATCCAGAACCTAAGATATTCTCGATTATGGGGGACGGGTCTGCACCACAATCTGGCCCACATCTGTGGACCTCTGTTGACAGGTCGGAGGATTCTTCTATTTATTTTAATTCTGACCTGCACTTGTGAATTCTTTATTTCTTTTCTTTATATAGTGTGCCTAGCTGAAGCCACTAAACTCAGCACATAAACAGTTCTTTTTCATTTTCATCTCGGAGCGGACCTGACATTCACGCAATTCAGGTGCTTTCTACGCTTTTCCACTCTGTTTTATGTCTTTTTAATACAATGAGGACATTGCATTAGATAGGCATGGGGGGGTGGATATTTATCTCTGAATTCATTCATCAGCTCCGTAGATTTGTCTTATTTTCCTTTATTAAAAAAAAATTCAGAATTAGCAAAGAGAATTTGGGTTTAAGAAAATTTTCAATCTTAGGAAATACTACATTAAGATGTGAACACAAAGACCCTTCAGGTCATTGGACTTAATCAGCCTGTGTATCCACTAAAATGTGGATTTATTTTTCTAGTTCTCGCCAACATGAATTTTATTTTAATTGGAGTAAATAAGTTTGGGTGATAAGTACACGACTTATCAACCCACCCTCTGATTTGAGGGAATTTTGAGTCTTAAGCATCTACACACTTTCTTTGCACTGACTCGTTGTTCGGCGATTTTAACGGAAATTGGGTAGCTAATGAACCTTCTAGGGTGATATGGCTGGCAAGTTATCGTGAGTGACAGCCCATAAGTAGGTTGTCCAGAGCCCAATCACTGGACCTCTCTCCTTTTGCTGCCTTTAAGTAAATCTTAGACAAGGGAAGCCACCTACTTAAAAAAAAAACAAAGAAAAGAAAAAAAAAATCAAAAAGAAAAGGAGAGAAGAAGAAAAAAGAGAAATAAGCCACACTTCGCCGCACGAGTATGGCTGGCAAGTTGTCGATGGTAACAGCATATCGACCGACTGTCCAGAACCCAGCTCAGTAAATGCACTAAAAATTCCCAAAACACTTACGAAGAAGCGGAGAAGTAGAATAAATCGGGGAGATATGCACTGGATTCACCCATGTGTTGACCCCGTAAAAAACATAAAAGTAGGGAGAAAGCTACCGGTTGTAAAGATAAACCTTTAGGCAAAATTCTTTTTGAGGTCACCTAGAGGCGTAGAAATCCGAAGTCCGTTTTAATTGCCGGTCAACAAGTCTATCACAATCACAATAAGATGCTTAAAGCTAAGGGCTCTCATCAAATCTTGGGTGAGTTGAATGATCGTAGAAAGTCACTCTTAAACCCTAAAATTTGAAAATCCAAGAAAATATTAGAAGAGTAAAAAGAGAAAAAGAAATTTTTCTTTGAATAAGGCGAGGCTTGAGGCGGTCTGCATTTTGGCTGATATGCAGGCGCTGTTGTGTCTTTGAAAGTTCAGTTCCTAAGTAGGCAATTTCTTAATGATTGAAAATAACTCAGGTCCAAATAATCCAACCTAATTCTTTTATAAATAGCATATAGTTTTTGCTAGGGACTAGCAAAAGATAGGCATGGAGGTATGATGTAAACACATTTACACTACTTAAAATGTCTATTTATGCATGTTCCTAAGCATAGGATTGCATTTCATGATATAAATATTGCATAATATGCATCATCTTGCATTTAGAGTAGTTTGAATAAAATGGAGGTTAATTGTCTCCTTTTATGTGCTTGGACAGGGCAAACATTTTATCGAGGCCTCGGATCAAAGATCCAACCGTATGGATGTGATCAGGGCGACGATTGGAGTTCAACGACTCCAAGATCGCCCTAATCGGGCATCCATAGCATCAAATAGTGACCGGGGAACCCTAGAAGATCAAGGGCCAGGATGGTGTAAATCCGCACTTCAGATGACAAATCCGACTGCACGGATGAATTCGAATCGACGATCGCAGCCCAACAACACAAAAATAGAGTCAATCCGACATCTGTGGCACCATCTACAACTTCCAGAAGATGGACGGCCAAGATGGCGCCACGTGGCGCCATCTCGGCCACCCAAACGGCCGCATGCAACCTCTGAAGACCCCGCACCTGCTCGCTCTCCGCCGTTGGATCTTGATCCAACGGCTGTGGTCAGCCACGCCTAAAATCGTCCGCTCAACCATCCGTGACTTGTAGCGCAGCGGTCGAGCGGGCTTACGCGAGCGGCGGGCGCGGGTTCGAGCCGCAGCGAAGGGCTGGAAGGCGCGGGCGATTGAGCGCGGGCGGGCGTTGGATCTTGATCGGACGGCCGCGCGCACCCAATAGCGTTCACGCGCGATTGAACGCGCGACGTCACGCACGATCGCACGCGGGCGAGCGCGCAACGCAGCGGGTGAAGGAGTGACTTAAGCCATCCGATCCTGTGATCGAACGGTTGAGAACTGATGGACGTGCGTATACGTTGAAGAAGCGGGCAGCCGAGGAGGCGCGCGTGGGTGCGGAAGCTACGCCCACGTTGGGGGCTTTAGTGACGGATTTATCCGTCACTAAAGACCCCTCATTTATTATTTTAAAGTTGTAGTGTC